>CM021104.1:540177049-540777049 GCA_007115665.2 Sequoiadendron giganteum | reverse complement strand
GGGGGTGTTCCACCAATTGATGATACAAATTTTGAAGTCAAGGTGTGTAGTCCACATAGTTTCATAGTGGAATGGAATAGGTCCCTTATAGGGACTACCAACCCAAGAGAGAAGAAGAGGATTATGGTTTGAGATAGTTTGAGGTAAAGCCACCAAATTTGAGTTGCACCCCATATCCCAGTTAGAAGAGACCAAGAAGTAATCAAGCTTGACTTGAATAATCTTCTTAACTTTCCTAAAGTTTGTCTAGGTAAAGGGTTTCCCTTGCAATTCAATATCCATTAGGCTAGTTGCATTGATGAAATCTTCCAGATCTACCATGATGTCAGTGTACTCATTTAATCCCCCAAGTTTCTCAAAGGGAAATAGGGGGTATTAAAGTCACCAACAACCAACTAGAAATAATTTATATTTATCATTATTTGTCAAACTAAATCCTCCAAAATAGTCTTACGAGAATTGTAGAAGTTTGGAGCATACATGTTGATAAGGACCTAGGAGCAAGAAGAGTTGTTGAATTTAAAAACTAGGATGCTGACAAAGAGCGACATCAAGGAACTAGAATCTACTAACATACCCCACATACTCACAATCCCTTCAAAGGCACCATGCACTTCACTAATGATTCTTTTTCCCCAGGCCAAATACGGTTCACCACCGATTGGAAAGTATCATGATTCATTTTTACCTCTTGTATCAATAGGAAATCAATCTTATTCTCAAGAATGTAGGTCTTGAGAGAGTATTGTTTCAGGTCTATTCAAGCCTCTCATATTTCAAGAGAGGAATTTTATTTATTATATTTAGTGGTTGAATCCAAGGTCTTTTGCCTTTCGCAAGCAATCTCCCTTGTTATTTCCTTCTATCTTGTTTGACATTGAGAGGAACTAACTACTTTTGAATCCACTCCCACATCGATTTTCTTATTCTTTGTTTTCTTATTTAGCATTGACCAACCATCATCAATCCAAGAAGTACTAGGGCTAGCCCCCATAGAGAGTACAAGATCTTTGAATGGCTGATGAAAAATAGATGTCGAGCCAAATTTTTGAATAAAAAGCTTAGTAGTAGGTGCTATCAAAGATGCTTGGGTGTTTGCAACAAGAAACTCAATAGTCCAAGAAGAATTCAGAGAAAGAGGAGCTTTGTCTTCAAGAGTAGGACTATGGTCAGGGATTTCACCATCCTCAAGGGAAGGGGGCTCAAAGACTTGAGCATCAACAACAACTTGTATGATGGGAGAAACATCCAACTCCAAGGAAATTTGATTGGGTTGCTTAGCAGGGTTTTTAAAGATATTGAGGTCCTCCATAAAGGGGTGGTCATTCCCTTCACCTAAAGGTGGGGCAATATGCTCTTTAGATCTAGATATCTACTTATCTGAAGCTTTGCATTCGGTAAAGAGATGACTAGATTTTGAGTAGATTTGATAAAACACAATAGCATTTTCATATTGAATTGACTGAGACCAACATCCTAATTTTATTGGAGGGTAATAGAGCTAGGAAGGGCTTTGTTAATATCAACATTAACATAAAACATGTGAAAACTAACCTAGATTTGGCTTTTGTAACACCATCGACAACAACAAAGTGGCCAAAGGAGTGGCAAATCCATTTGAAGATCTCTTCATCCTAGAATTTGAGTGGGAGACCAAGTAGACGAATCCAAAATGGGGATGTTTTATTTAGATTTGCAATAAGGTCAAATCTCGGCTTCCAATGACACAAAGATGGGTTATGTTTACCATGGAACTAGGGTCCCTAGGAAAGGACTACATTGAGATCTTCAATAAAAGTGAACTTAAATAGAAAGAGTCCCCCTGACATAACACTTGTAGACACACTCCCCTTCACCTTCTAGGTAGAGGATTTCCAATGACATAACATCTCTATGCTAGGTCGAAAAGAGAAAAAGTTTCTAACCAAAGAGTCGCTCATTGAAGAGAGGATTCAATCAACAACTGAGTTAGGTTGTTTGATAGAGGTTCCCTCTTTTGACTTCACATATTTAGGAGCAACACTCGTACCACTAGTGTCTAAAGACACCCCAATGAGAGCATCTTTCCAACCACCAAATTTTAGAGAGGAAACGACCCCACCATCAGTGTTATTAGACTAATCAACTATAGGGACAAAAGGGATAGAAGGGACAATAGGAGGAATCATAGGTGCACGATTTGGGGGGACAGGGTCACCCCCTCACAAGCAAGCGCCATGATCAAAGGAAATTCAAACTTGCAAGAGTGGGAAGGTTATAAAGCGGGATTTATTTGTATATAAATTATTTGTTGTTAAAGGTTATCTACCTATATTCTATTTAAATTTAAACCTTGCACACTCTTAAGAACAAATAGTGTAGTTATAGAGATCTTGAATATAAAATATTGTTACAAAAATATGCCTACCAATCATTGACATCTAAAGTCAAGATAAAGCATAGATACTAAATATTTAGATGCTTTCCAAATTTACCCTATTATAGAGAAACATAATTATTTGATCTAAGAAAATTTTAGCAACATTTTGACATGTGAAACAATACTTCAAAAGGAACATAAATGAGAAGAAGAATAAAACAATCATAAATAAAAGTGACAAAGATATAACTTAGAGAAACCCTTTTGAAAATCCTAGAATTTAAAGCATATACACCCAATGCATAACTGATGTTGACAATGTTACAATACATTCACAAAGCCACTATACTTCAATGAGATCAACACTCCTAAATTCTAAAGAAAAATTGATAGCATAACCTTATAAGAAATAGTGCATAATATCTCCACCTTAAGCCCTTAATTTATAGACTTAACGTGACTTAGAAAACCACTAAAAGGTCATACCATAGGCACACAAATGGTCTCAAAATATCATGGTAAGAATTCTCATGATCCATTATAAGATATTGGGCTCCAAAATAGATTGTAACTCCTCTTTACATGGATCGTTTGACATAAATGAGTTGAGGTGTCATATATATCTCTCAACCACTCCATAGAGGTAGTAATTGGACCTCTTACACAACCTTACACATGACTACAATAATTGATCAAGGACTCAAGAGATACTCTTAAAAGTTCACTATGCAACCCCCTCATCAACGCTTCATTACAACAATATTTCTAAGACTCTAGAGAATAATAAAATAATTACATATGTCCCTACCCTCACATGGGCATTACATTTTTCCCACTTCATGATTCTTAGAGATGTATACATAACTAATGAATTGCAAATAGTTAAGTTACATGGTAATTTAAAATTTGATGTGTTCTCTTGATGATTAATTTTAAGAAATTTTAAGAAAAAAATTGGTGAATTTTTTTGGTTAGTTGTAAAGGTCGTTACATAAACATAGCTATAATGATTTAAGTGTAAAAAGTTTTCTCTTATAATAATCTTAAATTTTGTATTTTCAACACTGTAAAATAAATTTTCAAACTTATAATTTAAACACTCTAATTCTATTTAATACCTTAATAATTATAAAATTAAAAATCTTTAATATATATTTAGCATACAAAACTATAGAATGAGATCTCTTTTTACAATTAAAATTAAATATTATATCTAGAACTAAATTATGGATGCATTGGAAACCTTACTTCCCATACTTACCTCTATTGTTCTATAAAAAATATAAATTCAAACCTAAAAGAAAAGTTTCACAATTTTTAAATTACTTGAAAAGTCTTAAACATAAGTAATCTTATATATAGGGAAATGTTGGATAGATATATAAATACACCTTTCTTTCTTAAACATTCTTAAATTTTATTGAGGAACTATCACTTAATGCATTAAAGTATTTGTAATAAATATTGTGTTTGTGTTGGATCATTGTGATTTTGTTTTTTTTTAAAGAGTTAAAGATATTGAACTTGATTAAATTTTACTGAACAACTATTATTTAATGTGTTAAAGTATTTGTAATAAATATTATGTTTGTATTAGATCCTTATGAGAACCTTTATTTAAAAAATTGAATATAATAAATTTGATTGATGAAAAATTTAAATTGTTGTTGTAGAAACCTTAATCCAAATCCTCAAATACTTACCATCTCTAAATGTAACTAAACACCCACCTCATTATAACCACCAATTCAAACTAACCTTAAAATTTACTAATAAAAAGATTCTTTTGATTTTATTAAACAATATGAGTACAGTCGTCTTCCTTAAACATTCCTCAATTTTATTGAAAGAACCATTACCTAGTACATTGACTATTTGTAACTTTGTGCACATAATTATTGTGCCCTACCTTAATGGACAATGCTATAGCTAAATGACTCTATTAAATTAAAATAAAAGTAGATCCAATCCTTAACACCGCACTACCCTTTAGTTATATCCCGCATATAAAGAATTTAGTATAGCACAAAAAATTGGTATTAAAATATCCATTTCCAGGGACTTCATCGTTCGACTTTCAGAAGTACCACAACCTCCGATTTCACAGAATTCTTTTCTTCTTCATCATTAGCCCCACGTGTTAGCTCCTTGGCCCTCTCTGCTTCAAGATTCCAATCGGTTCTGAGAAGCATGTACATCATAAGACAAATACAGCAAGCCTGAGCTGCAAACAAGCCCATCCACAGCCCCACAAAACCCACATTCAGAACAAAGCCCATAACAATGGCCACGGGCATACCCACAAAATAAAATGACCCCAAATTAATATTAGCACCTACTGTTGGCCTAGCACTGCCTCTTAAGACACCACACCCAGTTGTCTGTGGACAGTTGCCAAGTTCACAGAGCCCCACAACAGGCAAAGCCAAGGATGTCAAGAGCAAAATTTCAGGGTCGCTAGTAAACATAGTTGCCCATTTATGCCTCATCGTAGCAGTAAATGTCATGGCCAGGAAGCCCAAAATTACTCCACAGGACAGAGCAACGATCATAGCCCTTCTAGCCTTGCCTGGCCTGTTCCCCCCCAGTTCATGTCCCACTCTTGTAGACACCCCTAGGCTTAGTGAAGAAGGAAAAATGTAGACCAATGATGTTGTTTGGATGAGAATGCCCATTGAGGCCACAGAAGCTTGAGGTTGTAGTAATAGCCCACATAGAATTATCATGAACTCATACCACCACCATTCTAGGCACACTGAAATGCAGCTGGGTATAGCCAGACTTAGCAATGGCTTCCACCCTTTGAAGCAATCCTTTGTTAGGCCATGCCATGAGTCCTTGCAGGCTCCAGAGATGTATAAGTAGACTAGGAGAGATAGGACGAGGTTGAAGTTGGTACAGACTGCAGCCATGGCTACTCCTTTTATGCCCAAGTTGAGAACTAGGACTAGGACATAATTTATTGGGATGTGAAATGCGAGAGCAATGGCAGCACAGTAGGTTAGAGGCGTGGTTATGTTTTGAGTCCGGAGATAGATGCGGAGTGGCTGAAGGATTGCTTGGGTTAGAAGGTCTGGGAGTGAGAAGATGATATATGTGCTGGCCATGGATGTAATGTCTGGCTCTTGGCCACACCAGAGGAGGATTCTTTCCATGTTTAGCCACAAAAATCCTATGGGGAGTGAAGCAGACAGTAGGACTAGGATTGTCCTTTGGAGAGTTAGGCCTAAGAGGCTCCATCTCTTGGCCCCAAATGCTTGTCCACAGATGGGCTCCATCCCCATGGCTAGCCCTGATATGACAGAGTATCCAGTGATGTTTGCAAAGCCAATAGCAAGTGACCCTCCTGCTAGCTCGCTTTCTCCCAAACGGCCTAGGAAGAGCATTGAGATCATTGCTCTGGAGTAGAGAAGTAGGCCTGTTAGGGCCATGGGACCTGCAATCTTTCCCATTGCTTTCAATTCTTCGATCACCTGCAAATTCAAAAGACAGTTTCTGATCAGAATCCAGCGTTGCCCACCATGTCCAAATGCATAATATATTTCTTAAGAAACAAAAATGGCAATGTGATTTGTGTCTGCAGGGCAGGCCGTTTATGTAACTGGGAGTTACACCATGCCTTGATAATCGTAAAACTGAAGCATGATTTTGAACCTTTTTTTATGAGTGGTGAGTCTCAAGACTCAAATGCTGATCCATGCTTTTTATGAAGCCTGATTCAACTACTCTGCTGCCAGGGAGATCCTCTAGCAGGGAATATGCACATAAGAACAGACACTCCAGGGATTACACTCATTATCAGACCAATTAGTTTAGTGGTACGAAATCTTGGTTCCCACAGGCATGTAAGGTTCTCTGGTTATACTAGAGTACAAGGTTCTCCTATTTTGGTTGGCTCACCGAATGCTTACAAATATGTAACTCTTGAAATTTTGTAGGAATGTATGTTCTCTTTGTTAGAACATAAAAACCAACAAAAGATAAGAAAGAAACAAACATATGCCTTCTATAGGAAAAACAATCTCTTGGCTTGGATTACCGAGGAAATAAAATTCATTCCAATGTTCAGCCATCAGGGACAAAGTCCCCTTGTCTTATATTTTATGTTGGGGATTTTATAAAACTTAGAACAGCTTAAAAAACCGTAATGCTATTTAAAATGCAAAATTTGTCAGCACAAAACATCAAGAACCAAAAACACAAGTGAACATCTAGCTGTCGACAGCTTCATTCACAATACCCTCAAGAAACATCAAAAACACAATTGAGTATCTGTTTTAAAATATATACATTTAAATGGTCACCCAACAATAGCAAAGTCTTCTTATCTTCCCAACCAAAGACAAACAAACAAAAAAAAAGGATTTTGATAATTAGTGAAATTCAGAAGCTCTGTTTTTGGTGGTGGGTGGATGGAACAGAAGTTCAAACCTCGGTGTAGTTGGGCCATCTCTTGAGGTCGTGGCTGCTATCCACTTCTACTTGCTGGACAAGCTCTACTTTGTCCTCCTGGAGAGAGGAAACTTTGATAATATAATGCTCTTGACCATCATCTTCTTCTTGGTGGTACCGTTTGCTGACTTCAAGGAAAGGTATGTCCTCACCTCTTTGGGGGCAATGGCATGTATAATTATGTCTGCACATGCTTGGTAAAAGGAATGCAGGAAACAATACCAAAGGAAATATATAATCTATTCTCTTTGCTACCTAGTGCTTAAATATATAGTCTTTTTCTCTTTTCTAACTACTGCTTCTCTTCAGGATTCTCAAACAAACGAAGTATCTAGCATTCTAAACCAAGGTGAATTGTGTGAAAGCATCTACCCATGATCTAGTAGACCAAGTTCTAATCTCTTCTACACTACAACTCACAGACCCACTTGCAAAAGATCCTTCTGACCACCTTAACCCAAACAACAGAGCATACCCACAATCTCCAAAGCAACTAATTATGACTTTCCTTTCCTCCCGCAAGGGAACAGAGAAGACAGTGTCTGTCAACCCTACTCATCCATCTGCAACCACTTGTACAAACTTTCCCCTAAATGCCCACATTCACCATCCCAATGACATTGACAAAAGAATAACACAATGCTTGTTGCTTAAGCCTCCACTCTCACTTCACTAACCGCACATAACTGCTGCTATATAAGCAAATTAAGGAAATTCTGGTCAATTTTTTAATTTGTTTTGATTAGAAAACCAGTAAAACAGGGGTAAAATTTTTAATACCCAATGCTCAAATCAACAGTACAGAACTTGACACGACATTCTTTTAAATATTCCCATTGAAAATTCTCAAGAGTTGTTCCTCATTAGTCTGATTGGAGAACAGTTGGCAATCAGACCCCACGAATGAACTCTCAAGGTAATTTTAGATTTACTGTTGAGCCTGCAAGAACTCAGATGTTTGATCTAGTTTGCTCTCCCAACCAAAAACGGCAGGCTAAAGACTGCACCTTTGTCGCTTCTCCAGCTAGCTGGAATTGGTCCTCACTCGTCTTATCTTCTCTCTTTTTCTACACAAACCTTCTGATCCACCTAAAATTTTATTTCCATTTTAGGCAATGGAGTGGATATAGATACATTGTACATTCAAATCATAATTCAAGCGCTTAGAGACTCACAATTTTTGTGAGGCTACACTCCCCAAGCAATAAGATGACACCATGGTTATTAGTTTTTAATTTTTACTTTATCTAGTTTGAACAAAATTGTCAGCTAGTCTGCCTCTTCAATGCAGGAATCAGAAGGCAGCCTTAGTTGTATGAAAAAAAAAATATGCCTACTTGAAAAAAAATAAAAATTCCACCACTGTGTAAAGGATTTTACAACAAACAAAACGACATGGCCGGCGCAGGCACGTGCCCCTTCTCCCGCCCACCCGCAAACGGATGTAAAGTAAAAAGAGCTCTAAGACAACCTTTGACCCCTTGCCCACAACGCTGCTTTAGTGTTACATATCTCAAGTATATCAATATTCTAAGCTAAATTAGAGATACTTTCCTGTTTGTTATTCCGCACTTTGTTCTGTTATAATTTTTAACTTCAGCTTTATTCCATGGGAAAAATATATAATTATATTATCTGAAGTAGTTTTATAAGTATATATTTCTTAAAGTCATTATAGTCAATGGGTGTTTGGTCTTTTGGTGAAGTCGAATGGCTATGGATGAGTCTTTAAAGGATCAAGTTTGGTTCTTTGGTCTCTTGGTGAAGTTGAATGGCTATCGATGAGTCTTTCAAGGATCAAGTTTTGTTGAGTGCAAGACCCCAACACTATGAGTCTAGGATCATGCCGCACATGACTTTGGCAAAATTGATATCCCTTAGAGTTTGGCTCTTACTCTCGTAGTGGATATTATAAATTTGGATTTTTTTTATTGGATCTATGTCAGTGAAGTTCTCACAAACTAATAAATCACATACGCTTTGTTTTAGTTCAGCCTTACATATATAGTTTTGAATCACCTAAACTTTGTTTTAGTTCACCTTTACATATATAGTTTTTGATCTTCACACTTGTAGTTTTGATTTGAACCACTCATTCTAAACCTAATTTATGACCTTGGTCTTTGCACTTTGTGTCTTTAGAATCTTGTTCACCTTTTATTTCTAAGAATGGTGGTGTTTAGGAGCACTATTACAACTTGTTATGCTAGGGAAGGGAAGCCATCTAGCTTCTCGCCTTATAAATTCTAGGAATATACCACCCCATTTGATACTATTAATTTGAATTATCCTATGAATTTAGACAAGAATGCACCAATAAGTGACCAAATGTAATGTAACCAATAAATGATAAATAATTTATTGAATAAATTGACAATTACTAAAGTTGGACAAGATAACTTCATTAGAATTGAAAGCTCATACAAACTTGGCAAAATCTATGGAAGAGATAAATGCCTTCTACTTTTTACATTGCTTTGAATTTAGCCAATTTATTGATTTACAATGTCAAACTAGAAAATTTACTAAAGATAGTGAAAGGGTTCCCAACAAAAATCGAAGAGTCGCCATATTAATCTTTGGATCAATTCAATGATTAAAACAAGTTAGAATACATGTCAAGAATAAATGCAAATGCCTACATTGCGATCCCATTTTCTAATGCAATGCTTTATATAATGCTCAAGTGATATTTGAATGTGTTGATACTAGTTCAATGGATTATGTCTAAAACGAACCAAGGCTTTGTCCTTTATAGAACAACCTAGCATGCAAAACTGAATATTTTCTTGATTCAATAAATAATGACTAGCTGTAGATAAGTCAGTTTGGCCCCATGATTATAAATTTGATTTAAAAATGGGGGTCAACTCTACATATGTAGTCCTAAACTAAGTTCAAGGCTTCATCTATTATTTTGAACTAATACTAGTTAGACATAGAATGCTCCAAGCTTACACCCAAGAAATTAACATTTAAAAATAGGACAACCAATTTTTTTGCGATACTAGAGTAAAATACAACACTTTTCTGCATAGTGTGTTACAATAACTTGTGATATACACTTAGCACACACACCAATGCACAATGCAAGGTGACACAAGGGGAAGACTTAAAACACCATAACAAAAATATCATAATCAAGTAAAATGTTGTGGTAGTGAGAAGGGTTAGGTTTTCAAGCCAGCTTACAACTTGTCTACGAAGCCACTCCCATATTAGAAAATATAGACAACTAGATAATCATACATTGACTAGGGAATCATTGTCTAAACTACAAAAAAAATAGACTTGAGAGGGTTTCTTGTAAGATTCTAGTTCTAGGAAAAAAATTGTCAGGCTTGGACTTCCCATTCAACCTTACAATTTGGCCTTACAAATTGCCCTTGCAATATAGACTTACAATTTAGCTTGGCCTCTTGACATCATAGTCAAGCCTTGCAACTTGGCCTTTGGCCCATAGGCTACATTTTCCACTTCCATTGAAAAAGTTCAAACTTCAACATTGGGCTAGATTTTACATCTTTCATCACACACTCAAGGTTGGGGCTCTTGGTCACAACCTACATCATGCACCACCCAATCACACCTCTGAGCTAAAATATTAGATCCTCAAGCTTTAAGTTTTTATTAAAATTGAACACATACTACACACCTATTGAACTTTAGGGTTCAACATGCATCAATTACATTAAATTTTGGGTCCAAATACCATTTAACAATGAACAAAGATAGGAACAAGTTTGAGCTTTGAAGGATTGACCATTCAAAATTTAGAGTTTAAATA
This sequence comes from Sequoiadendron giganteum, assembly GCA_007115665.2. NCBI lineage: Eukaryota > Viridiplantae > Streptophyta > Pinopsida > Cupressales > Cupressaceae > Sequoiadendron > Sequoiadendron giganteum. The sequence goes on along the minus strand of CM021104.1, from coordinate 540,766,451 downwards.
TCAACATGTAAATTTTAGACTTCAAGGTTTGAAATGCAATCTTCAAAATCTAAAATTCTAGTGTAATTATGATCTCTTGCATTCTAAGCAACTCAGACTTTGGGTTTTGGAGATGAGATATATTTTGGACTCCAAGTTCTAAAATGCAACTTGCTCTATGAAAAACATAACACAAGTTCAAAATAATGCGCTTTTGACAATTCAAACTTTGGGGTCTAACTTGCATTTTGTAACATGAAAAATGTTGGTTCAACTCTTTTGGCCCCTTATGCAAATTGGACTTTAGACTTTGAACTTCTACAATCTAGACCATGGACCCTAATTTGTAGTAGCAAACTATAGAAAAATCATAAGTCCAAAAACCAACAAGCTAAAATTTTACAAACAATGAGGCATAACCTTCTCAATTTTATACTAATAAAAAATAACTTGGAACAAATGTTTAACAACCTACGGGCTCTAAATTGATGAAAGAAGATAAAAGCTCACGTTTTTAACATTAGTACCATAGTAAAAAACATAGTAAAATAATCATCATAACATACAAGTAAACTTTAGATCTACATAGTATATCAAAATGAGCATAAATAAATGATTTTATTTCAACATGCATTATTTAGACATAGATACAATTATAAAATTATTCCATTTCAAGAGTGGATAGTTTATCATGGATTATAGTTCAATTATAAATCTAATACAAGCTAAGTCAATTGAAGGGTGAAATTCCTTAATACACATTTCATAATAAAGGATACCAAAGAGGAAATACTCTACAACAACAATAAAAGAACTCTACATTCTCTCCATGCATATTCATTAATCTAGCTAGTACCAAAGGTAATATAGAATCACCCAACCATGTGGAACCCTTAGACCCACCACTTTGAACTATGAGATGATTAATCAAGCAATCATTCACACACATTCCAAATCAAGTACACATTATAACACAAGGGTTATGACCTCCAATCAATAACACACAATAAGATATGGCAACAACCACAAAATTCAAAACAATGAGTTAACACATCTTACTCAAGCAAAACATATAAAGGACACATTGGATAGTAGCAAACTAAAAGAAATAGGAAGGGATCTACTAAGCATAAATCATAGAGTGTCATTATTATCTTACATAATTCCATATAAGATTTTAGCACAAGTAACAACATTAATACTATCTTGAATTATGCCATTTTAATTTTTAATTCAAGTCAAGATCATAATACTAGTATTACATGAACCCACTTTGGCTTTAAATGCAAGTTAAGTTCTCATAATTTTAATTAGCACATTTTTTTGAATTTTAATTACATTTTAATCTCATTAAATTACCCATACCATACTTCATATTGAGACATACCCAATTTTGTAAGCACACCATGGTTCCACTCTACTAAAATTAGTATCCAATCCTAAGTCCAAATGTCAACCTTCACAAAATAAGTCTAAGTCAGAAAAATATCAAAATTCATGAACCTCATATATATATGGTTGGGAGAATGAAAATAAGCTTGAGACTCGTTATTCCATAAAATAAAATAAAAAACAAGATTTGAAGCTCAATTTTTCTCTTTTTGGAAATGCCCAAAAACAATAAAAGCTCCAAATTTAGAATTGATGATATCACCAAAAACCTTCAAAATTTATTTTCTAAAATACATAAAAAATTATATGAGGCATACCCTTATTATCTTAATATGCACAAAATCACTATTTTTGCATAGTGTAGGAAATCGAGAAATATTCACCAACATAATGGTTGTAAAATGGATCTCTCACAAATAAAATAATTTATACACTAAATTAAATGAAATAAATCTAATTCTAAATCCAATTCAAAATTAAATAATAATAATAGATTGCCATATGCAACCAACCTAATGTGGGCATGGATTGAAACATGGACAGTTAAGAACCAACAATAATTTAAATAAGAGGAATATTCCGACATTCAATGAAATTTTCTCATGCTAGGGTCTGAAGAAATATTTTGACTCAAAATAAACATAAACTATCTTGAATTTCTTGATTCTTTTTGGATTTGACTACATAATCACATTTTCATCAATATTTTAGATCATACTCCATGATCCATCATCAAGATATAATAATCCAAAGAAGAGAAATAAAATGGTAAATAACATACCTTACTCACTAAATAGAGGATGGGACTAAGGTGCCATGATAACCAAGAAAAAAGGAGGGAGAGAATAAGTGCCAACTTTAAACCCAAAATTATGAAATAAAAACTAAAAAGTAGACATATCCCCAAAAATTAAGGGAAAAGGAGAAATTAATCAAGAAAGAGCGACTAAATCTGTAAAATTACACTTGTAAAGTAATAATATATAATAGATAAAGAAAGGCAAAATGAAAACAAATGGAAAGAAGATGGATAAAAGGAAAACAAAAAATCTAAAAGCCCAAAACTAGCAGTTCTAGTGGAAAATTGAGGGTTGATACAAATTATAGACCATACAAATATATATTAGAATATAATTTCACAATTGTATAAGAATGAAAAATGCACATGTCTCTATATGTGTATATATGTATACATACATAAACAATGATACAAAATTATAAAGAAAAATATGAATACATATTGTATATGCATAATATACAACTTATTTAAATTAACTAAAAACCACAAAGAAGGCTAAGCAAATAGAATGAGAAATGAAAAATAGATGAAAACTGATATAATATATGTCAAAGATGGATGAGCCTAATAAATTATTAAACCTTTAAGCATGCAACTATTGTGTGTATGTGTGTGAATAGACACACACACACATCTACAAGATAACAATGATAATGGAGAATACAAATATAATGGAAAAATGAAAGGTGAGATATGTCTCTATAGTTTTTATTTTCCTAGTGGGTTAATTTATTTTCCCTTAGTCATAGGTTTTTCTTACACTTTTTTTAAGCTTGCTTAGGATAATGAAATGAGTTTATTATTTAATAACTAAGCTCAATAAAGTGATGAGGTGTCTCCACCCTTAAAGGATGGAGTATTTACTTTTCATTACTTTATTATATATTGGTGGTCAGTGATGGTCAATTCCTATTGGTTGATTTTTCATCTCCATCCTTTCCTTAGTTCTATATAAAATCACTACCTAACTTATATTTTTCATCTTGGAAGCTCTTAATGCAATTCTATCATCCTGAAATTGCATATATCTTAGAGTTGTTGGTTTACATTGTTTATGTTTTTCCAATTTATGTAGCTTTGAATTTATCTTATAAACTTCTTTGTGTTGTTCATATATTTCAGATTTCTAACAGTATATCATTCCATGAATATTAGTAAATATATGTGTAAAATTATAGATAAATTGAAATATATATATGCATGCTATCAATAGACTATTTGAGGATATGAGTAATCTTAAGTGTAAGTGATAAATTGAAAGTGCATGTATGCATAAATAGAAGGAGTAGGTAGATAAGTCCACATGAATATGTGTGTTTGAATGTTCACATATATATGTGTGTGATTGTATGTATATATGCATATATCTATGTGGGTGTGAATGCAATTATATATGTACAAATATATATTATATATATAAATATATATTATATATAAATATATATATTGTATATATATGTATACGTAGTATCAAAAATTGTCACCCTTGACAATTTCACACTGGGCTTAGCTCCCCCCTATGTGCTTGGACCTAATTATGCATTTAATTGCTTGTTATGATCATCTTTAGAAAATCAATGGGAATGAAAATAAAAATTTAATATTTTCTTTCGATGTTTAAGACCTCAACAAAGATGGGTCTAGAATAGGGTCCCAAGGCCCTTCTATAGCCCTTTTTGGCTCCAATTTTATATGTTGATATTGGTATTTTATTATTTGAACATTTGAATTTATTTCTCAAATATTAGTATTTGATTTTTGAGAAATTAGAAGAATTGCATATAAATAAAACATTATTCTTATTAAATAGTCAAGAGTAGAATTATCAAGATTATTATAACATTTACTTCAGTCAAGCATCATGTTAGCCATGCATCATGTTTTTATGTAAGTTTTTTCATGTTTTATGTTCATTTGTTTTGTGAGTACTAACATTTGTAAAATTGAAAATCAAGCATCGATTTCTCCTTGAAGGTGATGAGTACATGACTTAAATCCATGAAAGAATACAAATATGAGTAGTGATTTTTAGTAATAGTCAATTCATTACTTATTTTAAAAATCAATTAGCCTTTTCCCAACCAAGGGTAAGCTCTCTTTTTATATCATCTTAGGTAGAGGAAAAAAAACCAAAATAGGGTTTGAATCAAGCAAGCCCCTATACAACACAACCTTTCCCCCTCTTTCATGTGTGCAGGTTTTCAAATTTGAAGTAAAATTGGAGGAAGACTAAAGAATAATTTCTCATTCATGCATGCAAGCCCTACAAGTTGTCAAGTCAAGGAAAGTGTATTTTATTAGCAACAAATGAAGTTATGAAAATGACCCTGAGAGAGGACTTGTAGATCAAGAGCAACGAGAGTGTGAAATCAGGTCTTAAATAGTAGCAAGCCAACTTCTAGGCATCCCCACACCCCTATCTAGCTATTTCAACACCAAATTTATATGCTAGGTTCTTCTATCTCTACCCTTTTTTTTGTAATCTATTTTTGTCTTTCTATTATGTATTTCTTAAAAATCATCTTAGTTTGTTTCATTTTCATTCATGACCTTGGAAAAACAATTGATTATATAATCTAGTCAACTAAAAAATAATTAATCACATCCACATCATCCCCTTACACACACGAAAGGGATTAAAACCCTAATAGACCATTCTGGATATTCCATTGAGGTTTGTAGCCAAGTGGATATTGATACCACTTTTAATCCCCAATGTCCTTGATAAGAAGTGTGATTTAAGACCTAGATCTCTTTTTCCAATCAAACATGGTGAATTTGACATTTGTTATGTTTTAAATATTTTGAAATCTGAAGTATATAATTTTGAAATCTAAGTATAGTCTTAGGTTTTGTGAATTAATCATTTAGGCATACATATTTTTCATAAAAATACATTAAAAAAAGTAAAAAAACACATTACATATTGCAACTAGGGTTAATTTTAGTTATTGCAAAGTAGATTTAACTCAAAATTGTATTGAAAAAATATATATTAGGTCATATGGAAATCTAAAAACAAGTTTGAAAGTGTTTAAGTGATCATTTAGGCATATGCATATAGTGAAAAAGTGAATAATTGCATTGTTGTTGTGGCAAAAATATATAAATTTTTTACATTTCTAGATTTGTCAACTTAGTATTATTCAATTATTTTATTATACAATATGAAAATTACATTTTGATTTGCATTAATTGCTTGAAAATTCTAAGAATTGCACAATTGTGTTACATATAGAAAAATTACAATTCTATGCATTTCTAAAAATATGCTTGTCTCTAGACCTGAATAGTTACATATTAGAATATTCAAACATGTATTGCATTTTCAAATTCTAAAACTTAACAAATTAATTCACTATTGTAGGGCACCCCACAACCTTTTCCTAGCTATTTTTTATTAGATCTTGGTGGCATTAGTCTCTGAAGGTATTCTATATAGATTTGATTCCAGTTTATGTTTTTACTATGTTGTAACAGTCATTATCTCCATGCATATATTTGTTAATAATCAACTTTTATAATGTCTGAGTGTTTTGGAAAAATGATGTCTTCCTTGAGATCCTCGGTTGATGTTTTATGTTGTGTCTTTGGTAATGCATCTCATACAAATGTTGAAGCCCATGTTTCTTTATCTCCCAATGCGTATCCTCCCAATGAGGATATCTTGGTGCAAGATGAAGAAATGATGGATAAATCCTTACCTACCCTTGGATCTAACATTGTCCTTTTGTAATGTACTAACCCTTCTATGAAGTAAAAATTTCTAATTTTACACTTTATGATTAAATAAACAAAGTAACAAGCCATTGCAATAAAATAATTTCTTTTCTTTATTGATAATTTCTATTCAAGATGCATAGCATATTACAATATGATTTCATTTTCATTTCATAAACACATCAATGTAAGAAAACATACAATTACATACATAGCTCAAAGAGCTTTAGAATAAATAGCTGTAAGACAGTCTAGGATCCTTCCTTTCAAATCTTAGTTCTTTTGTCACCTGTTGTGGAGGAGAAGCATCACTTAGGCACTTTTTCGCCAACCATAGACTCATAATATGGTCACCTGCACATATACCATTCGATAGATAGCCCTTCCCTTCATTGAGGAGACTGGTAGAGTAACCGATAACGACAACCAACTGAGCATAGTGATGTGCCCTACATAACTAGATTTTGTAATCCCACAAACTCTATCTAGCATATAACATTGGAACATGATGAACTAATAGTGGAGCCAAAGGTCATCAAACTACTTTGGCCAAAGTGTTTCATTCAATATGTTCTACTAAGGGTCACCTATCACATACATTACTTAGGGCCGATTTGAATTAAGGCTATCTTAAGCTATGCATAGGTATTTCCTTCAATGGATAGTTCATCATCCTAGATAACCTACAACCATATTAATCTACTTGGAATAAACCTACTTAAATATTAAGTACACAAGTTTAGGTATTTCCATCTATGGATAGTCCATCATTCCAAAGATAACTTATAAACTTGGATAACCCTACTTACATGTAAGTAATTTAAACTCCCTCCCATACTGGATTATCTATCCTAGGAGTAAAAAATAAGCTTTCCTAGTTAAATCAATAACTTAGCTATATGAACCATATGTGCTTTCCATGTTCAATCATACCTAGTATCTAATACCTATGATAAACACCCATCTCCTACTATGGAGTACATAAAAACATAATATAAAAACAACATAATAGCTTCACTCTCCTTTGTTAAGTAATCTAAACTCTCTAATGCATATACTAGAAAAGACATCTCAACCATGCATTCAAAACACATCAATCAAATTAAAATAACAAAGAAGAAGAGATCCTTATGTCTATTATCGCTTATCCAACTATAGGTGGCAATTCAACCCTCTTCAAAAACAACTAGTTTGATAGTCAGCTTCTCACAAACAACTCTATCTCACTTGTTGATAGCTTTCTTCTCTCAAAATATAATCTCCCCACTACTATATGAATTTACTTCCTTTCACTCTCTTAATGCAAAGAAAAGTATGTTAGAATAATGAAGAACACATCTCTTGATATATATTTTGATGTCACCATGATATATGAGTTGCAACTGCAAGGTTCAAAGTCATGTTGATCCAGTACTCTGAACCGGTAATACAAAATTGACCTCTAATATTTTTCTTTGGATTTCCCCTTTGATGATAGTTGTTCAAATTTTGGGAAATGGTTTTTGGTTGATAAAAGCATGCATGGATAAGATCTCATGCATACAAATGCTCATGTTTCTCATTGAAATCATTTTTGTTGTTTACAATTTTGTTATTAGGTCTATCTCTAGCCGACCTAATAAGCGGTTGAAGGTGCAATGGATTAGATCTTATTTGTGCAATTCATGCCGACATGTAGTTGCATGCCACACATTTGAATTTCTTTTGAAAATTTTTTAATTTACTTGGAGCCGACCTGATTGTTAATTATGGGAAAATCAGATATATATATATATATATATAGGATGTCTTTGGAGATAGATAGATGAGAAATTGTGTATGCGAATGTAGGTGGATTAAGAGTGGATGCGAAAAGAGCAAACAATGATCTGCTGGCATGCAAATTTCCTGAGCTTCAAAGGAACTGAACCTGCACTTTGAGGTGTACTTACATCAGTTCATTATCTAGCTGTAAGCCATTTTTGTTTCTATATTTTTATAGGCAGTGAGCCTCCATTTTGGATAGTGAGTCCTGGTAGTGAGCCACCCTTTTGTAATATCTTATAACCGGTTATACTATATTGCGAGTTAATCCTCACCGTTATTTTTCCTATTCTAGTTTTTCCACGTAAATATCTTAGTGTTATTGTGTTACACGCTTCATGTTCAGTTAATGCTTCTTCTCATCTTAATTTTCATATGCATTGAATTAATTGGATGGTATTTGTTCAATAAGTTTAAGAAGATATTGATTCACCCCCCTCTTAGTATCTTGGATATTTAACAATTGGTATTAGAGCTTGGTTCCTCTGGAGAAGCCTAACAACTTGAGGGATATATTGCAAATTGAAAAAATGGATGATAATGCAGAAATCGAGACTGACCTTGATGACCTTGACAAAGATGAAAATAAAAATAGAGATCTTAAAGAAAATCTTGATGAAGAAAATGAATGCATCCAGAAGTTGAAAGAGAAATTAAAAAAATTCAAAGAGAGACATAAAGAAGTTAGTGAGAAATTGAAACAAGAAAATGAGGATATTATCAAAATAAAGGTTCAAGTTGAAGAAAATAAGATAATTGAAGAATGCTTGAATTCCTCATAAAGAGAAAGTCTGATGAATGTTCTAGGTTTGAACAAGAAGTGGTGAACCTGAGAGTAGAACTGGAAAAATAAAAAGTTTGTGAAGATAGTTTGAAGACAAGCTCTACCAGGCTTGATGAATTGATTGCATGACATAAAGCATCTAAAGACAAAGGTTGACTGGGGATAGAAGTAGGTGAAGCTCAAAAGCTGTAAATGATCAAAGACTCAAAAAAAGGAATCCAAAAGGAAGACCACCTATTAGACAACCAAATATTGAAAGGTATCCATCTTTCAATGGCACTTGTTTTTCATGCAACAAGTTTGGTCATAAGGAAACTGAATGCAAAAGTATGATGGATCAGTTCTCTGGTTCCTTCTCTAGACAATGTTATGCTTGTAATAAGATTGAACATAGAGCTAGTGAATGCAGAACTCAGATGATGAACTGGTTTAATGGAGGAAGAATGAATCAATCCTTTGCTGGTTACTTCTATACTTGCAACAAGTTTGGGCATAAAGAAAATCAGTGCAGATCAAGGTTTAATGGAAGTCAAACAAACCAAAGAAATATAGTCTACTATAATTGCAACAAACCAGGACATATTTCAAAGGTATGCAAAAGTAAAAAGGGAAAACAATCTTTTCCGGTAAAGAGGAATGAACCTGTGAATAAAGTTGACAAAGAGGAAGTTAAGCAAGAAATGAGAAAGATATGGAAAAAGAAAGAAGAACCAAAATCTTTTGATGCGTTTGTGCCCTTAGCAGGTGCAAACAATTCCTCTAAGAATTAGACCTAGCAAGGTCCTAGGGGGAGCTTTATTAGAATTTTTTTTTTTGAACCCCCTGATTTCAGATGTGTTAGCCTTTGACATGAGGAGATGTTGTAAGAGATAAATAGGAAGAGGTTTTGAAAAATAAATTGGAAGAAAAAGTGCATGTATGCTCACTTGTAGAGCATATTAGGGTTTTTCAATGTAGTTGAAGGGTTTTTGCGCATTTTTTGAATTTCATCACATTTAATGTGAATTAGGGCATCACATTGATCCTTAAAAAAAAATCATAAAGGAATTTCAATCACTTATTCATTTGAAGGAGGTGAAGAAATATTTGTGCAATATGTATGGTTGCAATATTTCAGGCTGCTCCTAAGGAGTCTCATGTCAATGAAGTGAATTTTCTTTTAGATATATCAAGAGCATTGTTGACTACGGGATGTGGTATCCCAAGAGAAAATAATTCACCATAATATAGCATACACAAATGCTAATTAGGCTAGAAGTGTAGATGATAAAAGAAGCACAAGTGGTGGAGAATTATGTTTGGGAAATAGACTTGTGTCATGGATGAGCAAAAAGCAATAATCAGTTACACTTTCCACAAAAGAAGTAGAATATGTAGCAACTAAAACATGTACTGAGATTTTATGGATGAAGTAGACACTCAAGGATATCAAGGTTGAGTACAATAAACCTATCTCTATTCTTTGTGATAGTTCAAGTGCCATTACCATCTCAAATAATCTAGTGATGCATTCAAGGAAAACACACATATCAATTAAGTATCACTTCATTAGAGATAAGGTTGCAGATTTCAGAGTCAACATAGAATATGTACATACAAAAGAACAAGTTGTCGAAATCTTTAAAAATCCTCTTCCAAAGGAACAATTTTAATATTTGAGGTAACAATTGGGAGTTATTACTCCCACTTCATATCACTAAAATTTAGTGATAGGGAATGAATCCAGGGGGAGCTTCATTTTTATTCTCTTTATCCCTAGAAATGAAAAGAATAGATGAAGTCTTATAAAATGGATTTTACAAATTTCTACCAACTTGATGGTTGCATATTCAAAAGTAAAAGGGGAAGAATACACTCAGGGGGAGAAAGTGTGTGAGGCTTGAGTATGACCCTTTGACATTGATATCAAAGGGGGAGAAATTGTGCAAATTCTTAGGACATTGAGCAAGGGGAAGACACTTAAGAAAATGTTGCAAATAGTTGATACAGAGCATAAATTGAAACATCTATAATTGGTATTAGACTATTATTTGTAGGTTGAGAATTTGGTTTTTCCATCAATGAAAAAGGGGGTGATTGCTGGAAATTTGGTTGTCATTGATGTAAAAAGTGTCATTGATGTCAAAGGAGAGATCAGAGGTGAAATGGATATGATTCTAGAAGAATTTGTGAAGATTGATGAAGAAAGGAGTATTTTTTGTAATTGTTGCAAAATTGCTCAAAAAGTTGCAAAATGTTGCAATTTTGTCATGCAATATTGCTATGGTGTTGCAAAAGTTATTTCCAGAGGTTTGTAGAGAAATTTGACTATAGATTCGACATGGGTTTTTTTGACTAGAGTTAGTTGGTCTGGTCCGCATGATCTGAAGATATATACTCTACTTAGGAATGGATTATTTGTGCTCTCGGCTTGAACTAGGGTTTTATAGTTAAACCCTAAATTTAACAATCACGACGCTTTCACAAGTTTTATGTTTTTGTATTGACTAGGTATTGGTGGTTGTAGGTTGCTAAAGTTATGACTTAAGCCATTGAGGTCGTTTGTGTGACCAAACCCTTTCCTAGTTGTAGGGAAGGGGGATTCACTACTCATGAGTTATCTTCACTCAGAGAACCTCATGAGTATGACCCTTTGACATTGATATCAAAGGGGGAGAAATTGTGCAAATTCTTAGGACATTGAGCAAGGGGAAGACACTTAAGAAAATGTTGCAAATAGTTGATACAGAGCATAAATTGAAACATCTATAATTGGTATTAGACTATTATTTGTAGGTTGAGAATTTGGTTTTTCCATCAATGAAAAAGGGGGTGATTGCTGGAAATTTGGTTGTCATTGATGTAAAAAGTGTCATTGATGTCAAAGGAGAGATCAGAGGTGAAATGGATATGATTCTAGAAGAATTTGTGAAGATTGATGAAGAAAGGAGTATTTTTTGTAATTGTTGCAAAATTGCTCAAAAAGTTGCAAAATGTTGCAATTTTGTCATGCAATATTGCTATGGTGTTGCAAAAGTTATTTCCAGAGGTTTGTAGAGAAATTTGACTATAGATTCGACATGGGTTTTTTTGACTAGAGTTAGTTGGTCTGGTCCGCATGATCTGAAGATATATACTCTACTTAGGAATGGATTATTTGTGCTCTCGGCTTGAACTAGGGTTTTATAGTTAAACCCTAAATTTAACAATCACGACGCTTTCACAAGTTTTATGTTTTTGTATTGACTAGGTATTGGTGGTTGTAGGTTGCTAAAGTTATGACTTAAGCCATTGAGGTCGTTTGTGTGACCAAACCCTTTCCTAGTTGTAGGGAAGGGGGATTCACTACTCATGAGTTATCTTCACTCAGAGAACCTCATGAGTATGACCCTTTGACATTGATATCAAAGGGGGAGAAATTGTGCAAATTCTTAGGACATTGAGCAAGGGGAAGACACTTAAGAAAATGTTGCAAATAGTTGATACAGAGCATAAATTGAAACATCTATAATTGGTATTAGACTATTATTTGTAGGTTGAGAATTTGGTTTTTCCATCAATGAAAAAGGGGGTGATTGCTGGAAATTTGGTTGTCATTGATGTAAAAAGTGTCATTGATGTCAAAGGAGAGATCAGAGGTGAAATGGATATGATTCTAGAAGAATTTGTGAAGATTGATGAAGAAAGGAGTATTTTTTGTAATTGTTGCAAAATTGCTCAAAAAGTTGCAAAATGTTGCAATTTTGTCATGCAATATTGCTATGGTGTTGCAAAAGTTATTTCCAGAGGTTTGTAGAGAAATTTGACTATAGATTCGACATGGGTTTTTTTGACTAGAGTTAGTTGGTCTGGTCCGCATGATCTGAAGATATATACTCTACTTAGGAATGGATTATTTGTGCTCTCGGCTTGAACTAGGGTTTTATAGTTAAACCCTAAATTTAACAATCACGACGCTTTCACAAGTTTTATGTTTTTGTATTGACTAGGTATTGGTGGTTGTAGGTTGCTAAAGTTATGACTTAAGCCATTGAGGTCGTTTGTGTGACCAAACCCTTTCCTAGTTGTAGGGAAGGGGGATTCACTACTCATGAGTTATCTTCACTCAGAGAACCTCATGTGGTGAACTGCCCTAAACTACCTCAAAGAACAACAACGACAGTTATAGAATCATAAAGAGTAGGTCACAGAGATTCTCTAGAAAAATTGACAAGCTCTCGGTGAAAGGATGTCACCGTAGAATATAGATGATAGTGTGAAATGCTAGTGTCCCAGAGGCGCACTAGCGTCTAGTACGGACTAGAGAGCGAGTTTATCTCAGAAAATAGCTAAGAGTGAAATAGAAATGATGGAGATAAGGAGAAGAAGGGAAATGAAATGCTTATGACCTTGTGAATGATGAAGCCTACAACTCATGAATATCTTGAATACCTGCACACAAGAGAGAGAGAGAGAGAGAGAGAGAGAGAGAGAGAGAGAGAGAGAGAGAATGTTGGGGTTGTATAGGGGTTTGCATCAGTCAAACCCCCACTTTGGTGTTTCCACCTCCACTGACAACCAAGATATATAGAGAGAAAGGTATGAAATGGAGTAAAGTACACAAAAGCACTACAAAACAGTGTTATGCTACTCAACCAAATAATAAAGGAGAGGAGTGAAAGCTTACCACCTCCACCCAAAGCACTCAAGGCTAGTGGGGGATAAAATGAGAGGAACTCAAGCCTCTGCTGCAACGGTGTTTTGTTCCACACTTGCTCTATTAAAGTGACAGAGTGTTGATGTTGTTACTCTGAAGTGTAAAGTGTTGTGAAGAGATGGCGAGGAAGCTACTTGGAGCTTGTGAAGAGATTGAAGAATGCTACGGAGACTGCTCAAAGTTTGTGAAGGATCCAAATGAAAGAGAGAAATGGTTAATTTGAAGGGAAGAGTGAAGAAAACGGCCATAATTGGGTCGGTTGGCCGAAGAGGGTGTTATAAGTCAACTCCCAATGGGATTTGTAATGCCTTTGTAGGCTCTAGATGTGGAAATTTTTCAGAGATGTAAGCGCACCGCACAAACATCTACGTGTTGCATGAGAATCCTCGATAGTTACACTTCTATCGATGCATAAAATGGGTGCCAAGTGGAACAGAGGCAACAGGCTTAGGTGGAATTTCTCCTTTGGATTTGGTTTTCTAAAGTGGAGAGGGATAAAAGGGGAATTTTCATTAGGGGTGAAAATTCACTCCTATACATTTTCCCCCACTTTAGCAAGCACAAATACTGATGAGTGCTTTGGTAAAGTAGATCAAAGAAGGAATAAGGTTAGAAATGTATACCTGAATTGTTGAGGAAGCAGATCGCAATCTGGCAAACCCGAGAGTGCAAGGTCAAAAGAGGACTTCATTGTTTCACAGAACTATGAAGTTGAAGAAAGAGCATATACTCAGGATGAAGAAGATGTTGATCTTCAATCCAGTATATACAAGAATAAATGAATGTAAGAGTGATAAAAGAAAAACTCGCTTTGGAGTAGAGCCCGTATCACAGAGTAAAAATGATAAAAGCAATACCTGCTTTAGAGTAGAGCTTGTATCACAGAGTAAAAGTGATAAAAGAAAAACCCGCTTTGGAGTAGAGACCGTATCATAGAGTAAAAGTGACAAAAGTAAAACCTGCTTCAGAGTAGAGCCCGTATCATAGAGAAGACAATCACATAGACCATCATTAAGCTAGGAGAATTTCAAAGGGGTCACTCGGGAACCCTTCAAAAGGAAGAGGGGTCCACTCAAGGGATGCACCATTTGAATAGTGAAGTCTAGTCGGGCTACCCCTAGGCTAAGCGTAAGGATGTGATGTAGGTCTAATCAGGCTAGCCCCAAGCTAGACACAAAGATAGGTCTAGATGGGCTGCCACGAGCTAGATGCAAAGATATAAAGTAGGTCTAGTCAGGCTTCCCTTGAGCTAGATGTCATGGAATTTGTTTGAGAGAAAGAATTTCAAAGCGGGTCCCTTGGGAACCCTTCAAAAGGAAAGGGGTCCACTCAAGGGACGCTTCATTTGAAAGTCATAGAGAAGAAAAGGTAGGTGCATCAACAAATAGAGGAGTAATGGCACCTGAATCATGAAGTTGTTATATTTTATCCTTCAAGGCCTTACATTCACTAGTGGAATGGTTAGGCACTCGATGGTATGTACATAAAGAATTTCCTTTTTTATCATGCTTATGAGATTTCTTGCGTGTAGGAGGAGGAAGAGTAATTAAGTGGGCTTTTAGAAGCCACAACAAAATACGCTCTTGTTTAGACAAAGGATGAGGAGCAGGAAGTAACCCTTTCTCTTGTGGAGAAAAAATTGACTGCTCAAAAGGAGATACAAAGACATACGACTAAGGAGGATGGACCAATCTACAAGAACAAGGTTGAGTGGACATCATTTCAAAATTCAACCGTGGTTTCTGCTTAGATTGTTTATTTGAGAAACCAAGCCCCACATTACTCTTATGAAGTAAAAATTCTATAGGGACTTGTATGTCTTGTTCATTACACCCACAAGCTTTATGCTCATAGCCATACTTAGAGACGAGCTTAGAGTTGGGGCCATAACATGTTTTCAAATCATGAGAAGAAGGGGGATCCTCATAGAGAACATTATTCCAACAAGGAGGAACATACTCTTCTACGGGATCGTCATCATCCTTCTTGATAGGAATGTCAACATTATCTTCCTTAGCAGAAGCTTAATCGTCTTCCTCAGAAGGAGGATTAACACTAAGGACATTACAGTTCACATTCAAACTATCCCGCGATACTAAAGAATGACCATCTTTGATAGTGGGTGTGAATGACATTGCCGGAAGGTCTAAGTGGACCGGGTCGACTTTATATTCCTGAGCAAAGGAATTTGTAAAGTCTGAAGGACCCCAATCATCACCAAGACATGCATCCTCTTGAGAAGAAGACTTATAATTTCTTGCTTCAGAAGGATCTTCTCTAAGGACATTCATCTCAAGAGTACCGTTCGTAGTAGGTACTATTGGAGTAAACATCGACACATTGGAAGATACTGAAGGAATAAGAGTAGGCACAACCGAAGCCTGAACGATGGCTTCCATCTCACATAAGTACTTATCATCAAGGTCAATCTTGACTGTGACTACTCGATTATTGCAAACAAACTTAATTGATTTATGCAAGGTAGACGAGACTGTACCCATAGCGTAAATCCACGGTCTACCAAGAAGAAGGTTATATGGTAATTTTTCTAACATAACATATACTAGAGTAGGTATGGTAATGGGTCTAAGTTGCAAAGGTAATACTATCGTACCTAGAGCTTGTCGACCAACATTATCGAACAAACAAATGTCAATAGAAGAAGCATTAATAGAAGATGAGTCAATATTAATCTCAGGTAATAAATCAATACTACACACATTGAGTGCTGAGCCAACATCAATGAGAGTACGTCTAATGCCAATCTTATTAATATTAACTATAATCATTAGAGGATCTTCTTGCTTCTATACTTTCAGAGGTGAGAATTCTTGAGGATAGAACGTAATATTTGGCGAATCCGTTCGAATATGGTCTATCAATGCATCAACATCTACCGGCCTACCGGAAGAAGGCAAGAGGATCTTTTGCAAGGGCTTCTTGAAGCATGCCTTGGTAAAAGTGGAGCATACTAAAGCAAGTCCCATAGTGAGATCTTAGTCGGAGTAACTTGAGGCTGCTCGACAAGATCACAATCACTAGGTGATTTAGTCATAGGTGCAGGTGCTTGAGGAATTCTTAGTTTTTTATTCATTCTAGTATCATAGGTACGGGCTACTGCTCTATAAGAGGGAGCCTTAGAAAGATCAGGAGAGTCACTATCAAATGGAACACCATCAATAGAACAAACCCTTTCAGGAGAAGGACTAGCTGGAGTCACATAAATGATCGATCTCTTAGGCCTTTGAGGGGCAGTAGAGACATAGATTACATTTACATAATCATCACAACTAGAGGAGTAATTATTTGAAATCATCTTCTCAACATCGATCTAGATAGGATCAAATGTGGAAGGAGAGTCCTCATGCACTAATGCATCATCTCTAGAGGAGAGTGCATTAGAGTTGATAAGAAATTCATCATTCACAAATGCAATGTCCCTAGAAGAGAGTGCATTGGAAGGAGTAGAAAGTTCATCATTCACAAATGCATCGTATTTAGAAGAGAGTGCATCAGAATGAATATAAGGTAGGGTAACATTAAGAAAGGTATCAATGATTTCATCTTCTTGCAACAAGATATCCTCTGAAGAATGGGGACTCTTGTGAGAAGGATCAAAGATACCAAGTGACATGGGTAAAGCTAAGTCACTATCACATGCATGAAATGGAATATCATTAACATTTTGAATAAAATTAGATACAAAACTAATAAAAGAAGATATCAAATTCATTATGACTTTTTAGGTATTTTATATGTTTTACTAAATTGCATTTTCGGATAACTTCAGAGTGAAATTTGAGTTCAGAACTTGCATCGGTCCCTAAAGTTTGATTACCAAAGGTACTAGTGTTTTAAGGATTGAACTAGTTCTCTAGAAGACCTTTCCAACAATGCATATGGTTTTGAATTCTGAGTACCGAGTCAAAAGTTATGACCCCACCAAGTAGGGGTAAATAAATTCCTAGTTTTTCGAAGAGCATTGTTCTTCACGTCGGGTTCACCAAAATGTAAGGAAGGGGGATTCACTACTCACAAGTTCTCTTCACTCAGAGAGGGCTCCTCATGGGGTGAACTATCCTAAACTACCTCAAAGAACAATGACGAGAGTTGTAGAATAAGAAAGAGTAGGTCACAGAGATTCTCTGGACAAACCAACAAGCTCTTGGCCAAAGGATGTCAATGCAGAATACAGACGACAACGCGATGCGCTAGCATCCGACAGGCGTGCTAGCATCTCGTAGAAACCAAAGAGAGACTTTATCTTAGAAAATAGCTAAGCGTCTACTAGCAATGCGATTAATGAGAAATTTTAGAAAGTGATAAAGTAATAGAATGTAGTAGAACTAGAATCAAATGAAATAGAAATGATGGAGATAAGGAGAAGAAGGGAAAGGATATGATTATCAACGTGTGAATGATGAAGCTTGTGAAGAGAGAGAGAGAGAGAGAGAGAGAGAGAGAGAGAATGTTGGGGCTGTAGAGGGGTTTGCCTCAATCAAACCCCTGCTTTGGTGTTCCCACCTCCATGAATAGCCAAGATAGATAGAGAGAAATGTATGAAATGAAGTAAAGTACACAAAGCACTACAAAATAGTTTTATGTTACTCAACTAGATAATAGAGGAGAGAAGTGAAATCTTACCACCTCCACCCAAAGTGCTCAAGGCTAGTGGGGGAGAAAATGAGAGGAACTCACGCCTCTGCTACAATGGTGTTTTGTTTCATAGTTGCTCTACTGAAGTGACAAAGTGTTGATGTTGTTGTTGTGAAGTGTAAAGTGTTGTGAAGAGATGGTGAGGAAGCTGCTTGGATCTTGTGAAGATATTGAAGAATGCTAAGGAGACTACTCAAAGTATGTGAAGGATCCAAATGAAAGAGAGAAATGGTTAATTTGAAGGGATGAGTGAAGAAAATGACCATATTCGGGTATGTCGGTTGAAGAGGGTTTTATAAGTCGACTCCTAATGGGATTTGTAATGCCTCTATAGGCTCCAAACATAGGAATTTTTCAGAGACGTAAGCGTACCACGTGGGCGTCTGCACGTTGTGTAGGAATCCTCGATAGTTACGCTTCTACCGACACACAAAATGGGTGCCAAGTGGAAAAAAGGCAACAGGATTAGGTGGAATTTCGCCTTCTGATTTGGTTTTCTAAAGTGGAGAGGGATAAAAGAGGAATTTTCATTAGGGGTGAAAATTCGCTCCTATACACTAGTATCATCATCTTGGAAAATATTGAATAACTATATTGTTTCCTAAGTTGTGGAAAAAATATTTTCCCACGGCATGATCAACGGTTGTAATCAAGCCTTGAAGATTGATGGCCTCACTGCCATCTTGCTGAAGTTATGGTGGGTCCCCATCCAAGCCCTATAGTATAGAAAGTTTGTGACATGTGTCAGGTGGGACCAAAAAAAAGGTGATGGGTGATGATAGTAGAAGATGATGTGGTGCTAAATGATTGCTTGATGAAGACAATTCAAAAAATTGTTGTGAATTACACTATCTTGACAAAGACGACAGATGGTGTTAGCCTCCATCCTGCCAACCTACTATGATTTGGTGGGCTTGTATCTTTAGATTGCAAGATAGAGGGCTTGTGATGTGTGTCTTGGTGTACCCCATGGCACTATGTAAGCTACATATGAAGGAGATCAAATATGATCAATAAAATAGATCTTTAATCCAATGATCACATTTTAAAGGTGGGAAATGAATGTGGGTTGATGAATAATGGTGCAAAGATTGTTGATCAATGGCCATAATTCAAAGGAAAAGATCTCAAATGGCTATGTTTTTTTGAACGTGAGTTTCAATTGGTAGCTAACTTAGAAGATGAAATTAAATGATCTACCTGCTCATGTGACTAGTTGATTGAAAATTTGATTTGTAGGGTGGCGATATAGATTGCCAAGGAAATAGAGATCAAAATTAGATCGAATAAATAAGGAAATGCATTTAATGCATATCAAGGTTAGGATTTTTTAGATCATCATACTAAGTAAAATCCAATGAACCAAAATTTGAATTTGATGGCATGTGACTCAATGAAGAGGTAGCTTTCTGAAGAAGATAGCAGGAAAACCTTAAAAGATGCTTCCAAATGTGTTGGATGGTGGTGTAGAGCCCAACGTAGTAATTGCAACTCAGAAGGGTTAAGGAAAAATGGACAATCCAAAAATTTCCTAAGAGTAGAAGTGTGAATGGTTTAGTGGTGAGAGAAGTGTGTCAAGTTGTAGATAGAGAATGCACTAATTTTGAATGAGTAAAAGCCAAACAAAAATCAAAGGTCTCTATCAGGGTAAGAATTAAAAGGTACATAAAAAGAAAAAGGTGTAGAGTAGAGAACTAAGTTGCAGAGGTTGCAATAGTGAATTGAGTAGTTGCAAATTGAGTTGCAATGTTGAACTATGTTAAAGTGAACAAATTGTAATATATTTAATTATAAATTTGATTGGTAGGTGCTCAGATTAGGGAGTGGGTGCTTCCTTGGAGTGAGTGCTCCTAAAACCAATGGATTAGTGTCTCCTTAGAGTTGGCACCCTCCTTAAATATTGTAACAGAGTATTTGATTGTGAGGCTAGATTAGGATAGTAGATCCTAGTAGCATTTCTCACCATGGTTTTGTTGGAAAATGTGCCTCAACTTACTAGCTTGAACCTTTGTTAAGGACTTGATGAATTTACCCTCCATATCATGAAGTCCTTCCTTCCCTTTGGTGAGAGCATGATGGACCTTGGCTTCATCGGCAGAATGATCGCATATTGGTGAGTGACAATGTGTTTTCTCACCGATATGCCGATATGCGACAAACGTTGGGTCGGTGAGACTTGGGGTCATTGGTGGAACCCGATCGGTAGTCTCAATGGTAGAATGATATGCTTTGTCAATGTGACTTGGGGTCATTGGTGGAACCTTTCACCGGGCTACGCCGATGGACCGATGGTAGATGAAAGTGACTTGGTGGGGACCACAACGTAGTGTACCGGAAAATGGGGATCTTGATCTACGGTTGAAATTTGACTAATCCAATGGTGCTCGTTTTATTCCGTGGTCAGTTGAGGTGAGTACCGAAGAAATCTTGTGAATTGAGCAGAATTTTTTGAGTGTTTGAAACTTGGCGGCGTGCGAGGTGTGCAGGCTTTGAACACATGTCGTTTTGAAGAAGCTTATTGGGAATTTTGTAGATGCCCTTTTGATTCACCAAAATTTCACAAGATCTGTATGCATGTCTTGGTGGACTTTGGTGGTTTGGCGATCATACGATTATCGCTATATCATGATGGCCATTAGGCCATGCCACGGTAGCATGGTACGAGAACCTCAAGGCACAGTTGACCATTTAGATAGTCAGAGCGGTGGACGAATGGCGTGATGACACATGGAACGATCTCATTTATTGATTTTACATCGCTGTTGTAAATCAACTATTACTGGTCGAATGTTTAAATGTATGAAAGTGATATGTTCATTAACTATAAGATCTGGTTCAATGGTTGAAAAAATTAGAATCTAGGTAATTCTCTGTAATAGAATTAAATGTTTGGGCGGCCTGATGCATGATTGCAGGGTGATCTGATTAGAGATCTAGTTGCTTGTAAGTGAAGTATGGAATTAAATTGGCACGTCCTTTGGTTGTTGGAGAGTGATAGGCATAGAGACTAAGGTGATGATAAGAGCTGTGATTCATTGTATGCAGTAATAGCATTGGAATAGTGAGGGGGTTTGAATTGAAGTCTACTACCTGTGAGCTAACTATTAGAGAGTGAAGTTTGTAAATTTGTATGTAATTTGTTTACTAAAATACAAAGATACTTTGCTTGGTGTGGTGGGTTTTTCTCCCATAAGGGTTTTCCCACATATATCTAGTGTTATCTTTGTGTATGTTTTATTTATTTTTCTCTTGTCTTATTGTGTATGTGGATCTCAAACGTAAGAAAGTTTTAAATAAAGTTTTTTGCACTTCTCCTATATGGTTTTAGCATTAGGAAAGCGTATTCTGAATGTCTTCTTTTCCTTTCAAGAGGTATCAAAGTCTGGCTAGTTGTGTTATCCTTGTTAGTTCAAGTGGGAGTCTTGCAAAGTTAGAACCAAGTTCTGTTTTTGATGGTGAGTACATTTGGTAGAGTAGAAATTGAAAAATTCAACGGCGACAACTTTGAGTTGTGGAAACTCAAAATGGAAGACTTGTTTGCGGATAGAGACCTCTGGGTTTTTGTGTCTGGAACTATGCCACAAGGTATTAAGCAAGAAGAATGGGACCTCATAGATAGAAAAGCTAGAGGATTGATAAGACTTAGTCTGGCCGATTTTGTACTCCTGAATATTCATGAAGAGAAGTCTGTAGCTTCATTATGGAAGAAGCTGGGTGATATTTATCAAGGAAAGTCTCTGGTAAATAAGTTATTCCTAAGAAAGAAGTTGTACTCCTTGAAGATGGAAGAAGCTACATCTATTGTAGACCATCAAAACTCATTTAATATGAGTGTTGTTTAGTTGGCATCTTTGAGTGTGAAGATAGAGGAGGAGGATCGTTGCATGCTCCTATTATGCTCGTTACTTGACACTTGGGATCATCTTGTAATGTCTATTGGAAGTACAACAACTAATTTCAAGATGGAAGACATGGTTGCCTCATTGTTGTTAGAAGAAATGAGAAAGAAGTCTTCAGAGAGGGGAAAAGAGGCTCTTGTTGTTCAAGGTAGATCGAAGGAGAGGGGCAAGAAGAAGGACAAGAAGTCTAAATCCAAATATGAAGGGAGATCAAAGTCTCCTGGTAAAAAATCCAAGGTGAAATGCTGGAACTATGGGAAGCCTAGTCATATTCGAAAGGATTGTAAGGAGGAGAAGAAGAAGAAGAATAACTCTTCAGACAATGACTCTTCTTAGAGTGATGTAGATGCCTTCATTAAAACCTTGGCAACTCAGGCTTTAGATGACGTCTGGCTGATTGAATTAGGTGCATTTTTCCACATGACGTCTCATACAGAATGGTTCACTAAATACAAAAAGTATGATGGTGGAAAGGTGTACTTGGCAAGTGATTCAACAATGGAGATTGTTGGCCATGGAAGAGTCAAAATAAAATTCCCTGATAGAAGAATCAAAGGGATTGGTGATGTACTACACATACCAGGTTTGGCTTGTAACTTACTTTCTGTTAGTAAGTTGAATGATGCTGGTGTGGAAGTTTTTTTCTTGAGTAAAGGATGTAAGATGGCTAGAGGTGCAATGGTGTTGGCTAAGTGTGTACGTACTGGCACTCTGTACAAGCTGGATGCATGTCCTATTCAATGCAAAATCTCTATAAGTCAAGCAAAGTTGCTCCTATAGAGAAGGATGATGATGCTCCTCTAGATGCAAATTCCTTTTAGGTGAAACTCCTAGCGGAGAAGACCATGTTGTGGCATCATAGAATTAGTCACATAGGTGAGAAAGGTTTAAAAAATTTGAAAAATAAAAATCTTGTTGAAGGGATTGTTGATTATAATCTTGAGTTCGATTTCTGAGAACATTGCATTTATGGAAAGCAACATCATGTTTCATTTTATTCAAGTCCTCATAAATCTTCTAGTGTACTGGATTATGTTCATTCTGATGTGTTTGGTCTAGTGAATGTTCCTTTGTTATCGAATTCTAGATATTATGTTTCTTTTATTGATGATTATTTGAGGACATTTATATACTTTCTTAAGATTAAATTAAAAGTGTTCAGTCAATTTAAAGAATTTAAAAATTTGGTAGAGAATCAGACTGGAAAGAAAATCAAATGTTTGAGGATGGAGAATGGCGGTGAGTTTTGTTCTGTAGATTTTGAAAGATACTGTAAAGACCATGGGATTAAAAGGAATAAAACTACACCTTATGCTCCACAATAGAATGGAGTTGCTGAAAGGTTGAACAAAATGTTAATGGAGAGAGCGAGAAGTATGTTGAGAAGTGCTAGCCTGGAGCAGAAGTTCTGGGCTGAGGCTATGGCTACAACATGTTACTTGGTAAATCGTTCACCTTGTTTTGCTCTTGTTGACAAAATGGTGCAGGAGCACCTCTTTGATTTCTTGCCTCCATGAGGCCATTTGTAAATAGTTTCTCTATTTTATGTATTGGGTATTATAATAAGGTTTATCAAACCATTTTATAGGTTTTAAAGTTTTAGGAAGTCATATTTTAAGTCATTTGTCAAATAATTTTTAAAGTTGTTCTATATTGTAAAAATTGTAAAAGTTGCTCAAGAAAGTTGTCAAGCAACTTGTCAAAAGTGTCATTAAGGTGTTTTGTCATCAAAATAACTAAAAGGTGGTTGAAAATAGTTGGTTTTGGTTGTAAATCTATAAGTACATCCTCCAAAACTCGAATGGAGAGGTTGGAGACATTATTTGTGAAATTTGATGAATGGCAACCTCAAGTTTGTGTGCATTTTCTGATTTTACATTGTTTCCAGGTTGAAGTTGTGGTTTGTACGGCCTGATATGTACTCAAATAATGGAGTATCATATATGGATGGAAGATCTTTCTTTCTAGTTTCCAATTCTTTTTGTCTCATTCAATGTTATTGAGTTTTGTGGAAGATATGATTATTTTGGTGAGACTGCCTATTTTAACAATATTGTGCAGAATTTACAGTCTGAAAGAATGTGATGATACGGATTTTAAAGTATATATTTTGGGTCTAAAAACAATTTTATGTTGTTCCTATATGAATCTACTTTCATTTTATTCAAGTCTCATCAAATTTCATTAAGATTTGAATAAGTTATGATCATTTTAGTGTGGGCAGGTTTGAACCCTGTCTAGGGTTTGCAGTTTTGGGAAAAATGAAATAGTTTTCTTTTGGGCTACCATGGTTATGTTTCCAATGTGACATAGAATGAATAATAGAATGTGTTATACAAAGATTGATTTGGATTATTGTTGAAGGATTGTGAGATATGTTGTTGAATCCTCCTAACTCTGCATCAGATTGGTATCAGAGCTCAGCAAAGGGTCTGGGCTGAGAAAGAAATTGGTTTTGGTATTGTGGTTTTGTAGTTGTGTTTTGGTTGGTTGCAGGTTACGTGAGAACCTGATTGATGCCATTGAGAAGGAAGAGATAAAAGTGAGTTGTGAGCAAGGAGATACTTGCTGAGACCATCTAGAAAAGATGGAGAACTTGAGAAGGCATTTGCAGGCAGAGGAGGAGAGAAAGAAGAGAAAAAGATAAGCAAAGATGGATAGGGAAATTGCTGAGTTGAAGCAAGAAATGAAGAGGTTGGATAAAGAGTTCCAAGAATCTATGAAGAGGATAGAACAAATGATGAAACAAGAGACAAGCTGGAATTTGAAATTGAAAAGGAAGATAGTTTGGCCTATAAAGAAGATTGTGAAAAGAAGAAGAAATGAGAAGATGAAAGAGGAAGAAGAAGCATATGAAGATGCACATGAAGAATTCCTAGATGAAGACAAAGATGTTCCAAAGCATGAAGATAAAGGATGTAAAGTTGTTGCAGAAATTACAAGGCAAGAAGGTGAATGTATTATTGATATAAGAAACCTGATTTCAGGACTTGAAGAGGTTGATTTGATTAAGGGAATGATCATGGATGAATTGGTCATAGAGGTTTGCAGAGGATTGATGAATGATGGAGGTATTATGGTAGAAAGTTTGTTTCATTTCATTATGTTACTAATGCTTTGGACAAAGAATAATTTTCAGGTTGAAAATACAAAGGAAAAAGTGCAAAGGAATTGGATGATCAAGAAGAATACAATTCAAAGGGGCTTGAATTCTTTTGCCCTCGGGAGTTTGGTGCAGGAGCACCTATTTGATTTCTTGCCTCCATGAGGCCATTTGTAAATAGTTTCTCTATTTTATGTATTGGGTATTATAATAAGGTTTATCATTCCATTTTATAGGTTTTAAAGTTTTAGGAAGTAATATTTTAAGTCATTTGTCAAATAATGTTTAAAGTTGTTCTATATTGTAAAAATTGTAAAAGTTGCTCAAGAAAGTTGTCAAGCAACTTGTCAAAAGTGTCATTAAGGTGTTTTGTCAACAAAATAACTAAAAGGTGGTTGAAAATAGTTGGTTTTGGTTGTAAATCTATAATTACATCCTCCAAAACTCGAATGGAGAGGTTGGAGACATTATTTGTGAAATTTGATGAATGGCAACCTCAAGTTTGTGTGCATTTTCTAATTTTACATTGTTTCCAGGTTGAAGTTGTGGTTTGTACGGCCTGGTATGTACTCAAATAATGGAGTATCATATATGGATGGAAATATATTTGTTTCTAGTTTCCAATTATTTTTGTCTCATTCAATGTTATTGAGTTTTGTGGAAGATATGATTATTTTGGTGAGACTGCCTATTTTAACAATATTGTGCAGAATTTACAGTCTGAAAGAATATGATGGTACGGATTTTGAAGTACATATTTTGGGTCTGAAACCAATTTTATGTTGTTCCTATATGAATCTACTTTAATTTTCTTCAAGTCTCATCAAATTTCATTAAGATTTGAATAAGTTATGATCATTTTAGTGAGGGCAGGTTTGAACCCTGTCTAGGGTTTGCAGTATTGGGAAAAATGAAATAGTTTTCTTTTGGGCTACCATGGTTTTGTTTCCAATGTGACATAGAATGAATAATAGAATGTGTTATACAAATATTGATTTGGATTATTGTTGAAGGATTGTGAGATATGTTGTTGAATCCTCCTAACTCTGCATCACAAAACACCTTTGGAAGCGTGGTCTGGTAAGAAGCCCTCTTTGAGATATATTCATGTCTTTGGCTGTGAGGCATATATATATGTGCTAAATGAGAAAAGATCAAAGTTGGAGAACAAGGATATTAAATGTATCTTCATTGGCTATGGTGTTGGTGTGAAGGGATACAAGCTTTGGAATCCTGATACTGAGAAGGTTATGTACAACAAAAGTGTAATATTTTATGAGCTAAAACCTTTAGTAGTTGATCCATAGTAGGGAAAAATTTAATGGTGAATCTTTACCAATTGGTGAATAATTGAAATTGGGACCTCCAGAAATGGTGAATAGTACAAGCTGAAAAAAATGCTGAATCGCTAGGATTTTACAAAAAAAAATTGCATCTCGATTAGTTCGCCTATGTATTATATTTTAAATGATAGGTCATTGGATATGATTCACCAGCAATTTATACTATAATCACAAATATCAATTATATTCGCCAGTAATATTATATTCCTACCATTAATTTTGGGGAAATATCACCACATTAATAAATTACCATTTAATTTCAAGGACATTTTAGCTTTGAATAAGGCTTTTATTTATTGCCATCAAATCATCACTTAGTTTTTAATCGGATGGCAACAAGTTGATTCCACGGCCTAATACACACATGCCTTTTAAAAGGCTTGTTGAGGCCTGAATTTTTTTTTGGGCTACATGATTAAATCTAATCGTGTGGCCCAAAACAAATTTTGGGCCTCGACAAGCCTTTTAAAAGGCATGTGCGTATTAGGCCGTGAAATCAACTTGCAACCGTCTGATTAAAAAGCTAAATTGCTAATCAATGGAAAAATTTACACTTTTCATTTATTCTTACTTTTAAAGTGAGATTTAAAAAAAAACACTTAATCCTTATGTTATCCAATACATTTTTTATAGTGAATTTAGGTGGCGAGGGGCTCTGCCCCTCAACCTCGCCTGTATCACGATGCCCTGGACTCCACGAGGGGGCGTTGCCCCCTCGAACCCCACAAGGATGATTTTACCCCTTGACCCCCACAAGGGGCGCTGCCCCTTGACCCCGCCGGTGGCTGCCGCCCTCGGGCCCCTACTTCAATATTACAAAAAACAAAAAAAAATATGGGGGAATTGTGCTGACCAACTATGCAATTTTTTAAAGGAGAGATTCACCATTTTCATTAATCTTTTTAGTGAATATTCACTAGGATTCACCACTGTGATTATTATTTTTACCAATTATTAATTAAGATTCGCTAGGATTTTACAAACTTTTTTAATAATGTGCATTGATTTGCCAATTTTTTTATTTTTTTCTCAAATATAAGGAAAGATTCGCCAGGATTTTACACCTTGGCCGAGGGGAGGTTTCTTAAAGTTATCCCTGATTCATAGTTAGAGACAGATAAAAGAGAAAAGAAGAATGATGTAGTTGAAATTCCTTAGACTCTAGAAAAAGAGGAACTACTTGGTGTACCTAAAACTAAGGAGAGTTCAAGCAGCTCTAAGAGTTCGGAAGATGAAGAACCACAACCTCAGCTAGTAAGAAGGTCTACAGATGAAAGGCGACAACCTGATAGGTATGGTTTCTCTATGTTGGATTCGAATTGTGCCTATGCTTTGATTACTAGCACTGATGAGCCTAGGACTGTAAAAGAGGAAATTAACATGTCTGATTCAAATTCTTGTTTGGAAGCCATGAATGAAGAAATGAAATCATTGAAGAAAAATGAAACAGGGTTTGGTGCCTTTTCCTAAAGGACGAAAGTCTATTGGCTATAAATGGGTTTAAGAAAAAGATTGGTCTAGATGGCAGTGTTGAAAAGTATAAAGTGAGGTTGGTTACAAAGGGGTATTCCCAAGTAGAGGGAATTGATTATGGATAAATTTCCTCCCCTATAGCTAAGCTGACATCTATCAAATTTTTGTTCACTTGCAGCTGCGTATGACTTAGAAATCGAGCAGATGGATGTGAAAACAAAATTTCTCCATGGAGAGATAGAAGAAGAAATTTAGATGTCCCAGCCTAAGCACTTCGTTGAAAAAGGTAAAGAAACCTAGTTTGCAAGTTAAAGAATTCTTTGTATGGTTTGAAACAATTGCCTAGAATGTGATACCAAAAGTTTGACACTTTTGTGTTTTCTATGGGTTTTGTGAGATCAAAATCTGATTATTGTGTGTATTATAAATCTAAAAATGATCGTGTGCTTATTATTACCATGTATGTGGATGATATGTTGTTCATAGGAAATAGTAAGACTATGATTTTTGATCTTAAGTCTCAGTTGTTTGCAAAGTGCGAAATGAAAGATCTGGGTGCAATAAGGTATATTCTGGGGATGGAAATAACCAGGGACAGAATGAACATAAATCTTTGGGTCAACCAAAGTAAGTACATTAACATTGTTCTAGAGAGATTCAGTATGAATGATTGCAAGCAATTATTTGTTCCAGTTTTGCAGGGAATGAAGCTATCTATTGAAGACTGTCCAAAATCATCTACTGAGATGGAGGACATGACTAAGATGCCTTATGCAAGTGTTGTTGGTAGTTTAATGTATGTGATGGTCTGTACAAGGCCATACATTGCCCAAGCAGTGGGAGTACTTAGCCGATTTATGGAAAATCTAGGAAGGACAAATTGGGATGTTGTGAAAAGAGTGTTTAGATATCTATGGGGTACTTTGGAATATGCTCTGTGTTACCATGGAAATTTGGTTTGTTCACAAAGGACTCTCAACATTCGTGGATATGTGGATTTTGATTGGGTAGGGGACATTGACAATAGAAGGTCCACTAGTGGATATAATTTCATGTTAAATGGTGGTGCAATCAGTTGGATGACAAAGCGATAGGTTGTAGTCGCTTTATCTACTACGAAGGCATAATACATGGAAGCAACTCACTGCCTACAAATAAGCTGTTTGGCTTGGTCTTTTGTGTTCTGATATTGGTTTTGATGCAGGGATGATTACTATTTTATGTGACAGTAAGAGTGCCATTTGTTTGGTGAAAAATCCAAGTTTCCATGTGAGGACAAAACATATCGATGTGCAGTATCACTTTGTTCGAGATATGGTGGAGGATGGAAAGGCCTGCTTAGAAAAGGTGGATACTTTGAAGAATGTTGATGATTTGACAAATCTAGTGAGCACAGACAAGCTAAGATGGTGTGCAAGTTCGATGGACCTTGGGGCCTATGATTGTTAGTAAATTTGAAGTTTGGAGGAAGCTAGTAAGTCTTCGTCAAGTGGGAGCTTGTTGGAAAATGTTCCTCAACTTGTTGGCTTGAACCTCTGTTAAGGACTTGATGAATTTACCCTCCATACCGTAGAGTCCTTCCTTCCCTTTGGTGGGAGCGAGATGGACCTTGGCTTCATCGAGAAAATGATCGCATATCGGTGCATGACAATGTGTTGTCTCACCGATATGACGATATTTGATAAACGTTGGGTCGATGAGACTTGGGGTCATCAGTGGAACTCGATCGGTAGTCTCAACGATAGAATGATATGCTCTGTCGGTGTAACTTGGGGTCATCGGTGGAACCTTTCACTGAGCTACGCCAATGAACCTATGGCAGATGGAAGCGACTTGGTGGGGACCACAACATAGTGTACTGACAAATGGGGATCTTGTTCTACGGTTGATATTTGACTAATCCAGTGTTGCTCATTTTATTGTGTGCTCAATTGAGGTGAGTACCAATGAACTCTTGTGAACTGAGCGAAATTGTCTGTGTGTTTGACACTTTGCGACATGCGAGGTGGGCAGGCTTTGAACACGTTTCGTTGTTTCATAGAAGCTTATTGGGAATTTTGTAGTTTCCCTTTTGATTCCCCAAATTGCACTAGATCTGTACACGTGTCTTGGTGGACTCTGGCAATTTGGCGATCGGACGGTTATTGCCATACCACAATGGTTGTTAGGCCATGCCGTGGTAGCACGGTAGGAGAAGCTAAGGGAATAGCTGACCATTTTGATAGTCAAAGCGATGGATGAATGGTGTGATGACACATGGCATGATCTCATTTGTTGATTTTACATCACTGTTGTAAATCAACTATTACTGGTCAAATGTTTAAATATGTGAAAGCGATATGTGCATTAACTGTAAGATTTGATTCAGCGGTTGACAAAATCCAAATCTAGGTAATTTTCTATAATAGAATTAAATGTTTGGGTGGCCCAATGCATGATTGTAGGGTGATCTGATCAGAGATCTAGTTTCTTGTTGGTGAAGTATGGAATTAAATTGGCACCTCCTTTGGTTGTTAGAGAGTGATAGGCATAGAGACTAAGGTGACGGTGAGAGCCGTGATTCATTGTATGCGGTAATAGCATTGGAATAGTGAGGGGGTTTGAACTGAAGTCTGCTTCCTGTGAGCTATCGGAGAGTGAAGTCTGTAACTTTGTATATATTCTGTTTACTGAAATATAAAGATACTTTGCTTGGTATGGTGGGTTTTTCTCCCGTAAGGGTTTTCCCACATATATCTAGTGTTATCTTTGTGTATGTTTTATTTATGTTTCTCTTGTCTTACTGTGTATGTGCATCTCAAACGTAAGAAAGGTTTAAATAAAGGTTTTTGTGTAGAAGTTGTGAAATCCTGCATGCAAATAACTTGTCATAGAAGAAGACATGGAGACAAAAAAGCAAGGGTACTCTGAAAGCTAAAAATGTATTAATCAGAGAGAGAAAATAAAATATAATGATCAATCCTTAAGAAAAAAGACTATGCAAAATCTAAAAGAAACCCTAATAGGTAGACATTTAATAAATAATATAATTATTAAATATCACATTATGCAAACTAAAGTGAAATATTAAGAGAGGAATAAAGGTAACTTAATTAACATAATTAAGTTAAAACCTTTACTCTAAAACCCCCCCTTAAGATGAGCAAGAGTGCAACTACAAACAAGTGCAAGAAAGAAAAAGTAACTACAATGCATGAAAGTAAACATGGGTCCCGACAACTATGCTTGATCAGGTACCCATTTACAAAATCAATGCAAACAAAAGGAAACATGGTAAAGGAGAAAACCTAGTGGGAACAAAAATCCTCCCCAAAATAGAATGCAAAGAAGAAATGAAATGCACTAATGAAAGAAGGATAGGAGGTGCATTACATGATACCCCCCATAGACAACTTCCATCATACAAGTACATGTAAAATGGTATCCATAGGAGAGATAGTAAGAGAGAAGAAGGCCCCCCCACAATGAAGAAACTCCTGTCACAATGGTAGATGCCTGATGTAGAATCCAAAAGGAGATCCTAAAGCGGAAATGATATTCCTCTCCTTGGGAAGAAATGGATCCAAAGGATGATCACAAAGAAACCCTATGAAGAGTGATGAACCAATCTATCTCAGGATGTGTGCCATGATAGGATGTTGAAGAATCTCTTTTTCTGAACTGAAACAAATGACGTCAAATCCAAACTGATGTGGAGAATCCTGAAATGCAACCTCTCAATGCACTGATAATGGTGGGCGAAAAGTGATAACCTAACTATCAAGGTAGAGGAGATGAATGTCGTCAAAATAATCCTCCAAATTTGCAATATAGGACTCCACAAACAAGAAAGATATGTCTGCAACATAAGAGTCCAAAGTAGCTATGTTTGGAAGATGAATGATGCCTTGCTGCACTGAATTAGGAACAATAGGAGATGTTGATGAAGTATCAATCTGAAGAGTGGGAACATGAATACAAGTCTTTGAACCATCGACACATGCAAGACTTGTAAGATACTCAAGCTCCTCTAGAGTACGGTTATCATAGGGTGTGAAATCTACATCTGCAAGAGGAATGAGACAATCTACAACAAGATTCTTTGGGAATGGAGAGATATTAGAGTCTCCAAAAATCTCCCAAAGATGTTTCCAAAGTGTGTGAGGACAACGAATGTCGGATAAAGCACACAAAGTGTCAAAATCAACACTACAACCAATAACCCCTACAATATGATCTCGAATAATAACCCATGTAGACAAACCCCTTGATGTGTCTAGTGTAGGTATGAGATCATATAAATAAGGAAAAATATTGAGCCACTTATAGTGTGTAAGTATGCCCTTTTCCCATGACTCATAATTATGCTTATCTAGCTGGATTACATAAGGGTGAGTAGAAAAACCCATGAAACTCACTTCAAATGAAAAAATCAGAGACTAATGATCTCAGCAATGATAAATCATATTAATCTAACCCATCCAATGCAAACATAACCCATGTAGGTTCTAGAATGTCCAAGTAATTGAACAAAGTGTAAAAACATACAAAGATGAATAAAATTTACTTGGTAAATTTTCTGATGAAATATACTACAGATCTAGAAAGAGAAATTCAACACCTTTCCAATGCCTATTTGTTTGCAAAAAACGGAGCTCAGATGCAAAAATTATGCCCTCAGGAGTAAAAAACACAAGTTTTGACTTTGACTGGCAAAAAAGACTACAAAATGGAAAAATAAAAAAAAAATCACTAGCACCACTGGAATGGTGCCAAAACCAGATTTTTTATGATATCTCGTTTTCCAAAAACGGAGATCATACGCAAAAATTATGCCCGATTCCATGAAAATAGCTCCAAAAAGTCCAATTTGACCCTTGTGGCCCTTAGGGGCTAAAAAATTGCAGCCCCTGGTCATATGGGGGCTGACGGCTAGGTGCTGGGTGTGTGGCCCCTGGTTTTGCATATGACCACCAATAGGGGCTTAAGTAGCCAATGGGCTGAGTGTAGGCCCTTGGTCCACAATAAGAACCCGGGCTATCGGCTTAAGACCACGAGGGCTCGAAGGAGTGGCGCAGGAGGGGAGCCGTTGGTGGCGGGTGGCGGAGGGGAGGCTGCTGAGCGGCGCGTGGGTGGCACACCTATTTGAATTGGCCATGCAGTTTTCAATTACCAAAATTTGTATTTTTTAATTTTTTTTTTATTTTTTTCAATTTTTTTGCATCGAAATTCATGTTGGGGAGGCTGTACGACCTCTCTGGCAATTTTTTTTTGCCTCTCTGATCAACTTTGTCCAAAATAGATGAATGAATAGTCATTTTTGGGGTTTTGGGCCACTGTGGACTCAATGGCGAGGTCCGTTTGACTTAAAATGCTTCGATCAAATAGGTGATGCCCTGGATAAAAAATACAAACCCCAAACCCTTGAAGCTCCAAAAACTTCAGAAGATGAACATGAAGCAGCAGGTCTAGAGCTCTGATACCATGTAGAAGTTGATAAATCCAACTTCATAGACCCTGAAGATCACCTACATGCAAATAAACTATCACAGAAGAAGACATTGGAGATAAAAAATCAAGGGTTCTCTGAAAGCTGAAAATGTATTAATCAAAGAGAAAATAAAATACAATGATCAATCCTTAAGAAAGGAGATTGTGCAAAACCTAAAAGAAACTCTAATAGGTAGACATTTAATAATTAATATAATTATTAAATGTCACATTATGCAAACTAAAGTGAAAATTTAAGAGAGGAATAAAGGTAACTTAATTAACATAATTAAATTAAAACCTTTACTCTAACATTTTGCACTTCTCCTCCGTGGTTTTAGTGTTAGGAAAGCAAATTCCGCACATATGCTTTTCCTTTCAGGTTTTTCCCATCTTAGGTTTTCCATGTATATCTTGTGTTGTGTGATACTTCTTATGCATGTATGTTTTTCTAAAAATTAAACCTTAATCTAGACATAAAAATTAGAAAATGAATTAATCTACATTGTAGGCTAAGGGCTAAATTTTAATAAATCTACTGATTTACCTCCCACTTAGTAGATTTTTGTGTTCCAATAGGAAGCAAGTCTACTAGATTTCTATTGGAGAGAAGCAATTCATACTGTAGTCTACATTCTTAATAGCTCGTCAAGAAAGAGTGAACAATTCAAAGACTCTCTATGAGTTATGGTATGTAAAATGTCATATTATGAAATAATTCAGAGTTTTTGGAAGTAAATGCTATATCAAAAGAGATGAAAAAATATTAGGAAAGTTTGATGCAAGATCTGATGAAGGAATATTCCTTGGATAATCTACAAGAAGAAAGGCTTACCGGTGCTATAATGAAAGGTTTAAGAATATTGTTGAAAGTGTAAGTGTCAAAGTGGATGAAGAATCACATTAGAGTTCTGTATTGATAGAAGGATATGAATATGATGAATCCCCTTGTAGTGAAGAAGAAAAGATCCCCAATACTCCTAAGTATGTGCAAAATAATCATTCTAAAGATTAGACCGTTGGAGATAAGAGAAAATATGTGTTGACAAGAAAAAAGGTTGCTATGATAGAGGAGTAGGTAAAATTTTGTCTACTTCCAAAGGTCAAACCCAAAACAATGACTAAGGCATGCAAAGATAAGAATTGAATCAAAGCTATGAAAGAAGAGTTGGAATAGACTAAGAAGAATTGAACTTGGGAATTGGTTCCAAGGCATGTAAACATGAATGTGATAGGAACTAAATGGGTTTTCATGAAAAAATTGAGTGAGAACGCAAAAGTTGTCATAAATAAGGCTAGACTTGTGTGTAAGGGCTACTCACAAGTGGAAGGAATAGATTTTGAAGAGACTTTTGTTCTGATGGAAAAGATGGAAGCTTGTAGTGTAGAAAAATGTAACCCTTTACACTTTCACACTTAATTTTCAATTAATATTAAAATGGACTTAATTGTGCCATATTTTTGGTGTTGTAAAGTGTACCTCTTTACACTTTCACACTTATCTAGGGCTCCTTTAATTAATTGAGCTTAATTTTCCTTAATTGGCCTCTTTAATTCAAATCCAAGCCTATTTTATCACATTTTCCGAAGAGGAAACCCAACATTCATTAATGCCTTAACATAGCACTTCTCATTGAGAAATGTGTGTCCTAGGGTTAGGGACCTAGGACCCATTCGCCCATGGGAAAATGGGTCCTACCTTAGACCTAGGACCTAAATTTAAATTATATTTTTGGTGGTATTTTACAATATTTAAATCTATATTGAGATGCTAACTTGTGATATTTGAATTTTGGGAAATTAAGGTTACACATCTACAAATATAAGGTTATTTCACTATGTTTCAACTAGAACTTTTATGAGACATAAAGAGCATTTCAAGAGAAATTCAAGGCATTCAAGAGCAGAAATATCAGAGTTTTATTGTAGAAATCAAGATCCAATTGTCAAATCAACTTCGTCTTGCATCATGCATGTTATTGGAGCTAATATGATGATGTAGGTTTCATGTTCCATTCAAACAATCAAAGCATTATTTCAAGTCAATATTCAAGGTTCAAGATCTACATCTATTGAAGCCATTTCATGCAAGATCAACATCAAGATTATAGTCCTTCAAAGGTTAATCCAAGGGTTTGGTGAGTTGTAACATTGAGTTGTTCATTCATCATTCCTTTCATGTTTTTTTATTA
Organism: Sequoiadendron giganteum; assembly: GCA_007115665.2. Lineage (NCBI taxonomy): Eukaryota > Viridiplantae > Streptophyta > Pinopsida > Cupressales > Cupressaceae > Sequoiadendron > Sequoiadendron giganteum. The sequence goes on along the minus strand of CM021104.1, from coordinate 540,731,164 downwards.
AATTTCAAGGTTTAATTACCAAAACAGGGTTTGACCAAGGCAAACCCCCATTCACCAAAAAAAAACATTTTTCCCTCTCTCTTTGTGAGTTGTAGAGTTGTAGGTTGAAGAAAAAATGAATATCTCAAAGTTGCAAAATTGTAAAGTTGCATTTGTTGTCACCTTTGTTGTCATCTCACAGAAACTTAGATCTCGGATTTGTTTCTGACTATGTAACTATGAAGATCAAGAATTTGGAAGTGTAGAAATGGGAGTAGAGGACCTAAAAACCATTTTTGAAGAGCCCTATATAGGACCCATTTTCCATAGGCGAATGAGTCCTCAAATAGCTTCTGAAAAAACCATTTTGTGAGAGGTACACAACATTTATTTGTTCCAAGTTTGCGAGAAAATTTGTAGATTCCTTTAGTTTTATGTTTAATCTACTAAATCCAAGTGATTTATTGCATTTTGGAATTTATTTTCTATTTTTAATATTTATCCCATAAGTGTTGTTTGGTCTTGACCCCCATCCTAACAGGAAAAGAGAAATTGTAAGATTCCTCAAAGAATTCACTCACCTAAGGGTTGAAAGTGGATTTTGACTTGAGGGATCTCATTTCTTGAATGAAATAGAAGAATAGGTAGGTTAATTCATCCCATTTTACCCTTTCTATTTATAGCAAGTTTGGTGAAACATTCCAAATTTAGTATAAAACCATATGTATTGACCCTATTCTATTTTCCTTTATTTCATTTTGATGAACCTAACTTTTGAGAATTCTTGTTTCTTATTTGGAGTGCATTCAAACCCTAGATCTAGAATTGGAGTTAATTCATTACATTTAGGGTTTCTAAATTTGGCATAAAGTTACATTGCATTTTAAGTATAAACTTATATTTTGCATCAATTTTAGATCTGAAAATTCAAAAAAATTGCATAATATCACATTGATTTTGCATAGTTCTTTCATATTAGTGTACTTTTCATCATTCATAAACAAAAAATGAGTCAAAATTGAATTTCAAAAAGTGTCATATAGATCATCATTTTTTATTAATTTTACTTGCATTAGGTCATCAAATTTTGGAAAATTCTATTATAGAAGTACTATTCTAAGACCTGGAACAAAGAACACACAAAATCACTTAGGAATTGCATTTTTCTTTTCAAAACAAACTTGTATAGGGACCAATTCACCCCTAGGCGAATGAGTCCTTCAGGGCCTACAAAACTGAAACTTTCTAAGAACTTTTTGTGGTTTTCTATAATTCCTAGGTCTATTGGTAACCTACTGTATCAATTTCGAAAGTTTCATGAATTTCTATTTTATCCATCTAGGTCTAAACATCCATTTAGTGTAGCCATTTTGAATAATTCCAAAATCATTTTAGCAGCAAAAATCATCAAATTTGAAAATGTTTACATTTTTGACACTATGAATAAGATGGATAAAAGTACTTTTCACTTTTGGATACACAATGTTTACATTTTCAAAGATTTTCATAAGTTGGATAAAAGTACTTTTTGTTAGAATCCGTGATTGGGATCCCACAAACCCTGGATGATATTCTGAAGGAAAAACTATCACACACAAAAGAGAAATTTCTACAAAAATATGGAGAAAATATTGATTATTGAATATTGAATTAACAATTACAATGAGATCAATCCTTATGAAAGGAGATCAAAAAACCATAAAAGTGAAAACCCTAGGATGAGTAATTAATAATTACTAATTAATTAATTATTAATGGGCCTAAGTTTAGCTTAAGTGAAAATAAAGTAAAAGGTGAATTAATTATTTAATCAATATGATTTAATTAATTAAGTGATTAACCTTATTACTCCAACAACCCCCCTTAAGATGAACTTAGGGAGAAGCCAAAAAACTAAGGAGAAATGCATAAAAACAAATATGGATGTAGAATGGGTCCTGACAACAAGGCCTGTTGAGGTACCCAAGTATAATGAAATATCTATAAAGTGGATAAAAAGGAGAAAACCTCATGGGAAAACCTCCTCTACTAAAAGGGATGTTGAAAAGAAAGTACAAATGGAATGTCTCAAGAGACTCTCTCAAGAACATATGCAGATATACAATTAGATACCCCCCCATGAGAGAAAGTGGAGACTCCAAAGCCCCCCAGAATGAGTGAACCTCTGTGCCAATGATCAAACCAATGTGTCTCCTCAAAAGAAGAAACAAATCCAATGGTTGAGGAAGAGTAAATACCTAAATGTGAGGTGAAAATGGAAATCCTGGATGATGCTCACTAGAGAACGAAATTGTAGCATGAGTGTTTGAATAACAAAATGTTGAATCAAACAGCTCAAGATGATCTTGAAATGGAATATCCAATGAAAATGGGATAATAGATGTGTTGAATCTATCGTCTATGAGGAAAGGAATACCCTTTGATATGGCCTCAACAACTGCACTTGATGGCTCGATGAGTGGAGCTACAATGTTAGTCAAAGTTGAAGAGGAATCCTACTGAATAGATGTGATCTCAACAGGAGGTAGAGGTGTAGAAGTCTCAACACTGGTCTCATGAATAGATGGAAGAACACATAAGTCCAAGTGACAAAACTTCACCTCAAATACTGCATGCTCTCTTGTAGAAAGAGAGTGATACTTAGACAGTGGAGATGGTGGACCAAAGTGTGTGAATGAATACAATAAAAAAGAATGATCAACTATCCCTGTTGCAACAATGTTGTCAGTCTCAATGTCTCTGATGTGCATTGAATTAGGTGTGAAATCAACTATCTTCCCTATCTCACTTTGAGCAATTTGATAGATGGAGAGAAGGTTAGTGGACAAATATGGTACACATAATACATCACTAAATGTACCATCATCAATGTCGATAGAAACTTTCCCACATACACTCATATAAGTGTTATTACCCATCAATATGTGTCGTGAGGACGCATCCTCAAAAGATGAGAACATGTCTTGAGAAGATGCCATATGGTATGAAGCACCTGAATTCATTATCCATATTGATGAATGTGAATTGGTGGTTGCACATAATGCATGACCCTTATGTTTGGCCTATCCATCTATCTAGAATGATGGTGAAGAAGAAGACCCGCTTGATGTAGATGAAGAAGAGTGATGAATATTGTTCCTCTCAAGAAGAGATGTCAAATCTGAAACTTGTTTTGCATATCCATCTATCTTCTTCTCATTACACTTAGACTCATCATGTCCTGGCTTAGTAGAATAAGCACACTTAGGTCTTTCTTTCTTCGATGATTCCCCCTTAGGAGAAGGTGAATCAAAGGTTTCCTATGAACTAGAATCCTTCCCATGCTCTGTGGTCTTTGGTTTCTATTTCTACTTTTGCTTCCTCTGAGATGACTATGCTACCAATGCTTGGTATTGTGATCCTGAAAAAGCATCCAACTGTGATATCTTGGTTTGCTCTCATGTCAACCAATCATAGAACACCTCAAAAGTAGGCATGGTAAAACATGCACCCAAGGCATCCATGGTAGAATAGAATGTAGAGGAAAAAATCTGAAATGAACCTCAAAGTTTAGAGAGAATCAGGTAAATTCACTCATCATCTGTTTTGTTCTTACCACAACCCTGCAACAATGACTTCAGTGATTTTAACTTCATCAAGAAATCCTCAATGGTAGGATATGAATCAAGTACTAAGGAAGTCAATTCGGCCTCAATTTGAAGTGCTCATAATTGATTAATGGTGCCAAATAGATCATGAAACTTCGTGCACATAGCTTGAGGAGTTGTGCAACCCTGTAGATGTAATATGAGACTATCTGAAACATGCAAGGATAAAAAACCCATGGACTCATCCATCCTGTTCCTATGCTGTAGAACCTCAAAAGGATGTGTCAATGGTGGTTGATTCTCTTCCAAATAAGACCATAGCCCCTTTGACATAAGTAGTCTCATCATGTATGCCTTCCAGGTGTGATAATTATGTGGGGTAAGGTAGTCAACAAAAGAGGTATCTGCCATGATGTTTTGTTTTTTCAAATGTGTTTAATGAAGGTTTTTCTAGTTTTTGATATGAATATAAAGAAAACAAGAAAAAATACACCACCCCACAACATGAAAACCAAACCCCAGTATAATTTTGAAAGTTGGAAAGCTAGAAAGAGCAAAAAACACTTCAGAGGAAAATCTATGTACCTGGTAAATAATTTGATGAAATAAGTTTTAGATCTAGAAAGAGCATTAAAACACCTTCCCAATGCCTTTTTGTTTGGACAAAATGAAGTCTAGATGCAAAAGTTATGCCCCTATAAGTGCATAAACCATGTTCTAACTTTAACTAGAAAAAAATCATCAAAATGGAAAAACCAAAAAATCAAACCTACACTATTGGATAGTGCTCAGAACTAGATTTCAAATGCGTATTTGTTTGCAAAAAAAAGAGTTGAAATTCCCAAGATACACCCAATTTTGTAAAAAACCTCCAAAAAGGCCAACAAGCCCTTGAACAGGCTCCTAGGGCTAAAAAAATAAGCCCCTGTCCTGTGAGCGACCAGGGGGATGAGGCTTAGGGGCTGGGGCATAGCCCCCGGTTACTAATGTGACAACTGCAGGGGGTTGAAGGTGGTCGAGGGGCTAGGCGCAAAGCGCTTGGTCCACCACGAGACCAACATCCTTGGCTTTAAGCTTGCGGGGGTTGGCGGTGGGTAGAGGCAAAAAGTGGGTGGCACGTGAGCGGTGGGTGGCGTGCAGGTGGCTGTCGGGCAGTGGGTGGGTGCCACCCTTTTTTAACGCTATGAGAAATTTTTTTGTAGTGCTTTTAAATGCATTTTTTTTTGAATTTTTTGCCTTAGAGTGTGTGCTGGGGAAGTTGTATGGCTTCCTTGGCAAAATGTTTTTTTCCTTTTTTTTTCAACTTTTCAAAAATCAACCAAAGGACAAACATTCCTAGGGTTTTTGATCGCTGCGAATGCGATGGTGACCTCTGTTTGGGCCCAAAATGCCCCGAAAAAATCATCGGATCTTGCAAAAAAATGCCTGGATTGAAACCCTTGACCCAAGATGCACAAAAAATAACTATAAGGTGAACAAGAACCTTTAGATCTAGAGCTTTGATACCATGTTAGAATCCGTGATTGGGATCCCACAAGCCCTGGATGATATATTGAAAGAAAAACTGTCACACACAAAAGAGAAATTGCTACAAAAATATGGAGACAATATTGATTATTGAATATTGAATTAACAATTACAACGAGATCAATCCTTATGAAAGGAGATCAAAAAACCTAAAAGTGAAAACTCTAGGATGAGTAATTAATAATTAATAGTTAATTAATTATTAATGGGCCTAAGTTTAGCTTAAGTGAAAATAAAGTAAAAGGTGACTTAATTATTAAATAAATATGATTTAATTAAGTGATTAACCTTATTACTCCAACACTCCCCCTTAAGATGAACTTAGGGAGAAGATAAAAAAAAAAGAAAAATGCATAAAAGAAAATATGGATGCAAAATGGGTCCTGACAACAAGGTCTAATGAGGTACCCAAGTACAATGAAATCTCTATAAAGTGGAAAAAAAGGAGAAAACCTCATGGGAAAAAATCCTCTCCTAAAATAAATGCTAAAAAGAAATTACAAATGGAATGTCTCAAGAGACTATCTCAAGAACATATGTAGATATACAATTAGATACCCCCCCATGAGAGAGAGTGGAGACTCCAAAGTCCCCCAGAATGACTGAACCCCTATGCCAATGATCAAACCAATGTGACTCCTCAGAGGAAGAAATAGATACAACGGTTGAGGAAGAGGAAATCCCTAGATGTGAGGTGAAAATGGAAGTCCTAGATGATGCTAACTAGAGAAGTGAACTACAACATGCGTGTCTGACTAATAGAATGTTGAATCAAACAACTCAAGATGATCATGAAATGGAATCTCCAATGAAGATGGGATAAAAAATGTGCTAAATCTATCATCTATGAGGAAAGGAATATCCTCTGATATGGCCTCAACAACTACACTTGATGGCTCAATGAGTGGAGCTACAATTTCAGTCAAAGCTGAAGAGGAATCCTACTGAACAAATGTGATCTCAATAGGAGGTAGAGGTGTAGAAGTCTCAACACTGGTACCTCATATACTGCATGCTCTCTTGTAGAAAGAGAGTGATATTCAAATAGTGGAGATGGTGGACCAAAGTGTGTGAATGCATACAATCAAGAAGAATGATCAACTATCCCTATTGCAACAATGTTTCCAAATTGAATGTCTTTGATGTGAATTGAATCAGGTGTGAACTCAACTGTCTTCCCTATTGCATTGTGAGAAATATGATAGATGGAGAGAAGGTTAGTGGATAAATATGGTACACATAATTTACATCACCGAATGTGCCATCATCAATGTCGATAGAACATTTCCCACATACACTCATATAAATGTTATTACCCATCAATATGTGTGGTGATTACACAACCTCAAAAGATGAGAACATGCCCTAAGAAGATGACATATGGTGTGAAGCACTTGAATCTAGTAGCCATCTTGATGAATGTGAACTGGTGGTTGCACATAATGCATGACCCTTGTGTTTGGCTTGTCCATCTGTTTGGAATAATGGTGAAGAAGAAAACCCACCTGATGTAGATGAAGAAAAGTGATGAACACCATTCCTCTCAAGAAGAGCTATCAAATCTGAAACTTGTTTTTCATATCCATGTATCTTCTTCTCATAACACTTAGACTCATGATGTACTGGTTTAGTAAAATAAGCACACTTAGATCTTTCTTTCTTTGATGATTCCCCCATAGGAGAAGGCGAATAAGAGGTGTTATATGAACTCGAATCCTTCCCATGCTTTGTGGTCTTTGGTTTTTGTTTCTGCTTTTGCTTTTGCTTCCCCTCACATGACTGTGCTACCAATGCTTGGTGCTATGATCCTAAAAGAGCATCCAACTGTGATATCTTGGCCTACTCTCATGTCAACTGATCATAAAACACCTCAAAATTAGGCATGGTAAAATGTGCACCCAAGGCATCCATGGTAGAATAGAATGTAGACGAAAACATCTGAAATGAACCTCGAAGCTTAGAGAGAATTAGGTAAATGCACTCATCATTTGTTTTGTTCTTACCACAACCTTGTAACAATGACCTTAGTGATTTTAAATTCATCAAGAAATCCTCAATGGTAGGATATGAATTAGGTACTAAGGAAGTCAACTCAGCCTCAATCTGAAGTGGTCATAACTAATTAATGGTGCCAAATAGATCATGAAACTTCATCCACATAGCCCAAGGAGTTGTGCAATCCTCTAGATGGAATAGGAGACTATCTGAAACATGCAAGGATAACAAACCAATGGCCTCATCCATCCTATTCCTATGCTACTTAACCTCAAAAGGACATGTTAATGGTGGTTGATTCTCATTAAAAGAGGACCAAAACCCCTTTGACATAAGAAGCCTCATCATGTATGCCTTCCAGGTGTGATAATTATGTGGGGTAAGGCAGTCAAAAAAAGAGGTATCCACCATGATGTTTTTGTTTTGAAAATGTGTTTAATGAAGATTTTTCTGGTTTTTAATATGAATATATAGAAAATAAGAAAAAATACACCCTCCACAACACAAAAACCAAACCCTAGTACAATTTTGAAAGCTGGAAACCTAGAAAGAGAAAAAAAAACTTTAGAGGAAACTCTATGTAACTGGTAAATAATCTGATGAAATAAGTTGCATATATGGAAAAATCACTGAAACACCTTTCCACTGCCTATTTGTTTGCGCAAAACATAGTCCAGATGCAAAAGTTACGCCCCCATAAGTGCATAAACCATGTTCTTACTTTAGTTGAAAAAAAAGAATCAATATGGAAAAACCAAAAATTAAAAACTACACCATTGGATAGTTCTTGGAACCAGCTTTCCAACACCTATTGTTTTGTGAAAAATGGAGTTGAAACGCCCAAGATACACCCAATTTTGTAAAACACCTTCAAAAAGGCCAATAAGCCCTTCAACAGGCCCCTAGGGCTATAAAAAGAGCCCTTGGTCCTATGAGCGACCAGGGCGCTAAGGCTTAGGAGCTATTGTGTGGTCCCCAATCACCAATGTGACTGCTATAGGGGGCTAAAGGCAGAGCACCTGGTTCACCACAAGACCGACAACCCAAACTTTAAGCCCGTGGGGGTTGGCAGTGGGTGGAGGCGGCAGGTGGGTGAGGCGTGTGGGTGGTGCGTGGATGGCCACCAAGTGGCAAGTGGGTGGCACCCTTTTTTAACACTTTTTGTGCTTTTAAATGCATTTTCTTTTTTGAATTTTTGAATTTTTTGCCTCAAAGTGCGTGCTAGGGAGGTCGTACAGATTCTGTGACAAATTTTTGAGCCTTGTTTTTCAACTTTAAAGAAATTGACCAAATGACAGGCATTCCTAGGGTTTTGGGCCACTGTGAATGTGATGGTGACCTCTATTTGGGCCCAAAATGCCTCGAAAAACTACTAACCCTAGATCTTACAAAAAAATGCCTAGATTGAAACCCTTGACCCAAGATGCACAAAAAATCACTGTGAGGCAAACAGGAACCTTTAGATCTGGAGCTCTGATACCATGTTAGAATCCGTGATTGGGATCCCACAAGCCCTGGATGATATTCTGAAGGAAAAATTGTCACACACAAAAGATAAATTGCTACAAAAATATGGAGACAATATTGATTATTTAATATTGAATTAACAATTACAATGAGATCAATCCTTATGAAAGGAGATCAAAAACCCTAAAAGTGAAAACCTTGAGATGAGTAATTAATAATTAATAATTAATTAATTATTAATGGGCTTAATTTTAACTTAATTATTAAATCAATATGATTTAATTAATTAAGTGATTAACCTTATTACTCCAACACTTTTCACTTTTGGATACATAATGTTTACATTCCTAAATCTTTGCATAAAAGTTCTTTTTGCTTTTGGGTACATAATATTTACATTCTTGAAGCATTGCATAAGATGGATAAAAGTACTTTTCATTTTTGGGCACACAATGTTAGTATTTTACCTTTCTAAGCATGCCAACAAAAAGTTCATCTCTATCACTTATGAGAATGTCTTAGTAAAAGAGATTACAATCTTGGACAATCATGACAATCAAGTTTTTTCTTACCCCAATATCTCTCCTATTTGTGAAGAATATATTTTGGTGTTAGAAGATCCAATCAATGAGAGTTGTGAGAATCCTATTTGTTTCTTTTCTCCTACCCCTCCTACTTGGGAAAATATTGTTAAACAAGAGGATGCAATCATAGATAGTGATGGCAATCATAGTTTATCTTCTCCTAATACCTCTTCCTCTCCTACTTGTGATGAAGGTATCTTGGTGATAGAAGATCCAATTATTGAGCATCTTGTTTTTACCTCTTCTAATGCCATTCTCTTAACAAAAACAAAGATGGATGGCATAGGTGAAGATTCCCCCTCAATAGAAAGTCATCTAGATAACTCAATTAAGGTTATCACTAAAAAAATTGGATCTCCTTTAATTAGTGAGCCTCATAAGCCATCTCCCATCATAGAACCACCTAAAAAGAAACCATTATCCCCAAGAGATATCTTAAAATTTACAATGCCAACTTGATAGTAACAATGTTTTGTAGCAATCAAGTTACAATACCATTGCTCACACATAGAATACATGGAAAAATATGCAAAATCAAACCATTCCCACTTCATTACAATTTCCTCAACCTATTTTTACTAGTGCTCCTCGTTTACCTTTACAATATTTTCTTGAACAACTTAAAAAATAATCCTGCTAATATATCCTTATAGGATCTTATTCATACATCACCTACATACAATCGGATGGTCCAAGACATTTTGTAGAAGAATGATATGTAATGTTCTATGAAATTCAATGATGTAGAAACCTCCTTTGATTGTATGCAAGTGATAAGGTCAAAAACCACATTCCCTAAACATGAATTACCGTCACTTAAGATAAAAAATAAAAATGAAGCTTTAATGATAAAGGTGATCATTAATGAAACCATAGTTAGGCACACTCTCATAGAAAATGGAGATGGTATTAATGTTTATATCATTTACCTCCTAGATAAAATTGGTGTGGACAAGAGGCTTATTCAACCTTATTATGTTAATATTTGTGGCTTTGACAATGTTAATGGCAACCATTAGGAATGATCACAATACCTATTGAGGTCAAACCTGTAGTGTTGCCTACCCCTATCCATATCATGCTAGGACCTCTTTCATACGACCTTCTCCTAGGGATACCATGGATTCATACTATGAAAGGAGTCCCATCCACTCTTCACCGTGACATGAAATTTTAATACAACAACACGATATACATGGTTGAAGAAGATGAACAAAGTTATAAATCACAAGTTAAACATGATAATAACACTTCCAACTCCCATATTACTTTGATTCCAACTTCTAAAGTAGAACCTATACAATTTGATGTTAATCCTAATTGAATTTCACCTACAAAAAAACTCTTATGTGATGATTGGGGGTCATTAGATTTTTTGCCTCATTTTAAGAAAGATTCCAAAATCTCACCCTCAAAGTCCAAAGAGTCATATACAAATGATGCCTCTTTAGGCACATGTTTTAGTGAAAATTAGGGTTCTTAGATTTTATGCCATCATTTATGGGAGAGTACAAAATCTCACAATCTAAACCAAAACAACCTTGTGTTTCATTTGTGCGACTTAGTTTTACATCAACAAAATCACCCCATTGTGGCCATGAGTGCTCTTTAACTCCCATCCCTCATGAGGGGAAGATCATAACTTTAAGAAACTTAAAAAGGAATTGTGTTCTCATGAAGAAGCCAATCCTTCTTAGAAGCATAAAACCTCTTCATTTGAGTTTGAATACTATTATGGTCTTGGATACAAAATCATTTCTAAACATGGATACAATGAAAATAGGGATGAAAATGATAGAGAACAAGTGAAGTCTATACCATACTCTTTCAAGAAAGATCTAGGTTTACCACATTTATCTCCATCTTCATCTAAGGCCTTATCCTCTACTATGTGTATGCCATCTTTTGCTAAGAAAGAAATATCCCCTACTATTGATCAAGAGAGTATCTTATTGAGACTCGTCCAAGATCATTTGACATATCTCCCTCCAAGAAAACACATTTTTTTTACAACAATAGTTCATTTTGTACATATCATAGAGTTCATGGCCATTCTACTAATGAATGTAAGGCCTTAAGTGATAAAATTCAACATCTTAAGGATTGTGGTGCACTTCCTTGTGTTGATGCACCTAGTTCCTCTAATTGATATTGATTTTCATTCTATCATTTTGTTCATCACTTACCTTGTCTCATCCTTATCTTGCACTAAGTGGGGGAAAGGGATTAGATAGCCTTGTCCTAGTTTTTCACTTGATGTTCTCCCTTTGTCTAGTTATCCACCTTCTAGATATACTAATCAAGATTGGGATGTGGACGACCTACTATAGGTTGACTCACATATTCCTTACTAGTCTTTTCATTTGTTTTCTTTTCACATTCTTTGTTTGATTGTATGTGTGCAATGTGATCCCCTATATTGTTTTGTTTGATGTATCTCTCTCTTCATGCACATTCTTCTATTTATGCCAAGAGGTGTATTCAATTGTTGAGGGAAGAATGGTTTTTTTGTTAAAAATTAACATGTTTTAAATTTTTTGACAATCATTGGCTTGCTTACGTGCAGATTTCAATTAAATCTTGATAGTTATGGAGGAAGATTATGGAAGAATATGAAAGGGCACCAAAATTTTTTTTTACACGTGAACACTCCATATTCCTCATCAGTGTAAAATGAAAAGTTTAGCATGCATTTAAAATGGTTGCATAAAAAATAAATGGTGAATAAATTAAACAATTAGTCACCTATTTTTGGTCATAGAGCTAGTGTTGTTAAATACCATAGAATATTTTGTTCTTGAGTGCATGGATGGGGGTTGCTTCAGGATGTGCTATAGAAGAGGTGTATGCCAAAGGGTTTTCTTGTGGTACTGTGCAAAAATGTGTTGGAGGGGCTAAAGTATATTGCCTCCAATAGTGCTTGCAGGTTTGGCTCTATTTTGGTCTACTTTCAAGTTTTAATTTATAAAGAATTTGCTCATTAATTATTGATGTTGTCTTTTGCTTTCATTTATATAGAAATACAGTCTTGATCCTAAGGAAGATAAGACCTCATTAGGATTGATGGAGGGCAAGGATTTTGTAGTGCACCAGTGCAAAGGAGATTTACAGATTTGGAATTAACCACTTCCCAAATTTCCCTCTTTTTCTCTTAAAAATAGTTTAACAACAGACTAGAGCATAATCCCACTCTTTTCCCTCTTGTTCTCTCATTCACTCATATATTTTTCCAACCATATATTTTGTATTTATTTCACTTCTTTCCATTTTGAATCTCATGCATATAAAATGTTCTTTTAAGCATTTAATGTCATGTTGAAATTTTGGTAATATTCCAAAAAAAATATTTTGATTTTCTTTCTTATATTTCTGAGACGCTTTGTGACTTTGTATCATTTCAGTTCATTAATATGAAATTTAATAATTTATATGTTTATTATTGGGAATTATGTTTTGGAATCTCCTATAATAAGAAAAATATCATGTGATATTTCATTTTCAATAGCATTCCCCATTGCAATGCTGATTCAACTTCAAAGTTTGCACCAAAACTGTACCTATTGTTTGATGAACCCAGATGAAGACTATGACTGGAAATATAGTTTGCTTTAGATTTTCTAAAATTTTATTTGATGAATTTTACATTCATTTCTTTTATAACAATTTAAAATCAGTAAAATCAAGAAGCAAGAACAAGAAATTGTCATGGTAGAAAACCCAAATCTATGCCACTGTAGGTTCATGATAATATTTGATCAAGTTGTTGATATGGAATATGTGTGACCAAAAGTGAGGTGAATAATTCTCTAACTAACAAGAAATATGGGATAATTTCAATGAATAAGCTCTGAAATCCCAAGTGAATGTTAAAAAGAGACATAATTTTTTTGCCCTAATTAAAGGAAGATCTTGAAAAAACATATGTACTCCCTAAATAGAGCCTAGAAATTAGTGCAAACCAAATATTTTAAATAAACCTTTAAAAATCAAATTAGTAGATGAGTGGAAACAATATGCACAACCCAATTGTGAATGTTTGAAAAAATGATTTTTTTGTCATTAGAAAATAGAACCGCGTGTTAAAGAAACTCCTTTTCAACTTTAAAATAAATCTATTTTTTAAACAATAATGTGCAATATAGTGTAGCAATCACAATGTAACATTTGAGAGAAACATAAATATTTATATTTCAGTGATTCTTATTGGGGGCTTTGTTGTTAAGCTCCTTTTGGGGGTCTAAAATGGTAAAAAATATTTATGTTTTATTATTATAAATGATTTTTTAATGGATTTTTTCTAATGTTTTTGTACAGGGATTGGTATTCATTCTATTTATTATATTTTCAATGAATGTACTTATGATTTAAATTGGTAGGAATCTTGAACTCTGATTATTTAATGAAAAACTTAAATCTAGGTAAATTTGAAAATGAAAGTGCATCTTAAATTGAAAAGCTGAAACCAACAAGAAATATATTAATGTTTGGGAGAATAATATTTTCTCACCGAAGGGAAATTTAGTAGTAAAAAAAAAACATCAAAGAAAAATCAAATATAAATCACAAAGAATTGAAAATATTTACCATAGATCAACTAAAATATCAAATAAATTAATAAAAGATAAAAAATAAATAAAAAAGATCAAATGGAACTTTTTACCATCACAAAGAAAAATCAAACATTAATCATAAAGAAAAATCAAAATTAAAATAAAAAAAATTTAATAGAAAAAACAAAATCAAAGAGATTTGATCAAAAAATTCAAAAAGAAAAATCAAAGAGATTTGGTATAAAAATCAAAATCAAAATCATTTGATAGAAAAATCAAAATTAAAATCAAACAAATTTGATTAAAAAAAATCAAAATGAAAGGGATTCTATCGGAAAGAGAAATAAAAAATAAATCACAAATATTTTAAAATATTTATCATAGATAAATTAAAAAATAAAATTAATAAAGAAAAAATTAAAAAAATATTAAAAGATCGAGTAAATAGATCAAAGATAAAAGATAAATCAAATAAACAATTCAAAGATAAAAGATAAATCAAAAATTTGAATAAATTAAAGAATATCAAATAAATAAATAAATAAAACTTGATCTCAAAGAGAAATAAAAGATAAATAAGGTATTTGATCACAAAGATGAATTAAGAAAAAAGGAGAATCAAATATTTGATCACAAAAATTTGATTAAAAGATCAAATAAATAAATAAATAGATTTAAGATAAATGAAAGATTTCATCACAAAGATAAATCGATCAAAAAGAAAAACAAAGATTTAAAATATAAATCAATAAGAAATAATAAATAAAAAAACCTCACAAAGATTTGAATACATGGGTTAAATTAGGGTTTTGGATAGGGTTCAATTATGCTTAGGGTTTTATTAGGATAATATTTTGGACTAGGATTAGGGTTAGGGTTCAATTATAGTTAGAATTCAATAAATGTTTAGATTTAAGGTTATGGTCCAAATATGGTTACAATTTAATTATGGTCATGATTCAATTAGGGTTAGAGTTTAATTAGGATTATAGTTAGAGTCAAGTATAGGGCTCAATTCAGGTTAGGGTTCAAATAGGGTTAGGCTTAGTGTTAGGGTTAGGGTTCAATTAGGCTTAGAGTTAGGGTAAGGGTTAGGACAAGGATTAGTCTTACATTTAGGGTTCAATTAGGGGTAAGATTCTATTATAAAGCTTGGGGTTAGGGTTATAGTTGGGTTTTAAATAGGGTTATGATCAAGGTTAGGTATGAGATTTAATTAGGGTTAGGATTCAATTAGAATTAAATTTAAGTTAGAATTATAGTTAGGATTCAATTAGTGTAAGGTTAGTGTTAGGGTTAAGATCCAATTATGGTTAGGATTAAAATAGTGTTTAGAGTTAGGGTTAGAGTTCAATTAGGGTTTGGGTTAAATTAGGGTTAGATTTTAATTTTGATTATGGTTAGAGTCTAATTATGGATAGTATTCAATTAAGGTTAGTAGTATGGATTTGTTTGATCAATGTTTAATAAGGGTTAGGTTTATGGTTAGGGTTCAATCAAGGTTGCGATTTAATTAGCGTTGATGTGGATTAGAGTTCAATTAGGGTTAGGGTGAGGTTTGTATGATAAAGCTTAGGGTTAGGGTTATAGTTAGGGTTCAAATAGGGTTACAATCAAAATTAGGTTTAGTATTCAATTAAAGGATTAATAATGAGGATAAATTATAGTTAGGATCCAATTAGAGTTAGAGTTAGAATTATAGTTATCATTTAATTAATGAAAGGGATAATGTTAGGGTTAGGATTAAATTAGTGTTCAAAGTTAGGGTTAGAGTTAAATTAGGCTTAGTGTTTGGTGTAGGAAAGTTCAAATAGGGTTAGGCTTAGTGTTAGGCTTAGGGTTCAATTAGGCTTAGAGCTAGGGTAAGGGTTAGGGTGAGGATTAGTCTTAGGTTTTAGTGTTCAATTAGGGGTAGGATTCTATTATAAAGCTTGGGGTTAGGGTTACAATTGGGTTTCAAACAGGGTTATGATCAAGGTTAGCTGTAAGATTTAATTAGGGTTAGGATTCAACTAGAATTAAATTTAAGTTAGAATTATCGTTAGGGTTCAATTAGTGTAAGGTTAGTGTTAGGGTTAAGATCTAATTATGGTTAGGATTAAAATAGTGTTTAGAGTTAGGGTTAGAGTTCAATTAGGGTTTGGCTTAAATTAGGGTTAGATTTTAATTTTGATTATGCTTATAGTTTAATTATGGATAGTATTCAATTAGGATTAGTATTAGGGTTTAATTATGGATGTATTTGGTTAGAATTTAATTAAGGTTAGGTTTATGGTTAGGGTGCAATCAGGGTTAAGATTTAATTAGGGTTGATGTACATTAGCATTCAATTAGGGTTAGGGTGAGGTTTGTATGATAAAGCTTGGGGTTACGGCTATATTTAGGGTTCAAATAGGGTTACAATCAAAGTTAGGTTTAGTATTCAATTAAAGGGTTAGGAATGAGGATTAATTAGGATTAGGATCCAATTAGAGTCATCGTTATAGTTATCATTTAAGTAGTGTACAGGATAATGTTATGGTTAGGATTAAATTAGTGTTTAAAGTTAGAGTTAGTGTTCAATTAGGCTTAGGGTTCGGTGTAGGAAAGTTCAAATAGGGTTAGGTTTAGTGTTAGGGTTAGGGTTCAATTAGGCTTAGAGCTAGGGTAAGGGCTAGGGCGAGGATTTGTCTAAGGTTTAGTGTTCAATTAGGGGTAGGATTCTATTATAAAGCTTGGGGTTAGGGTTACAATTGGGTTTCAAATAGGGTTATAATCAAGGTTAGGTGTAAGATTTAATTAGGGTTAGGATTTAATTATAATTAAATTTAAGTTAGAATTATGGTTACGGTTCAATTAGTGTAAGGTTAGTGTTAGGGTTAAGATTTAATTATGGTTAGGATTAAAATAGTGTTTAGAGTTAGGGATAGAATTCAATTAGGGTTAGATTTTAATTTTGATTATGGTTAGATTTTAGTTATGGATAGTATTAAATTAAGATTAGTATTAGGGTTTAATTATGGATCTATTTGGTCAGCATTTAATAAAGGTTAGGTTTATGCTTAGGGTTCAATCAAGGTTAAGATTTAATTAGGGTTTATGTACATTAGAATTCAATTAGGGTTAGGGCAAGGTTTGTATGATAAAGCTTGGGGTTAGGGTTATATTTAGGGTTCAAATAGGGTTACAATCAAAGTTATGTTTAGTATTCAATTAAAGGGTTAGGAATGAGGATTAATTAGGGTTAGGATCCAATTAGAGTTATCGTGATAGTTATCATTTAATGAGTGTACGGGATAATGTTAGGGTTAGGATTAAATTAGTGTTTAAAGTTAGGGTTAGAGTTCAATTAGGCTTAGGGTTCGGTGTAGGATAGGGTTATGGTATAATTAAGGATAGAGTCCAATTAGGTTTAGGGTTAAGGTATAATTATGGTAAGAATTCAATTAGAATTAGGTAACATTAGTGTTCAAATAGGTTAACCATCAATTAAAGTTAGGATGAAGATTATATTTCAATTAGGGTTAGAGTTAGGATTAGGTTTATGGTACAATTAGGGTTATAATTCAATTTACTTTTAATTAGGGTTAGGGTACAAACAAGGTTAGGATTTAATTATGGTTCTTGTAAATTAGCATTCAATTAAGGTTAGGCATCAATTAGGGATAAGCTGGTGGTTAAATTAGTATTATGATTTTCTGATAAAGCTTGGGTTAGGGTTATAATTGGGGTTCAAATAGGGTTATAATTAGAGTTATGTTTAGCATTCAATTAAAGGGATTGGGGATCAATTAGGGTTAAGAATCAATTAGAATTAGGGTTATAGTTAGGATTCAATAAAAATAAGGGTTAGTGCTAGGGTTAGGATTAAAATAATGTTCAAAGTTAGGGTTAAAATTCAATTAGGATTAGGGTTAAGTTAAATTGGTTTTACAGTTTAATTACAAATATTTTTAGAGTCTAATTATGGTATGAATTCACTTAGGGTTAGGGTTAGAGTTAAATAAGTGTGCATTTTGTGTTAGGGTTTAATAAGGATCGAGTTTATGGTTAGGGTTCAATCAAAGTTCAATTAGAGTTAGGGTATAATTAGGAAAATAATTCAATTAGGTTTAGGATATATTAGTGTTCAAATACAATTAGGAATCACTTATAGTTAGGATTAGGATTAAAATTCAATTAGGGTTAGAGATAGGGTTATGATTGGAGTTTAATTAGGGTTATGGTAATGGTTAGGGTTACAATTAAGGTTAGGATTAATATTAAATTAGGATTAGGGTTAGGGTTCAATTAGGGTCAAGGATCAATTACAATTACAATTAGGGTTAGGGTTTTCTATCTAATTGCAACATAAATCCTAATATTAACCTTAAATATAACCCTAACCCCAACCCTATTCCTATTCCTAACCCTATCCCTTAAACTTACCTTAACCTTAAACTAACCATAATCCACCCCTAAATCTAACACTAACTCTATATATAACTATAACCCTAAGATTAACCCTAAATCTAACCCTAAAGTTATAACCCTAAATGTGAGCCTAATCCTAACCCTAATCTATCTCTAATTATAATTCAAACCCTAATATTAGCCCTATGTGTAACCCTAACCCTAACCCTAACTCTAATATTAACCCAAATTCTAACCCTAACCCTAAACCTAACCCTAACCCTATCTCTAATTTCAACCCTTACCATAATCCTCAAACTAATCCTAACCCTAACCCTAACCCTAACCCTAACCCTAACCCTAATCCTAATCCTAACCCTAAACTCAATGCTAAACTTATCCCTAAATATAACTCTAATTCTAACTCTAATCCTTACCATAAACCTAACTTTATTTCTCTCTAACCCTAACCCTAACCCTATCCTTAATCTTAACCCTAACCCTAATCCTAACCCTAACCTTAACACTAATTATATCTTAATCCTAACCCTTACCCTAATCCTACTCCTAATCCTAATCCTAACCCTAACCCCTAATTAATAATATTAACCCTAACCTTAACCCTAACCCTAATCTCTAATCCTAACACTTTAACCCCAATACAAACCATAATTCTATCTCTAATCCTAAGCATAATTGTAACCTTATCCTTGATCCTAATATTATCTCTAATCCTAACCTTATCCCTAATTGTGATGATAAGCCCAACCAACATTCTAATTCTATTTCTAATTATAATCATAACCCTAACCCTAACCTTAACCCTACCCTAACCTTAATCCTAATGATTTTTTCTTCCATGTTGCACTGCAAATGCTACTAGCATATATATTATTTATTAAAAATATATATAAATGCCAAGGGATATCCTTCTCGAGGCGTCTATTTAATTTAATTAACAATGATGGAAAATATAATTAAGTCATATATATTAATTTTGAAATGAATATTAATGAAGATGTAAGCATTTTTAAGGTAGCTATTTGACAAGAGTTTAAAAAATACTAATTATTTATTAAACATAAGCATTATAATTTATTAGAATGTGTTAAAGAAAAAAGTATGTTATTGTAACTGAATTTATAATAATTATTTTTGGTTAACAATTTGAAAGTACGTGTGTTCTAATTAAATGAAAATGGTTGATGTTGATGTTATATTTTTTCTATATACAAGTTCATATGATTTTAAGTTAATCTTTATAAAACCTAAAATCAAATACTTACAAAGCTACCCTTAATAAAAATATTATGTTGTAAGTTTGGGGAGGAATTCCACTTAATTTTAATGTGTAGCCTTATATATGGGAATTGAAATAAACAATGATAAAAAATATAATGAAATCATATATATTATTTTTCAAATGAATATTAATGAAGATGTAAGCATGCTTTAAGGTAACTATTTATCAAAAGTAAACAACTACTATATTTTATTAAACATAGACATTATTATTGGAACATGTTAAGGAAAAAAATATGTTATTGCAAGTGAATTTATAATAGAAAACTTTTAATTGGTTCACATTATGAAATTTAATTAAAGATAGGCTTAATGATAGGAACATTTGTTACAAAAAAGTACTATTTTATAATTGAATTTTTACTAATAATGAAAACATTAGACTAACTCTATTGTAATACAAAGACTAATCCTAATATCATAATAAGACTAACCCTAACCCTAATAATGAACAAAACCCTAATTGAACCCTAACCAAAACCTTAATTTAACCCTATTTAAATATTATAATGTTATTATTTTAATTAATAATGGTTAATTATTATTTTTTTTTTGATAAAATGCACGAGGGCCTATAATAATGGTTAATTATTATATTATATAATATTATATCATACTATTATTAAATTTTAAATTATTATAGTTAATTTTTTTTTTTTATATTATAATTTAAATTAATATAAAATCATTTACAATAAATTATTAAAAATATTATATTTAATTCTGGTCACATTGGGTGGCTCCTAATCTTAATCAGACTCTCTTGACATTGTGGTCTCTTATCCTACCACATTTGGCATGGGGAGTTTGGAAGGAAAGAAACAATCACGTTTTTTGTTAGTTGGAACTACTGCCTTCTAGGGTGGCCTTTAAAATTTGTGAAGCTATTAAGGAAAATTTCCTTTTTGAATTCTCGGTGCTCCCCTCTTTCAATCTTAAGGTGGTTGTTTCTTCTTCTGATTTGTTCGTGGGAAAAAGATGGATTCTCTTTTGTGATCTCACAAGTTTGGTGAAGAAGATACAAGCTTCTAAGGAGGGGGTTCGGTGGAAGGCTCCCTCTTGTGGTTGGTTTAAAGTTAAATTTGATGGGGCTTCTAAGGGGAATCTGAGACTTGCTAGTTATGGGGGAGTGTTATGTGATGAGAATGGTAGGTTTGTCTCTATGGTGGTGCTCCCTTTGGGAACCCAAAAAAACCACTCTGCAGAGGCTTCAATAGCCTATCATGGCCTTGTTTTGGCAAAAAAAATTGGGGTCTCCAAACTTTGGCTTGAAGGGGATTCCCTTAACATTATGAAGTGTCTTATGTTGAATAGCTTGCCATCTTGGTCAATTTCCCATATTTTTAATGATTCTCTATCCATCATCAATTCATTTGATGAGATTAGAATTTTGCATGTGTTTAGGGAAGCTAACTCGTTGGCTAATGGGTTAGGTAATTTGGGAGTGGTGGCTCAAAATAATTGGGATGATTATGAATCCTTAACACTTAACCTTAAGATCATTTCCAATAATGGCCAGTTATCTTGTTATTAAGGTGGTTAAGCTAGGGGAAAGGATCTTTTATTTCGTTTTGAGTCAGTTTTTGCACATAGAGTCCTGGACCTACTCTTCTCATAATTTACTTTTTGATATCTATGATATTATGGTCTGGCCACATAGGTTTGGCAGTACTTGGTATGGAAGGCTCACATGCATTGTGGGTCTCATTTGCATTATTTTGTAGTTAGTTTGCCTAATCTTATCTCTGCACAAAATTAAGGTGTTGGTGGAGTGTTGTTCGCTGCATGCCATCATGGGTGGAGCTCGTTGCAGAGTGCAACCAATCTCTTGTGAGGAGTTTTGGAGTAATTAAATTGTGTGGGATCACCTAGAGAAGGGTGGGGTAAGCCCCTATTTTCTAAAGCTCCAAGGTCTAAACCCTGAAGTGACAGAGGTTTTTGTTAAAGGGTGGAGTAGTAGGATTCTACGATACAAAAGTGTGGAGTTTAATATTAATGAGGATTTTTTTGTTGAGGTGAATGGTCTCCCTTCCATAGGAAGAAAATTTAATAAAGATAGAGGTGTGGCTAAGAAAGCCATTTCTAATTTCTTTAAATATGATGAGAAGAAGAAGTTCAAGTTGGTTGTTAGTGGTGGGTACGCTTACAATTATCTCAAGCCACTTTGCAGGGATATTGCTTTGGCCATTATGCATTACTTTACCTTGGAGGGTAGGTTTTTTGTGATTTATGGTTATCGTTTTATGCTTTTGAATCATTTTCACCATAATGCTCTGGTTTTGTTTCCTTTTTATCTTCTGTTGTCGATGGAAAATAGTATTGAGGATCATCAGAAGAACCCCAAGAAGGCTATTCTACATGAAGGCCTTATGAATCTCATGTTTGAACAAATAAAGATGAAGTTGGTCCCTATTTCTCCTAATAATCCAGTGTGTAAAAAGGGTGAAAATAATTCTGGCTATGAGACTAGTGATTCGCCAATGAAATGGGACGAGAATTTTGAGGATGAGGATTCTCATTTTGAGGAGATGTCAGAGGAGGATAGTGATCCTATGGAGGGTTCTAAGGCTTTTGATTCCTGGTCCAAGGGCTATGAAATGAATAATGAATTGAAAGAATTTATGGTTCCTTCCAAGAAGAAGAGTGCGAAGGGGAAGAAAAAATTCCCTAGGAAAGATAAGATTTTTGTCAAGAAAAAGGTGGAGGTGTCTAAAGTTATGGAGGAGTCCCCTATTTTTGATGTTAAACATACCCAAAGCACTAGTAAGGTGGGTGATTTGGAGTCTTCCCCTGCTTTGGTTGATAGTCATGGCACTGGTAAAGGTCTCCCATGGTTCATGTAGCCTATGGAGGTTAATGTTTAGAGGAATGAGGGTTTCGTATGTTCTAAGGGGGTTGACCCTAACCAGGTTACTCTAGTCTCTCTTATTGGCACTAAGTAGGTTGAAGAGAGTGGTGTGAAGGCAGAGCGACTAAAAATTCTGGTGGACTTGGCAAAAATGCTGGATAAGCGTCAAGTTAAATTTGAGGTGATTGAAGTGGATGATTCCCTTATTGAGGAAGAAATGGAGGATAAAGAGGAGGCTAGGAGAGCCCTGCCAAGAATGTTGGTTCTCAAGCCACCCTACTTGTAAATTAAGATGAGATTAATATTTGCATGTTATGTAGGATGGCTGAGGACAAAACTCACAACTTTCTTTCTTTGGTAAATGGATTTTCTCTAAAGTTAAGGAGCTCAATGTCCAGCTTAAGAATTGGCAAGATGTTTGTGTGGCACTGGTGCATAGTAACCAAAATGAATGGTCAATTAAAGGTAAGGTTAAATCCATGAATGTTATGCTTGATAAACTTGTTGTGGATGCTGACCATCTTGGTAATACTCACGAGGAGAGGATTACATCCCTGGAATTGATAGTCCAAAAGACTTTTGAGGAGAGATTTGTTAACATTGAGGACAAAATTAGTAAGTTGTCTAATAATTTGAAGATTGTGGTTAACATTAGCAATAATTGCTTGAACTCGATTGCTAAGGGCCTGTCTTTCTTAAATGAGAAAGCCTTGAAATGGATTGGTAAATCCCTAAAGCTGTGTGATATTGAAAAGGCCATGGAGGATGTGAATCGCTCGAATCTAGTGGAGAAGAATGAGGATACTACTCCAGCTATGGAGAAGGCTATGGATGTTTACAAGTGTTTGAGAACGAGGAACAAGACCAAGAAGTAGGCTTCTATTTCATTTGAGGAGCTCAAGGATGTGGTGGAGATGCACGAGGGGGTCATTGAAGAAAATTTGGCCTTGGTTAATGTTTTGGAAAATCCTTGTAGCTTTGTTGTTTCTTTTTCTTGGTGAGCCTTGTTGCTGATGTTTTTCTTTAGGGTTGCTGATGAGTCTCATAGTTAATTTATGTTGTTAGCATTTTGGATTTTTTGGGCTCCGAGCTTTATTGGTTTAGTCTTTGTTGCAACTTTTTTTCCTTGCAAAGGGTTTTGAGGTCCCTTCAAAATCTTCTTTTTCTAATAAAAAACTTATATACTTATATATAATATTATAATTATATACATTACAATTTAAAAATACTATAATTATAATAATACATTAATAATTTTAATAAATCAAATTTATATAAAAAAATATGAATCACCAAAATATTATTTATTATATTTTATAATATTAACATATATTATATCATCATATTATTTAATTATATATTAATTGTTATTATTAAATTTTTGAAAAAATAAATAAATATAAAATTTTATTGTTATGACTTAATTAGAGTTAAGAGTTTAATAAGGGTTAGGGTTATAGTTAAGATTTTATTATGATTAGGGTAAGAGTTAAATTAGTGTTACAATTAGGTAAGGGTTCACTTATGAAAATTGGTCTAATTAGGGTTAAGGTTAGCATTAAATTAGGATTAGGATTCCAATTAAGTTCTAACTATAATTCTAATTCAATTAGATTAAAATTAAAATTTTATAATATTTATCAAATATTATATCGAAATATAATTTAATATTATATTATAATAATTAACATTATTATAATATTATATTATTATACTAATCTCTTACATGTTGCAACACAACTCCTAATAGCATACATATATTAAATATTAATATATATAAAATATGCCGATAATTATCCTTCTCGAGGCACCTATTTTCATCATCTTTCTCAGTGTAATAGGCTCCTCGATAATGATAACTCTCGACGTATTTTTTATATATTAATATTTAATATATGTATGCTAGTTGTACCTACATTCTTCTATATGTCATAAATATTTATCTTTTATTTTTTCTTGTGTTTTCCTTTTGGGGATGACACAAGGCATTGAGAAATTTAGTTCTCTTACATGTTGACCCAAAACTTTTTTCTTTTTTTTTTGCTCTCTATGTGTCATTTTTCCTATTCTACGATTATTTAGGGAATGATGATGTTTCCAAGCTCTATAATCACATTTTTAAAAAGACATACTAACCTTGAATCCATAGATCTCTTATGTGTTTTGGGATTTCATTTTGGGGGCAACCCCTTCCACCCTTTTCATGATGCAACTTCATTCAGGAACATATGACTTGGCATAGGGCTTTCCGAATAAGCTCTCATGTCTTCGTTATTGTTTAGCGTTGATTATTTGGCACTTTAAAGAATTCTTTTCAGAAAAATGGTGTTAGAAATTTATTTAAAGTGGGGGCATACATTGGCATTATTTTCAAAATTTTTGGCATTCCCCATGTTTTGTTGTGTGATTTTCTTTCTTTCTATGATTTATCCTTTTGTTGGTGGTGTCATTGGGTTTGATGTCCTTAGAGAGTGTGATATTTCTTTGACTCATCCTCTCTTGGAGACATTAGGCACAATGTTCCCTAAGAAGAGACCTTACATGAACTAAGCAAGATGCCTTTGACCAAACCTTTATTTATATTTTGTTAATAAGTGTTTAGAATAATGCAACTTTTTAACCTCATGAAGCCTGAAGTTCTAGTTTATTTTTGTGGTGCTCTATTGGAGTTATTAGAGGGTTATCTTTGGTATGGTTAGAATAATGAGAGACTATATACCTAGCATGAATTTATCACTTAGCCACTTTTTTAGGGTCTCACCTAGTGGACACCTTGATGTTTCATTAGCCTGGAGTGAGCGTTCATTGTTTGCATAGTGGACATCGAGTTCTTGTAAATATTTTGGAAAAATAGCCGAGACATGTTCCACATTGCATTGGAGAGTTAAGGCTTGATCCACCCTTTTCTTTTGGACAAACAACTGAGGCGTTCTCCTAATCATGTTGGACAATCGAGGCTTGATCAACATTTTTTGTTTTTCCTTCCCTTCTATTCTTTAATGTTGTATTATTGAGTAATCTTTTCATTACTGCATAAATATGTTTTGAATGTCTACTTCAGTGTGAGTTTTCGCTTGTTTTCATCCTCTCACTAAAGTGGGGGCTAAATGGAGTGTAGAAAAATGTATCCCTTTACATTTTCAGAATTAATTTGGAATTAATATTGAGATGGACTTAAGTGCGCCTTATTTTTGGTGTTGTAAAGTGTACCTCTTTACACTTTCAAACTTATCTAGGGCTCATTTGATTAATTGAGCTTAAATTTACTTAATTGGCTCCTTTAATTCAAGTCCAAGCCTATTTTATCATATTTTCCAAAGAGGAAACCTAACTTTCATTAATGCCTTAGCATAACACTTCTCATTGAGAAATGTGTGTCCTAGGGTTAGGGACCTAGGACCCACTCACCTATGGGTGAATGAGTCCTCCCTTAGACCTAGGACCTAAATTTAAATTATGTTTTTGGTAGTATTTCAGCATATTCAAATCTATATTTAGATGTCAGCTTGTGATAGTTGAATTTCAAGAAATTAAGGTTACATATCTATAAATATAAGGTTATTTCACTATGTTTCACCTAGAATTTTTATGAGACATCAAGAGAAATTCAAGGCATTCAAGAGAAGAAATATTAGTTTTATTGCAACAATCAAGATCCAATTGTCACATCAAAGTATTCTTGCATCATGCATGTTCATGGAGCTAATATGATGATGTAGGTTTCATGATCCCTTCAAGCATTCAAAGAATTATTTCAAGTCAATATTCAAGGTTCAAGATCCACATTCATTGAAGCTATTTCATGCAAGATCAAAATAAATATTTTAGTCCTTCAAAGGTTAATCGAATGGTTTGGTGAGTTGTAACATTGAGTTGTTCATTCATCATTCCTTTCATGTTATTTTATTTCATTTCAAGGTTTAATTACCAAAATAGGGGTTGACCAAGGAGAAACCTCATTTACCAAAAACAAGCCTTTATCCCTATCTCTTTGTGTGTTGAAAATTTAAAAGTTGAAGATCTGAAAGTTGCAAAATTGTAAAGTTGCATTTGTTGTCACCTTTGTTGTCAACTCACATAAACTCTAATCCAAAATTTATTATTGAATATCTGACTATGAAGATCAAGAATCTATAAGTGTATACACAAGAGTAAATGACCTAGAAACTATTTTTGAAGAGCCCTACATAGGACCTATGAACCCCTATTTGATACCTGCACAAACAAAGCAAACAATCACAATATTAGATAATATGCAAGGTAAAACAAGGATTCCCCATGAAATCCATTTACAAAACTTAAAATAGGAAAAATGAAGAAATAAAGAAGAAAGTAATGAAATCCTAATTAAGCATGCAAAATCATGATCCCATGGTGGAGTTGGTGCCAATTGGTGTGTTGAAATCAGCCCTTTCCCAACTCCTTTGTAAGCTTTGTGATTTGATCCACTTTGTTGGTTGAATTCCTACATAACCTAGCTAAGAACTTGATAAAACTAGATGAAAAGGCTATGCTTGAGGATGAATTTGAGTATAATAAGTTTACTCAAATTATGGATGATTGAATGAGAGGAAGAATCTCTCATTTATAGATTTCAAATTGGAAGACTGAATGAAATTGAGCAATGTGGGATCATTCAACATCCAATGGCCAAGTGCCACTTGTCAAGATGTGAATGGTTGAAGGTTGAGCACATTTTGATCAATGTGCAAGTTTGAATTTTGAATTTGATGAAGTGATATGTTTAGGGGGGATGAAATAAATGGAGTTAATGTCACTTGGCTCAATGCACAAGGACATGTAAGAGAAATTGAATGCCTTGTTGGAAGGACCAAGCGCATTTGAATTTGAATTCAAATTGAGGGAATATTCCCTTTTGATGCCATGTGAAGGAAAATAGAGAATTAAATAAACCAAAGTAATTGATTTATTGTGCAAGTTGCATTCTCTAGAGGATTTTAGTGAGGGGGATTAACTTAATCAAGGTTTTGATTAATTTAATGAAGAATTAGATGATTTGACAATTTTGTCTTAGATTTTAGGATTGATTTAAATCAAAATGAGAGGAAAGATTTAATTAAATAAATGATTTTGATTTATTTAACTAAAGGGGATAATGTTACATTAAATTAAATAATGTTTAATTTATTCAATTTAATAAGAGGACTTTAGAGATTTAATTTAAATAAAATAAATTATTTAAATGACCAAAGATAGAGGATCAATTAAATTAAATTGATTAATTTAATCAACAGAGGAGAAAGACCTAATTAAATAAATAATGATTTATCTAATTGAGAGATGAAAAGTGATGATAAGTTGAAAGTATGATTTAGGAAGAAATGGTGTTAGTAAATCAAGATCTAGTGTGTTAGATCGAATAGTACATTTTCCATGTCTACGGGACCCATTCACCATAGGGAGAATGAGTCATCAAACAACATCTGAAAACACCATTTTGTGAGAGGTACACAATATTTATCCCTTCCAGATCTGTTACAAATTTTGTAGGTTCTTTCAGTTTTGTGTTTAATCTATTGAATCCAATTGATAGATTCCATTTTTGAGTTGATTTTCTATTTTTAATCTTTTTCCCCAAAGTGTTTTTTGGTCTTGATCCTCATCCAAACAAAAAAGGGAAATTGTAAGATTCCTCAAAGAATTCACTCACCTATTTTGGATAGGAAAACTGTGAGGGGGGTGAAGCAGTTGTCACATATTATAACCTTCAATTCAGTTATCAAAACTAATACATAAACTACTTAAATGATTAGTCATCAAATTCCAATGTAGAAACTCAAAGCCAATGCACAAACACAATAATACCAGATTTACATGGAAAACCCAATGACGGAAAAACCACGATGAGGATTAACTCACACTATAGAAAATATAAAAACCAATTACAAAAAGGTTCACTGCCTACAATAAGGACTCACTGTACAATAGGGCTACAACCCAAAGGGCTCACTACCATAGAGATACAAAGAAGACAAATAAAACTTGTTACAATGAGATAACAATCCCAATGCACAAAGGATTCCACCACAATCACTGATCAACATGCATGAATGATATAATTTGGCTTCTTCTCATTGCATCTAGAAACTCAACATTAAGCTTCACACTAATTTACCACACACATAACTCACACACACTTTCTGAATAGCATCAGTCACATATGCTCTTTCACTTATCTTCCTTCTTTTTTTTATACATTTTTCATTGCTATCTCACCCTATATTTATACTATCTCCAACCTTGAAAAGATACAAAGTCAACCATCCAGCTTCAAATTTAAATTAGGTCAGCACCAAAATATCCCAGGGTGGAATTAGAATGAGGGTGACCCAAAAATACACTTCACTGAGATCCATAATAGATCCAACATGTTTCATGAACTTTGAAGATAGTGCTTAACACACAGTCAACCAAACCAGTGTAAAACACATATAAGAATTAAGCCCAAAACCTCTAGAAATAAAAAACATCTTCAATGAAATTAGAACATCTTATCTCTAGAACCACAAGTAAAAAGACTTCATCAAAGAGAAATCCGAACTAGCAACATTTCTCTTGGACCTCAGCCAAAACACATAAAACCATAGTTCACAACTGGTGAACACAAATCTAACTTCACAAAGAACCAATAGCCAAGAATTTGGCTATAGTAACCTTCAACAACCATGACTAGCATATCTAAATTGGATAGCCATAGGGTCAAGTACCAGACCATCATCCTGAATACCTGTAAGCATCCTTTAATACAATTTTATCAATATCCTTAACATATACAACCAACAACAACTAGTAGATAACTAGTTGACCAGTTAAAATCAATGACAACACTTTCATTCCTTTTTCCATTCTTGCAACAATCCCCCCCTTTGTCATTGATGGCAACACATGATGTGAAAAACCATCAAAAAAACCGTACCAGTTCTCAAGATATGTCTTTTTCCTTCTCCCCCTCAAGATATCATCTTCCTCATTACCTACTTTATCTTATTAGCTTTCTTTCCTTTTCACATGCTTTCTCTCCCCCTTTGACATCAATGGAAAATAAAAAAAAAGATATGTTCACTAAATCTTCCTTTGACATGACAACATAATACTCATAATGAAAACACTTGAAACTACCTAGTCCCCCTAAGAGGTAGCCATCAAAATATTTATCCAAAAAGATAGAACCATGAATCCACTAAACTAATGCATCTCCAAATGCATCTTAGTTTATGAAAGGAGGGAAAATAACCCCTAAATTCTCCCAGAGATACTCAAAAGTATCTTTAGGAAGAGCCTTTGTAAATAAATCTACAATCTAATGTTTTGTCAAAACATACTCAATCTTGAATTAATTCTCCATGACCTTCTCTCTCAAGAAATAATATCTAATAGATATATTCTTCATTCTCGAGTGCATCAAAAGATTCTTCAAAATGTTAATTGCACATGTATTATAACAAAATATAGAAGTGGGATCATCATATAGCACTATGATATATTTCAATGTCTATTTCATCTATAAAACTTGTGTACAACAAGATGCAACATAAATATACTAAGCTTCAGGGTGATCCCACAATACTGGTTTACAATTTTTGGGCAAACTGGACACTAAACTGATTTTTTTAAAATTAAATCTTCACTTTTGGGCTCCTATAGCGGCTAAACCATGATGAATTTGAAGATGATCCAAAATAGTGATTTGTGACATTTTTTATATAGATTCTAAATATATTTTTTTCAAAATTTTTGGAATCAGATTGCACTTCTTTTTCCATCTCCTTTGAAAATTAGTTTTTTTTTAAAAAAACAACATTTTTAAGAAGTGATGCTCATCGTATACAAAATAATTTTTTTTGTATGAAGGATAAAATTCTATTTTTTTAGAATTTAGATTTGTAACTACAATATATAGCACTTTCATTTGGTTTCATAGTGTTTTATTAAGTATTTTTTTTTAATCAAGGTTCGATGTCAAATCAATTAGAATTCAGACATAGGCAGACTGTATACAACATAACTTTTTTTGTATGTATCAAAATAGATTTTTTTTTTTTAATGAATCAAGAACATCAATACCTAGCACAAACATATTTTTTAATATTTTTTTTTGATAATATGCTATTTTTCCACATGTGTAGAACAAAGAGTTTGATTTTCGATGAAAAACCTATGTTTAATACAACTAAAAAAATAAATACATAATAAAACCAAAATATATTAAAATTATTTTTTTGGATAGCAAGTTCTGAGGACTACCATAATAATTTGAAATAATTTTTAAATGAATTCATTTGATCCCCCAAAAGGTAAATTAAAAGTTATTTTTTATCAGCATTTTGATAGGTGTAAAGGAGACTCTGTTGTAGGTATGGTTTCAAACTAGCAGGGTTCTATCTAAGGAGGTTTGATCTAAGGTGGTTTGATCAAACCCTCTTCAATTGAAATCCTTAAAATGGAACTTTTTAAGACTTAAATGATTATATTTTATAGAAATATGTGATTTCAGCAAAAATCAAAATCTCCCAAAAATTGTAAACCAACTTTGTGGGATCACTAGTAGACAAAGAGACCGAATCTCGCTTCTTACTCAACCATGCTACCAACCCGCATCCAAGAAAGAATGCACCACCACTTGTACTCTTTTTGTCATCTATACTTTCAACCCAATCTACATCTATATAAGCACTCAGTGTAAAGCCAATATCTTTAGGATACCATAATCCATAATCCAGAGTGCCATTTAAATATATGAATACTCTTTTAACTACAACAACATGTGGTTCCTTTGGATCTTGTTGAAATCTAGCTACAAGAAAAACTGCATACATAATATCTAGTCTAGTAGCAGTCAAATACAATACTCCACCAATCATAGATCTATACTTGCTTTGATCAACCTTAGGTGAATCATCATCTTTACCCAACTTGCAACTAGTCACCATAGGAGTACTTACCAGTTTGGAACCATCAATCCCAAACTTCTTCAACATCTCTCTCACAAACTTAGATTGTGAAATAGAAATTCATTTCTCTATTTGATTAATCTATAGCCCAATAGAGAAATTCATCTCTCTAAACATGGACCTTTCAAATTCTTTCTACATCTCTTCAAAAAACATCTTGCACATATTTTTATTTCCTCCAAAGATAATGTCATTAACATATACAATTACAACCACGATTTTGTCATTTTCAATCTTAAAGTATAAATTAATATCAATCGTGCCTTTGTTAAATCCTTGCTGAATTAGATACTTGTCTAACCTTACATACCAAACTCTAGGAGCTTGCTTCAATTCATATAAATATTTCTTCAATTTGCACAACATATTTGGTTGATTTGTTAGCTGAAATCCTTCTGGTTGTTCCATGTAGACTTCTTCTAGCTCACCATTCAAGAATGTTGACTTGACATCCACCTGATAGACTTTGAAATATTTATAAGCAGCTAATCTCAAGAACATCCTTATAGATTCCATTATTTCTATTGAGTAAAATGTCTCCTAAAAATCTATACCTTCTACTTGTGAGTAGACTTTACACACAAGCCTTGCTTTATTTCTGAAAAATTCTCCATTCTCATTCAACTTATTTCTAAATACCTATTTTGATCCAATAATATATTTGTCTACCAGTCTTGGAACCAATTCCCAAGTCTGATTCTTCTCAATATGCAAAAGTTCTTCTTTCATTTCTTCCTTCCAATGTTCATCTTTATAGGATTCACTTACTATCTTTAGCTCAATCTCAGAGAATAAACATAAGTTTACTTCAACAACAACTTTACTTCTGGTTAACACACCTTTTGTCTTGTCTCTAATAGTATGATTTTATGAATAATTCCTCTATACATATTTCTATGTCCTAGGGGACATCATCAAGCATATTATCTTTCATTATATTCATTCTACTTTTCCTACTCATATTTATCCTATTCTTCCATAATTTCTTCTATTCTTTCATAGTCATGTTCATTAGACACATATCCATCAATATCAATAGAATTATTCACTATTTCATCAACCTTCACATTTGAGCTTTCCACAATCTTTCTTAGTTTTTTATTGAAACATATGCATGCCTTTATTTTGGTAGAGTATCTAGGAGATATTCCTTCATCACTTCTTGCATCAGAATTTCCCAAAGTTTCTTCATCTCTTTTGATATAACATTTTCTTTTGAATACCTTGAAATATTTACTTGTAGGAATTATTCCATGCCATAACTCATAGGGAGTCTTTGTACTATTCGCTCTTGCTTGATCTCAATTGAATACATATACAACAATATGAATGGCTTCTTTCCAGTAAAATTTTGGTAATACGACTTCAGTGATCATTGACCTAGCTACCTCTTGAACTATTCTATTTTTCCTTTCAACAACTCCATTCTATTGAGGAGTTCTTAGGGTAGATAGCAACCTCTTTATTCCATGCACTTCACAAAAATTATTGAACTCATTGGAGGTGAATTCTCCACCTCTATCAAATCTTAAGTATTTTATCTTCAAATTCACTTCATTTTCAATCATAGCCTTGAATTCCTTGAATATATCTAATGCATCTGATTTATCTCTAAGAAATGTAACCCATGTATATCTAGAATAATCATCAATTAAAAGCATAAATTACCTTTCACCAAGTAGACTTTTCACTCTCATAAGACCACAAAGATCTGTATGAACCAAATCCAATAATCCAGTAGTAGATTGTTCTCTTGATTTGTAATGATTTCTTGCTTGCTTCCCAAATTGAAAATTCCTATAAATAGAATTGACAAGCTTTATAATTCTCGGTAAACCTCTCATGGCCTAAACAACACTAATACTTTCCAAGTTATCAAAATTCATGTGACATTCTCCTATGCTATAACCATCTTTTATTTATTTGAGTCGTAAAGCATCATCCATCAACACCCTTAAGCTCATAAATATTCCCTTTAGATTTATTTCCTAGTAGTAATCAATGTTCTAGATCCTTTCTAGATATCACATTTCTCATCCTTAAACACAAGATAGTATCCTTTTCTACACATCTGACCAACACTCAACAAATTATTCCTTAAACCCTTAACATAGTAAACATCGTCAATAGGATTCTTTGCATCAAAACTTACTGAACCTATCCTATAGATTTTAGCACCATTGTCATCTCCAAACATAACTAGACCTCCACCATATTTCTCAAGATTTAAAAACTTACTCTTATCACCAGTTATGTGATGTGAGAAACCACTATCAACTACCCAAAAAATATTTTCTTTTTTAGCATGTAGGGTAGAGATAACCATACCTTCATTTTTCTCCTTTTCCTTCTCTAGAGTACTTTCCTTTACCTATTTTTTTAATTTAGTAGAAGTAGGTTCATCCTTAATTTCCAAGAAAAGAATTCATTGTAATCTAGATCTTCATATTGTGAATCTTTATCTGAAATACTAGCATTCTCATTTACATAGTAATCTCTCTTAACCTTCTTTCCTTTCTTTTCTTTCTCATATCTTTGTTTATCTCTTTTAGCTCTTTCCAAACACTTTACAACATAGTGACATATTTATACACAACTAAAGCACTTAAAGGGAAACTTACCTTCGTACTTACCAAAGCCTTTTCTCATTCTTCTTACAAAGTTAGCTTCTATTTCATCAAAGTTTTCTTCATCCAGATCTTCAGTTTTTGTGGTGCAAAGGCACCAAGTTCACTTTTGTGCAAAGTTGGTAAAGCAAGGTAATTTGATAGAGTTTAGGTTATTTTGAGTTTTTTTGAGTTCAATAAGGTCATAATAGACAATGTGTGATGTAATTGGAGTCATTTTAGTTCATATGGTTATATTTTACAAATATTGTCAAATGTTGTCATGTAAAAGTGCAAAAATGCACTATGTGGAAGACCAATGGTCATTCGAAGTTAAAAAGAAAGTTGAGGTCAATTTATTGGTTAGTTTTTATGTGTAAGGGTTTCAAATTACCTCAAAAAATTTGAGGCAGAGGTTGGACACTTTGTATGTGAAGAATAAATAATAAAATTCTCTATTTTCTATGTAATTTATGTGAGTTTCATTATAGTCTGCTAATCCAAGCCATTGTACGGCCTTGCACCTTCTCCACTTGATATGGATTTAATTTTAATTGATAGTGGAAGTATTCTTCTTCAATATGGATTTATTGGGTAGATTTTCATTTAGTTTAGAGGTAGTTTGAAGGATTTCACTGAAAACGGGTCTATGATACCTTGTTTTACGGTTTGAAAGTAAATAAAATGCATTATTGACCCATTCCACCATTATAATTTCCTGTAGCTTGGTGGAATGGGTACTTGTAGGTATATTTAGTTTTTTATGGGGTTTATTTGAGTAGGGAAGGAATTTGAATGGTTTTGGAATGATGCCCTAGTTGAGTTTATGCAAGTTTTAGGCCAAGAATGGAGGGTAGGTGTTGGAGTTTGATGAAAAAACATTGAAAAATATTGGAATTTGATTTATTTAGCATTTTTAGGATCATAGTAATGTTTCTTATCCATTTTAAAAGTGGCAAGAAGCTGATAGGGTTGAGTTTCGATAAACCCTATTGAAACTAGGCTAAATGAGGGTTTTGTGTTTTGGGGAGTTTTTGGTTGATTTTGTTGATGCTAGTTGCGGATTAAGGCTATTTGGGGCTTGGGAAGAAGGATTGAATAGATTTTTGTGGTTTTCAGAGAGTTTGGTTAGGTCTTGCTTTGTAAAAGTGGGTCAATTATAGCCATTTCTTGCATAACAATCCTTTTTCAGGGCATAAAGGTTTGAAACAACCATATGAGTAAGTTAGATATGTTGAAGAAATCCTTAATGGGTATCTCAAATGTCCATTCTTTTATGGTTTTCTAGAGTTTCTTGAAAGTTGTGCTCAATTTTCCCTATTTGCAATGCTATAAGGAGATTGTGAAGGAATTGAGAAAAGTTGTTAAGTTTGAGTTTTGAAGGCAGAAAGATTGGTTGATTTTGATAAAACTGTGTTTGTTGGAAGGTTTAACTCCCTAATCTACATCAATTGGTATCAGATCATAGGTATTAGATCTTTTGAGGGTGAAAAGACTAAAGGTTGAAGAAGGAGAAGTTGGAAGTTGAAGAGAGAAGATGCCTCCTAAAGGTAGTGCAGTACTTGCAAGAGATATTAAGTTTTTTAAGGAGTCCCAAGAAGCAATATTAGCCATATTTTTAGCATTAGAGATAAGGAAAAGAAGAAGAAAGGATGTTGAAGTGGGATGTGACCAAGAGGAAGAGGGTGAGAATGAAAACCCTCCAGGTAGAGATGATGAGTTGGAGCCTGAAGAGAAAAATATGGTGAAGATGCTCAAGGTTATTAAGGGAGATTCTTTTGGTGAGAAAATAGATGTGCCAATGTATAATGGAAAGTTGGATGCTGGAGAGGTATTGGATTGGATAGATGCACTAGACAACTACTTTAAGTATAAGGAGGTTGCTGATGATCAGAAGGTAAATTTTTCTAAGACTAAATTGAAAGGACCTACTCTTACATGGTGAAATTATGTTCAAGAGGAAAGAGTGAAGAAGGGGAAAGCAAAAATAAGTTCATGGGATAGGATGGTGTCAAAGGTAAAAAGACAATTTTTTTCAAGTGATCATGCAATTCAGACTTTCAAGAAGTTGTAAGGAATAAGGAAGAAAGCAAGGGATGTCATGGCCTATATTGAAGAATTTCACAAGTTGATTATTAGGGCTGGTTGTGTTGAAGATGAAAATGAGAAGATAACAAGGTATATGACTGGTTTGAGATTTCAAATTCAAGATGAATTGAGTTTGGCTACACCTAGGACAGTTGAAGAATTATTTCATTTGGCTACTAAGGTAGAAGAAAAACTAAAAATAGGGAAAGAAAGACAAGGAAGAGGCAAATGCAACAATAGTAGAGGAAGAGGTACAAGGCATACCAATGAAGACCAAGAAGATATAAAAAAAAGCAAAGACCAAGTTTCTGATCAAAGAGGTGGTTTTAGAGGTTTCAGAGGAGGATTTGGTGGAGGTAGAGGTTCAAGTTCATTTTTAGGTAGGTGTTATCACAGTAATCAGTTTGGTCATCCAACATTTAAGTGTCCTGAGAAACAAGGTTCTACTTCAAGTGGTGGTGATAAAAGAGTACAATTGGTGCAAGAGGAAGATTGTGAAAGCGTTCATTCTCCTAATCAGCTTGCTACTCTAAAATTTTAGGAATCATTGATGGTGAGAAGAACAATCCTCAAAGCATCCAAGGAGAAAGAATCAACACAAAGAAGGGAACTATTCAAGACCACCTACAAATGCAAGGAAAAGGTATGTAAGGTAGTAATAGATTCAAGGAGCATTGATAATGTGGTGTCAATAGAAATGGTTGATAAATTGAAGTTAGAGAAAATTCATCATGAAACACCTTATAAAGTATCTTGGTTGAATGATGATCAATCAATTTTGGTGAATGAAAAAGCTTTAGTTGAGTTTCAAATTGGTGGATATAAGGATAACATTCTTTGTGATGTTTTTCCCATGAATTATTGTCATTTGTTACTTGGAAGACCATGGCAGTTTGATAGACATGCCATATATGATGGAAGAGATAATACTTATCAGATTGAAAAGGATGGAAGTAATTTTACTCTAACACTATTGTAAGAGGATGATAAAGCAAAGGGTAAGGCAAAAAAAGTTATCATGTGTGGAAAAAAGGAGTTTGTAAAATTTGTGGAAGATGAACAAGAAGAGTTTGCAACCAATCCAAAGAAAGAAGATGTGAAGGAAATAAATGTGAAGGATGAATCAGTATTAGAAAGAAAAGGTGAAGAGTTGTTGACAAGAATAGGTTAAGATAAGGTCAAAGATGAATTCCTTGCGAAGACTCAAAATGGGCTAGGAAAGCATGAAGAGACTGTGATAGGGACAATAATCTGTCCATTGGTGGAAAAAGAGGTTGATGGAAAATCATATTCTGTCAAGATAGAGGTTTGTAAGTTTTATGATACATATATTATTGGGGTAGAGAACTTGATGAAGGAGATAAAGGGAGAAGGTGAAGTGAATCGAGGTGTTTGGAAAGGACAAATAGGAAAGTTCAAGTATGCAACAAGAGGGAAAGAGAGGATAGTCCAAGATAAAATGGGAAGAGGTATGTTTTTAGGTGTAAAGAAAATTTCTATATTAATTTTAGATGGTGGAAAGGTAAGAGAGCATATAACATGTCAGTTTGGGAGGATGGGGAAATTCCTAGATGACAAGAAGTCTACAAATGCAAAGCACAATGCAAGTTTTTTAGTTTTTGACTCAGTGGAAAGGCTTATCAGGTGAAAGAGATTTTGAAGATCAAGGAGATTAATTTTTCAAATGTGGATAAGATACAACTCAATTTCCAAGGGACTTGTTATCTTTTTCTGCCCGGGAGTATGGTGTAGGGGCACTAAGTTCACTTTTGTGCAAAGTTGGTCAATAAAGTTCATTTGAGAGAGTTTAGGTTGTTTTGAGTTTTTTTGAGTTGAATAAGTTCATAATAGACCATGTGTGATGTAATTAGAGCCATTTTAGTTCATATGGTTATATTTTACAAGTATTGTCAAATGTTGTCATGTAAAAGTGCAAAAATGCACTATGTGGAAGACCAACGGCCATTTGAAGTTAAAAAGATAGTTGAGGTTGGTTGATTGGTTAGTTTTTATGTGTAAGGGTTTAAAATGGCCTCACATAATTTTAGGAAGAGGTTGGAGACTTTGTATGTGAAGAATAAACAATAAAATTCCCTGTTTTCTATGTAATTTATGTGAGTTTCATTACAATCTGCTGCTCCAAGCCATTGTATGGCCCTATACCTTCTCTAGTTGATATGAATTGAATTTTAATTGATAGTGGAAGGATTGTTCTTCAATATGGCTATGATTGGGTAGTTTTTCATTTAGTTTAGAGGTAGTTTGAAGGTTTTCATTGAAAACGGGTTTGTGATACCCTATTTTGCGGTTTGAAAGTAAATAAAATGCATTATTGACCCATTCAACCATTATAATTTCTTGTAGTTTCATATAATGGGTACTTGTAGTTATATTTAGTTGTTTATGGGGTTTATTTGAGTAGGGAAGGCATTTGCATGGTTTTGGAATGATGCCCTAGTTGAGTTTATGCAAGTTTTAGGACAAGAATGGAGGGTAGGTGTTGGAGTTCGATGAAAAAACATTGAAAAAGATTGGAAGTTGATTTATTTAGCATGTGAAGGGTCATAGTAATGTGTCAACCATTTTAAAAGTGGCAGGAGGCTGATAGGGTTGAGTTTCGATAAACCCTATTAAAAATAGGATAAATGAGGGTTTTGTGTTTTGGGGAGTTTTTGGTTGATTCTGTTGATGCTAGTTGAGGATTAAGGCTATTTGGGGCTTGGGAAGAAGGATTGAATAGATTTTTGTGGTTTTTAGAGAGTTTGGTTACGTCTTTCTTTGTGAAAGTGGGCTAATTATGGCCATTTCCAGCGTAGCAGTCCTTTCTAGGGAATGAAGGTCTGAAACAACCATATGAGTAAGTTAGATATGTTGAAGAACTCCTTAATGGGTATTTGAAATTCCAATTCTTTTTTGGGTTTGTAGAGTTTCTTGAAAGTTGTGCTCAATTTCCCCTATTTGCAATGTTATAAGGAGATTATGAAGGAATTGGGAAAAGTTGTTAAGTTTTAGTTTTGAAGGCAAAAATATTGGTTGATTTTGATCAACTTGTGTTTGTTGGAAGGTTTTCCAACCTGATCTGCATCATTTTGTATCTTTAAAAGTAGTCTCTGATTTGCCTCCATTTCTTAGACTCAACTTCCTCATCTCATAAGATGTTAAAGATCCTAACAAAAGATCCCTAGTACAGGTTTTATAATCTATAGTTTTCTCAATAGCACTCACCTTTTCACTGTAAGCATCGAGAAGAATTTTGAGAATATTCTTTACAATCCTGGTTTCATCTATAGTATCACCAAGAGATCGTATTCCAACCACTACCTCATCCAATCTTTGTACATAAGCTTTGACATTCTCATCTTTAGACATATGTATAAGATCAAATTGTGTTTCCAAATTCTGTAATTTTTCCTCTTTAACCCTTTCATCACCATCATATGCTCTTTCTAAAGCATCCCATACTTCCTTAGCTATCTTCAAATTTTGAACCTTAATTAACTCGAAATGTACCAAACTATTCTTCAAGATGAACTTCACTTTATTGTTCAAGTAATTTAATTTCTTCAAGTGTACTCAGACCATTAGCAGGAGGAGTGTAAGGATTCTTGTAAGCTTTCTCCACATCATATTTTCTATACTCTAGATATTCTTCCATTAAGACTTTCTAGATACCATAATTAGTTCCATCAAACCTCAGATAATCAAAGATCATTTTGCTAGCCATCCCGAACCTTCCTCAAGTAGTTAATCTCTTCACCAAGGAACAAGGCTCTGATACCAATTGTTGGATAAGATGATTAAGAGGGGGGTGAATCAATTGTCATAGATTATAACCTTCAATTCAATTACCAAAACTAATACATAAACTGCTTAAATGATTAATCATCAAATACCAATGCAAAAACTTAAATCCAATGTAAAACCACAATAAAACTAGATTTAGATCAAAAACCCAATGAGAGAAAACCACGGCGAGGATTAACTCACACTATAAAAAATATCAAAAATTATTACAAAAAGGCTCAATGCCTGAGATATGGCTCACTACTTGAGATAAGGCTCACTGCTTGAGATAAGGCTCATTGCCTACAATAAGGACTCACTATCGAACATGGCTACAACCTGGAGGGCTCACTGCCACAAAGATACAAAGAAGAGAAAGAATAATTGTTATAGAGAGACAAAAATCCAAATGCAAGAAAGGATTCCACCACAATCACTGATCAACATGCATGAATGATAGAGTTTTCCTTTTGCTCACTACATTTGGAAACTCAACATTAAGCTTTGCACTGATCT
This sequence comes from Sequoiadendron giganteum, assembly GCA_007115665.2. NCBI lineage: Eukaryota > Viridiplantae > Streptophyta > Pinopsida > Cupressales > Cupressaceae > Sequoiadendron > Sequoiadendron giganteum. Next base: position 540,690,989 of record CM021104.1, on the reverse strand, counting down.
ACCACACACATAACTCACACACAATTTTTGAATAGAATCAAATTCATGTATTCTCTTTCACTTATCTTCCTTATTTTCTTTTATACATCTTTCATTACTAGCTCATCCTATATTTATACTATCTCCAACCTTAAAAATATACAAAGTCTACCATCAAACTCCAAATTCAAACTAGGTCAGTTTCAAAACATCCTAGAGTGGAATTAGAATGAGGGAGACCCAAAAAAATTCTTCACCAAGTTCCATAATAGATCCAACACACTTCATCAACTTTGAAGATAATGCTTAACACACGATTGCAAACCAGTGTAAAACACATAGAACAATTAATCTCGAAACTTCCAAAAACCAAAAATATCTTCGATGAAATAAGGACATCTTATCTCTAGAACCATAAGTCAAAATACTTCATCAAAGAGAAATATAGACCAACAACATTTATCTCAGACCTTAGCCAAAACAAAAAAACCCATAGTTCACAATTGGTGAACACAATTCAAACTTCACAAAGAACCAATAGTCAAGAATCTCGATATAGCAACCTTCAACAACCATGACTAACATATCTAAACTACACAACCATAGGGTCAAGTATCAGACCATCATCCTGAATACCTGTAAGTGTCCTTTAATATAATTTTTTCAATATCCTCAATATATACAACCAATAGAAACTAGTAGATAACCCGTTGACCTGTTGACATCAATGACAACACTTTCATTCCCTTTTCCATTCTTGCAACAACCTAAGAGTGTAAATTGTATTTTTACTTGAGGGATCTCATTTCTTGAATGAAATAGAAGAATAGGTAGGTTCATTCACCCCATTTTAACCTTTCTATTTATAGAAAGTTTGGTGAAACATTCCAAATTTGGTATAAAACCCTATGTGTTTGAACCCTACCCCAGTTTTCTATGTTTCAAAGCCATTATAATATTTTTCATTTTTCAACACATAAAGATTTTAAGGCTGATCAAATGGATGTGAAATCTACATTCTTGAATGGTGAGTTAGAAGAAGAGGTGTAAATTGAACAACCAGAAGAGAGGTTTAAATTGAACAACCAGAAGGATTTCAGTTATCAGATGATTGTGATATAATCTATAGTTTGAAGAAGGAATTATATGGACTCAAATAGGCTCCTATATCTTGGTATGCAAGGTTAGATAAGTACTTGTTGTATCAAGGATTCAGAAATGGTATTGTAGATAGCAACCTCTACTTCAAAGTTGAGGGAGAAGAAAACCTGATTGTAGTAATGTATGTGGATGGCATTATCTTTGGAGGAAATGAAGGTATGTGCAAGAGGTTCTCATAGGAGATGGAGAAATAGTTTGAGATGTCAATGTGTGGGGAGATAAATTTCTTCCTTGGATTATAAATCAGTCAATTAAAAAAAGGTAATTTTATTTCACAATCAAAGTATGTCAAAGAAATGTTGAAGAATTTTTGAATGGAGGGTTCTAAACTAGCGTGTACCCTTATGATTACTGGTTGTAAGTTGAGAAAAAATGATGAATCTCCTACGATGGATCATAGCAAGTATAGATCAATGATTGGAGGATTGCTATATCTAACTACTAGACCAGATATCATGGATGTAGTATGTCTTATGGAAAGATTTCAAGATCCCAAAGAATCACATGTTGCAATAGTTAAAAGGATATTTAAATACTTGAAGGGCACTCTGGATTTTGGTTTATGGTATCCTAGAGATACTAAATTCTACTTGATTGCATATAAATATGTAGATTGGGCAGGTTATATAAATGATAGAAGAAGTACAAGTGGATGTTCTTTATTTCATGGAAGAAGGTTGGTTTCATGGTTGAGTAAGAAGTAGGATTTAGTGCCATTATCTATTGTAGAGGTAGAGTATATTGCATTAGCATCATACTTCACACAAGTGTTATGGATGAAGCAAACGTTGAAGGATATAAAAGTATCATATGATGAACCTATTTCTATCCTATGTGATAATACAATTGCTATAATCATTTCAAATAACCTAGTAATGCATTCAAGAACAAAACATATCTCTATCCAGTATCAATTTCCAAGAGAGAAAGTTGCAAAGAATGAGGTGAAGTTGGAGTATGCTCCTACAAAGGATCAAGTTGTAGATATCTTTACAAAGGATCTTCCTAAAATAATTTTGAGTATCTCTAGAAAAGGTTAGGGGTTATTTCTCCTCCTTTTAATTAGATGCATAAGTTGGTGCATTTGTCTAGGTGAGCATGCAAGATACATTCTTGGTCCTAGAATGATGATGAAGGCTACTTCTCAAGGGGAGTAGCTAGTTTTTTTTATCAGTGTAGTTAGATGGAACATACCTTGTGTCCCTAAGGGGAGTGTGTAAAAAAGAGAAAGCATTAGAGGGAGTAGTGAAGAATGAGTAATGCAAATAGTGAAGAGTAGTGGAGAGAGAAATTTCTTGTAGGTGTTGCAAGTGGTGTCAAATTGATATACAAAGATGTCAAAGGGGCAAATGAGAAAATAAAAAATCTATGTAGGTGATGTGTGAAAGGTGAGTTTGTTTCCTTATTCCATTGATGTCAAAGGGGGAGAGAGTGAAGTCTGAAAAACACAAGGAAAATATTGATTACAAAGGAGGAGAGTATTATTTGAATAGCATAGGAGGAGAGTAATGGTTGAAGAACTCCTTAGATAGGGGAGAGAAAGTGATGATTGTAGAGATAATGATGTTTAAAGACCATAGGTAAAAGGAAAGAATGAAGTGTACCCCAGTAAGGGGGAGTAAATTTTTTTTTGTTGATGGTTTTTCAAAGCTAGTGTTTCCATCAATAACAAAGGGTGATATTATTGCAAGTATGATGTTGGTGTTGTAATTAATTTTTCAATAGTTGGTCATTGATGTCATTAGTGTGGAGATTGTTTGAGATTGCTAGTGTTGGAGTTGTTGGTACTATCATTAGTATTGTTAGTACTTGTGCTAGTATGGATGCATTTCTATTACCAATATTATCTTGTATGGTTGTGATGAATAAGTGTTGTAGTTGTAGTAAGTTCACTTGGTTTCTAAGTGCCTTTGAGAAAATTTTAATAAAAGAGTGTGTAGTGTGACAGAGTTGTGTTCAGTGTTGTGCTCTTCATTTCTTCATGGTTGAATATATGCTTGTGTGGTTTGGATATGATGATTAGAGGTGTTATATCCCAATTTTTAGGTTTTGGATTGTGATTTAGTGGAAGTTGTGTTTAAAAAAGTGTCTTTCTATATAGAAGGTTGTCTAGGAGAAAAGAGATTGCTGCACATTTCTCTGTAATAAGGTCTTTTGTCTTGTAGATTTCAGAACATGCTTATATTATCTATATTTATCTTCCCTTGGAGTATCTAGTGTTGAGTTCCTTTGTAATTTTAGTTCTTGTGTTGAATTCAGTGGTAGTGTGACTAGTTACACAAGATGAAAGTAATCTTCATTTCACATGGTTACAACATAGTTGTAGAACATTATAATGGTTCCGAAATATTTTTGGATGTTTTGTGGATTTTGTGGAGTGTTTCTATTTGGTCCACATGACCTAGAGAAGCATTTATGTGGTTTCTTGTAGTTTTAGTTTAAGTTTGGCTGACCTTGTGTGCCAGTGCTATTTTTGGAGGTACCTCATGGATTGTAGAAATGTTGAGTAGTGTGGTGATGTATATTTGGGTCCTAGTTAACCCTTGGTGTGGTCTAACTTCACTTCTTTTGACCGTGGAAGTGTTTCATTTTGACCTATCTAGGTGATGCATGTTTGAGGTGCATACATTTCATTAAGACTGAACTAATTGAGATTTTTTAGGTCGTGTATGGTATAAATATGAGATAGAGTTTGTGTTGAGGTGTGTGGAAAGTGTGAATGATGTGAATGTGATCAAGTGTGGTGGTTTGATTGTTATCTTTAATGCATATGAATCTGGATGCAATGAGTAGAAGGTGTCTATATTTTTAGTGTTCTAGAAGTTTCTAGAGGCAGTGAGCCAAAGGTTGTAGTGGTGCAAATTTGTAATGGTGGATTTTATTGTTGTTCTAAGATAGTGAATTTCTCTCTATAATAGTTTCTTCTATTCTTCTTTCTTCTTGGCAGTGAGCCACCTGACAGTGAGTCTTTCTTCTTTTTCTAGGCAGTGAGCCTAATTGTATTCAGTGTTTCTATTCATATATATGTGAGATAATCCTCATCATGGTTTTTTCCTTCTTGGGTTTTCCATGTAAATCTAGTGTTATTATATTTTTGGATGTGATTTCATTGTTGTTTCATATGTTTACATTCTGATAATTCTTAATGAGGGTTTAAATTTTGATAAGGGCTTGAAAGTTAATGGGGGATTGGATATTTTAATGTACAAATGATTCATCCCCCTGTCAGTTTTCCTATGCATCTTACAATAATAACATGGAAGAAGGTTTTTCCTACTTTTAGGTCTAAAATTGGCTCAAAAAGTACATATTTAAAAAGTAATAATTGAAGGTGATTCAATGAACATAATTTAGGCCTACAAAACAAAAAACTTTGGGAATTGGAAGTTAAAGTACATTTTCATCCATTATAGGAATTAGCTCAAATTTCCCTTAGTATCAAATCCAACATTGCTATAGAGAAGGAAAAAATTTGGTGGACAGTCTTGCAAATGAAGGCATTACTTATCTCCATTCTTGATATTTTAACCATGACCTCCATTTGCAATTTCTACATTTCAAGGAGTTCGTCAGTAAAGATGGGTTTCTCTAAAATTTTGGGTTTTTTTTTGTGCAGGGAGTAAATATCGAAAAGTTTCCATTTTAATTTTATTGTTATAGCTCATCTATGGTAAATGAGCTTCATCATACCACTCTTAGCACCCTTCAATTTCTAGTCAGAATCCAAAGGGGTCACCTTTCAAATATTTTTGAGCTAAGAATATTTTAACACTGTTATTTACATTCAAAATGTGTGCATGCATAGTCTTGCAGAGGTAGCACCCACTATGTAGCTTGCCTACTTACTCTAGGTCTGTGTCATAATGGTTTCTTGTAGAGGGATCATAGTTAAATGAGTCTGGTAGGTGTAGCGATAAACTACTAAATTATAGTATCCTCCCTGCATAGATTAAAATTTATTGTTATCTCAAGGTAAATAATGATGGCATAATATTCATGAAAAATAACACCATAAAAATTCCCTACTAAAAATTCATGCAAAATACACTAGTGCTATCAAATTGGATGATCTTTAAGATATCATTACACAAGGGGAACTATTGCATGGTTCTCATGCAAAATGTATAGTGTTTTTCAAGGCTCATGGCCCCTTTTTTTACACACATCAAAATTGTATGGTTCATGAACTTTTAGGAAAAATGTATATAGGAGAAATGGTCTCATATATCACATTAAAATATATAGGGTGTAAAGCTTGGTTGGCATCCATGTTCCTTTTCTTGATTTGGTTCAATGTACTAAAATTGAGATTCATCTTAGCTAACACCAACAAATTATTTTGATAGAATGCACAAGAAAATTTGGCAGGTTCAAGATGTAGTATGTGAATTCATCAAAAATTATTTAAAATAAATCTCTTCACAGTGTAAACATAGTCTAGCCACACAAAAATGTTTGATAGCAAGCTTTGTAGGTGTTATTTTTGGCAGACACCAACATAGGTACATTGAATTAGAGCTAAGGAGTCCATTGGTGTATAAAACTCATGCATTATTTACTCAAAAAAATCAAAAGAAATACCATTTCATGGAATGTAATGATTTCTAGTATGTGCAATATTCAAGGCATGAGAGCATAAGACAAGGCATGTGAGAAATTCATAAACCCATGCTTGCATATGGCTGCATAGTAGACTTATGCAAACTATCTGACAAGTTACCTTCAAAGATATAGGTGTAGGTAGAGGTTTGTAAATTTATTTTATGCAATTATGCAAAGTGTTTCATTGAATGGAATGGTGATATCATAAACCATGCTTGTATAGATTGGTTGAAAATCCTACAAAAAACATTGGAGTAAATGAACTGGCATATGTAATACCAAAATCCATGATCCACATAGCAAAGAGTTAATGATATTTTTTGATAAATGATATAGTTTCAAGTGTCTTGGTAGATGTGTCACAATCTATTCAAACATGAATGTTGAACACCCAACAAATTATTAGGTCCAATATGGATCAAGTAAACTTCTACAGGTCAAATTTTGCCTATCTTGTAACATACACCATCTATTTTATAATATATTATATATAATCTTTAATGCCTTTTTATGAATTTGTTTTTGGTTTACCACTAGCTCAACATCACTAATAAATTTAAGATTTCTAATTAAAATTTATTTTAGAAGTCATAGACCTAAAAGGAGGGCCTCATACTCAGTAGTATTATTTATATTATCAAAAACTAGTTTTTATGCTTTACGAAAATTTTCCCTTGTGGGAGATAGAATGACTACCCCAAACCTAAAACTAGAAGAGGAACAAATCCCATCAAATTCCATGGTCCAAAGTTCAAAGTAAATACTTGGGATAAGTAACCCAAATGCATTTTCAATCTCAAATATGATATAAGTTCCAAGACCTATTTCTACATAGATAATTTAGACCATGGATCATTTGATTTTAAAATGTGTATTTTATATTCGACTGTAGATTAAAGTAGATCTTCTTACCATAAATTCCCAAATCAAAGTATGTTACTAATATAATTAAATATAACCACTTAAATATCTATTAAAATCATTCTCAACAATATGTCGTAGTTGGAGAGAATATCAACAACCAAAATCTTGAGCTTCAATTTCTTTTTTGGGCATACAGTTAAAGTGACATATGAATCTTTAAGCTATCCAAAAAGTCAAACCTGTTTGGAATCCACTGAGAAAACTTTACTAGATGACTTATTTAAGGAATGACCCAATGTATGAGAAACTTTAGAAGACATTAAATTGTTAGAGGTACTAGAATCTATGATACAATTATTGAGATTACAACCATCAATGTACAAAGATATATAAAATAGATTTGGCTTATTTGGAATAGAGGTAACAATAAAAGGAACCTCATTTACACATGATTCTTTCAAGACATCATCATTTATGGTTTTTATTGAATCTTGATTGACTATGGAAATAAGAGATTTAGAATCTCATTTTACACATTTAACTAGTCTCTCTAATTGGTGTGGATTTTCTTTTAGATAATCAATTTGAGATATTTTTACTTTTTTAATTTTAATTAACAATAAAATTAAACGAGTCATAAAAATAGTAGGTAGATCTAGAGACTATGTACCTTGTTTGATTTTTTTGGATGGAGTCATAATATCTTCATGAGTATGTTTCCTTATGAGAATATATTTGGGTAAATTCTCCATAATTTTTCCAACATAATTAACATTAGTCTTAAATTTCTCCTCATTCCTTTGAAAATTGTTTCTTGTAAAAGCTTTACAAGAATAATTATTGATAGCATGCAAGAACCCTTCTTCATCACTAGATTCATACTCTAAGAAAATCATATAGAGCTAACCAAAAGTTTCATTTCTTTCATTTTCTTGAGAAATATATTCCACATTTCTCGATTGATTCATCTACATGTAGCTATCCATATCTAGGATTGTAGACCTATCATGACTTATTGTTAAATGAAAATCACTAATGGAAGTTTTATGAAAATTCATAGAATATGGGTGTTCAATGGCTAACCTTTGTGTAGGTCGAGGAAGCTTTGGTTGTCTATTTTTATGATATGGAACATAATTTTTCCTTGGAATATCTTGGTACAAAGGTGGAGAATTATGTGGAAGCTATTTTTTGAGTAAGATTAAGTCATTATCTAGTTTTTGTATCATGGGATTAGTGGTAGGAGGATTTTTTGTTTTCTTTTACCTTTTTACAATTCTTTATAATATTTCCCAACAATTATAAAATTGTCTTCCATTTCTATCGACATAACTTGGAATGCCACAAGAGTACCTACTTGAGCTCTTCTCAATTGAAAACTCACACAAATAGGTTGAGAATTAATGAAAAATAGTTTTTGATTCTCTTATGTGGGTCTCTTAGAATTCTCAATTCTATTAACTATTTTATTGAAGGGGGCAACAAAATCTTGCATGGGATCATGCATTTTTTTATTTGAGTCAGTTGAGCTAGAAGAATATGGTCATCTTCAATGCTTTTGAACCTATGCTTAAATTTTTATCAAATGATAGCCCATGAATTGATTGACCTAATTGGTAGATGAGAAAACCATTATATTGCCACTTCAATTAAATATTCCACAAATAACCAAATTGATACATTTTCATGCATCACCCTAAGAAAAACATAGGAAACAAAGAAAGCATTAATGTGTTCATCTCTTTTAACTTTACCACCACCATTAAACTTAGGAAATATATTTCTATGTGCAAAAGGTAACTCATGCAATTTTTTTCCCAATGCTAAAGGACCTATAGATGCTCCCCATGCAATTGGTTGTTCTATTTTTTTTGGTATATATTAGTTTGAATTTTCACAATAACAGGAAAAGATGTTCCATAAAAAAACACATTCATAGATATGTGATTCAAAAGTGGCTCTAGTATCTAGAGAAGGTCTACTTGTAGATTTAATTTTTCTTCTCGTAGAAGAAAAAAGGGGTAGAGAAACCAACCTTTTGTGAAATTTCAAAATCAAGACCATGAATTCATTTACTATGATCATATCTATTGTATATTTTAATAGCTAGTGTGGTTATTGAGGATTATATTTTAGATCACTTTGTGCATGTTGATTATTTTGTATAGGATTCTATTTTTTATAATTTTGATTCTTTCTAGGTATAAGCTCTATAATCATAATTTATCTACATTGGTTCCCAAAATTTTGGGTTTGCCTCCTTATTTTAGTCCCAAGATTGTTTTGAAAGTCTATACTTTGTCAACTTGATGAAACTATTGATTTGACCTCCTAATCTGCAAATCAATTCCCTCAAATCTATTATTATGTTTTCTTTCTCAATATCTAACCAATTTATATTGGGTTGCAAGATTGGACCAATCTACATTGTAAGACCATGATTTTTCATTTAAAAAAAATAATTGAGACTATTGTGCTTAAAAGAAACCAATTTATTTTGAATGGTATGGTATTATGGTAGATGTACCTTTATGTTTCTAGGAAAAAAAACCTTTCAAACCTTCCATAAATCACTATTTCCACCATGTTCTCTCTCTTTAGTGCAATTATTTTAGGTCATTCAAATATTTCACATCCTCTATCTTCTTCCTCAACAAGATAATGTATTCTTGCTCACCACCCCATTAGTTTCTCCTAGGTTAGAAGATAAGTGCTTCATCGCATTATAAACCAATGGTTATTCATCAAAAATAACATTCTTGGAAATATTCCTACAATATTTTTCAAGAAATGATTAATTTTTAAAGGTTTTATTTGATTTTCTCTAGTGAAGACACCAATTTTTTTTGGAAAAAAAATTGTACTATAAAAATTATTGTAAAAACTTAACCTTTTTACAACCTAAAAGGTATTAAAATATGTGCCAATAGTTGTTAAGGTTTCTATTTTTAGTCAACTTACCTTTGTGTCTTAGAGGGGAAACTCTCTTGTATGATATAATTTTTATTTTAGTGATTTTTTAACCAAAAATTCTTAAGAGCTATATGAAAAGTATGTAAAATATAAAATAAAGAGAAACCAAGCCAAGAAAACTACAAATACAAACTTAGACTTCTCACATGTGTTATAATAGTACTTATGGATTTCATTGCTTCTTAATTGAGATAATTTTAAAATACTACATTGAATAATGTAAGGATTTATGACATGCAACAAGAAAAGATGAATACTCATAGCTTTCCAAGTTTACATGACATAAATAAATTCACATGAAAAAATTAATGGTTCCACGATTTTATTTTGAAAAGAAACATAAGAGAAGTAAATAACTCTAAACACAAATGAATATTACCTTTTAGATATTATCCTTTCTCATTTATTTTTAAAATAGTTATACAACTGCTTTTATAAGTTCAAATTATGATAAAATCTAAAAATCCTCCACACACCATTTGATAAGGTGAAGTATCATATAAATAGATAGAATTATTTTTCATGACTACCTTAACTAAAATTTCAATTTAAAACTTTATAATAAAGTGAAATTATCTTTGAACTAACATAAAGTTATAAAAATAATTATATTTACATCATATAAATGTTAGAATTGTGAAAAACATGAGCCACCGAATAAAACAACAAACAAAGACACCTTCCATGCAAGAGATCTCTAAAAAATACGTGCAATATTACTTAACAAAAAAAAGCTACAAAATAACCTCAAGAATCTTCAAGGAAAACAAAATTCCTCAAAAGTTGAGAGTTTGAGAGCAAAACTCTAGAGTAAATATCAAAGTGATAATACAATGAGGGTTGAGTTATATATAGGAGAAACCTTAAATGGTAAAGGGATTAGATGAAGACAAGTTTCAACATCACATGCGATGAGACAAAATGATCTAATAATAGCCCACTTTAGTTAACTAAAAAACACTTAGTTAATTGAATAAAGAACTCCTAAGTTTAGCTTAATTGCATGAGAATAAATTAGACTAATAATCAATTAAATATTAACTAATTATTAGATAATGAATGATTAATATAACACCCCCCATTGAGATGAACTTATGGAGTAGCTAAAAACCCTAAAAAGTGAATACATGATGGGTCTCGATAATCAAGGCTTGGGGAGGTACCCATGTACAAACAAAAGAATATCTCTTAACTAGAGAAAAGGAAGAAAACCACAATGGGAGAAAAATCCTCTCCAAAAGAGAGAAAGGTGAATGAAGGATTGAAGAAGCCTCCGAATTAAGGTGTGAAGGATTGAGAAGCCTCCAATCAAAAAATTTCTTGAAAAAGAGGAACATGTATAATATCACTGAAGCACAAAGTTGTAGACTATTGGTGAATGATGACTGATATAGTGTTGAAATGAAGAACCTACTTCAAAAAAAATGATGATCGAGATCAAGATAACAAGAACTTGCATGATTTCCCCCAATGACATTGCTCAATTTATATGGAAAGCAAAGGTAAAACATATAGAAATAGAAGACACACATGTCAAGATCCAAGGAGACTATAATCTGCATGAGGGCCCCCAATGACACTACTCTAATCAGTTGAAAAATAAAGGAAAATATTAGGAAGTCAAAGATACAATTGGTACATGAATCTGCATGAGTGACCCTAATGACACTACTCAACATGCAAGTCAAAAATGCAGGTATCGAATAGTCTATAGAACACCAATCAAGAGAGAGTGTCTCCAAGGACACAACTCGAATCATATGGAAAAAATTCAAACATCTAGAAATCCAAGATACAAATGGTACATGAATATGTATGAGTGACCCCAAGAAGAATACTCAATATGCAAGATACAAGTTGAAAACATAGGCACCAGTAGTCTCTAATCAAACAATAATGCAAGGTTGCCTCCAAAAAATAGGAATGCAAGAGTTTCCATATGGTAAATGATCCATCTCACTAAAATGCATGTAACTAATCATTGATGTATATTGGATCCGAAAGTACATAGGAACAAGAACTAGATACATAGATCACGCAAAACATGAAACCAAGGAAGCATTAGCACCACAATCCCCCATAATGTTGAAAAAGGAGAGCCAAGAAAGGTACACTAAAACTATGTGAAACCAAGAAGTGTATGTAGGAGAAACAACCTACAAATAAAAGGTGTAAACTAAGGAACACATACATGAGGAAAGAATCACTAGGATTCACTACTATCATAGAAGGGACACTCACTTGAAAAAGGTGTGATGGAAAAGCAAAGGAAAACATCAACCCCCCCAATGCACTTTATATCATAGTGTGAATACAAAAGGAACAACAAGATGTGTAAAATCACCAAAAAGAATGCACCTAAATGACACTTTATCTTAGTGCATCTACAAAACAAAATGTGCATGAAAAATGTCTACAATACCCAAATAGGACATAATATTGGAAATACATGTAGAAAAACCAAAAATGAGTCATCCCACGTAAATGAAAAGTTTCCAAGAGCTAAGACGTCCAAGTAATTCACCAGAGTGTGAAAAAAAAAAAACCTGAATAAAATAACCTAGAGTGATCCGGTGGATATTTTCAGTGAAATTGAAGTGTCTCATTTCTCTCTAGAATCAGCACCATCAGAAAGAGCTTGACATCCTGATTCCAATGCAACTTGAACGGAGCGAAAAGGAGTCCGTTTGTACAAGTTATGGCCAATCAAACCTTAGGTCAAACTGGGATCAGAGGGCATCCAGGAAGTAGAAAAAATGATGTCGTCAAAATTTGTCGAAGTTGGCATCATCTTGAAGAGCTCGTCAAGATGATTCTGATGGCGTTCGTTTCATTGAAATCCGACATCGTATGCTCAAGATATTGGCAGTCAAAGTTCGGTTGACTTGAAGGTACAGATGATGATGTCATCATGCTGACGTGTCAGTCCGTACAGTATGGAAGCCAAGTGGATGAATTCAGACGAAACATGTGGCAGATGAGTTAGATTGTATGGACCAATGAGAGTGCGACATGTGGCATCCGTACGACACGTCATCGGACAGGTGGTAGTCCAGTCAGCACACGTCATCAGCTTTGTCAGCATACGGGCTTGCCTTGTCAACGAACACATCTGCAGATTCTGGCGAATCATGTTTCGACACGTGTCAGGTCTTTGGCGTTCAGGTTTGTTAAACAAAGTGCTAAAAATGGTGGATGGGCTCGAACCCGTGATCTCCGCGCGGACAACCAACCCCACAACCGTTGCACCCGCGAGCAAAGTCCTTATGCAGAATAGGCAAGGATTTGTTTTGATGATTATATTTGGCGGACTTTAAAACAAAACGGTGGCCGGCGGGTTTGGAACCGCTGACCCCCGTCCAACGAAAACTCTTGTGCACCGTTGCACTGTTGAATCGGTCTAAGGTAAATGTGGGCTGTATTCGTTTTGTGAAAGAGTTAAACCTGAATTCTAACTATAAGCCTTTTTAAGGTTATTTGTTAGGATTAGATCAAAATAAAGACATATCTCTAACAAAAGCCCGATATTGAAAAATTAAACGAAGGGCCCTTAATTATTTTGAAGGATTATTAAGGGATTGATTTTGATTTACATGTAAATATGGGTGATTTTATAACCTTATGGTTATTACCATATCGGGAAAATTTATTGTATAAAAGAAGGGGTGTGAGGTGAGAGTGGGGATTAAGTTTTTTTTCAGGTGATAAAGTCTTGAAGCTGTGGTGACACGAAAGAGAGGTCTTGTGGAGATTCATTGAGCCATTCTTGTACGCCAGAGCACTGTTATGCTGCCGAAGTGCTTGGAGAATGGTTGTGGTGCTTTTGTAATTGATTTTGGAGTTAATCGGATCGGTCTCTCTATTGGAGTGGACCCGGAGACGTAGTCACGTTTGTGACGAACTCCGTTACCAATTTGTTTGCACTTCTTCTCTCCTCTCTCATGTTTTGATTTGTCACTTTAAGTTTCAGTTTTAATGCATAAATTTGTTAATGTATGCATGAATTCAAATTTCATAAACTTGGGATAATCATTGTAAAAGTTTAAGCATTCCATTCTGCAATCTAGTTCTAGATCCATTGCCAGATTAAGTGGTATCAGAGCTGAGTTGACTATTATTACAGTTATTTGTTTTCTTGAATGCTAACGAGATCTAGGATTCAGAAGGGTGAAGGCAAGCTCGAAGACTTTAATCCTGAGATCGGGAAGCGTAGAACATTTCTGAAAATGTCCGTGTCTGGAATGGAGGTTCCTGAAGAAATCAGTGAGCAGGAATTTCGAAGAGCATTCCTTGAGATGAAGGCTAAGGTGGACATTCTTTTTCAAGAGAGACAAGAACGGAAGGAACGTGAAGGAGGTTCGTCGAAGAAAGATGTTCGTGAAGACAAGAAAGGGAAACATCATGGAGATGGTGACAAGCAACCAGATCCACCCTCCTCTTCTTCTCCTCCCTCTTCTCCTTCTTCTCCATCTTCTCCTCGTTCTACTTTTTCTAATCCTTTCAAGAGTGGGTATAAGCCTAAAATTAAATTGGATGTAAAATTTGATTTACCAAAGTATTGTGGTGAACTTAATGCTGAAAAATTGGATGATTGGATTAAGCAAGTAGAAGTCTACTATAGAGTCCAGAACCTATTAGATGATGTTGATAGGATCCAATTAGCTACTCTTCGGTTAGGAGGTACAACTTTAACCTGGTGGGAGAGTAAGACTAAGGCAGAAATTTCACAACATGGTAGAGTCAGTTTAACTTGGGCAGAATTTATTAATGCTCTTAAAAAGCAATTCTATCCCTTAGGCCATATGCAACTGTTAATGATGGACTGGCAAATGTTTAGGCAAGGGAAGGGTCAATCTATCCAGGAATACACCCATGAATTTAGAAAAAGGGCTATTGCTTTGAATGTTCCTTTGTACACCCAGGACACTTTGTTGAAGTACATAGGAGGTCTGCATTCCTACCTTAGGCATTCTATTTTGGTTTTGAATCCTAACAACTTGGATGAAGTTTGTGTCCAAGCTACACACTTAGAGTTAAGGGGTAAAGGATCTTTTATTGATAAGTTTGATAATGATGTAAAGAAATCTTCTAAGAATGCAGAGACAGGGAAAGGAAAGAAGACAACTATAGTTAAGAAGGATGATAAACTTTCTTGCTCTCATTGTGACAAGAAAGGTCATGATGAAGAACATTGTTGGCAGTTGCATCCAGAACTGAAGCCTAAGTGGGCTCAAAGACAGAATCAAAAACAGAAGGGTAAGGAGAAATCCACAAATGTTGTTATGGATCTTGGTTTCGATTCAGATGATGAAACTAAGATAATAGCTATGGGTATGAAAGGTAAAGCTCCTACTTTCAGTGTTTCCTTTGATAGTTGTGCTTCTACTTCTAAAGTTAATGATTTCTCTGAAGATAAGAAAAGGAATGAGCTATTTCATTTAAGGGTTGTTGCTAAGAACAGTAAAATTGATGCACTAATAGATAGTGGATCTCAGGTTAATCTGATCTCAGAAAGTATTGTAAATAACTTGGGATTAAAAACTACATTGCATAAGAAACCTTATCCACTAGGTTGGATTTGTGAAAATGATAAGTTGCAAGTAACAAGACAATGCACCTTAAGATTCACAATCACTAGTAAGTTTGTGGATGAAGTACAGTTTGATGTGGTTCCACTGGATATCTGTGGGATAGTGCTTGGTAGCCCTTATTTATATGACAGGAAAGCTATTTTCTACAGGGAAAAGAATCATTATCACTTGTTTAAAGATGGCATTCAGTATATTGTACATTCTCACAGGATTAAGACTGATCGTTCTTTTGCAAACACAGGGTAGTTAAAGAGGGTAGTTAATGCAAGTAAAGAGTTAACTCTTATGTCTGTCAGTACAGGTGGTTCTACACTTGAACTTGGAGTAGCTAACCAGGGTCAGATGTTGCAGGATGCACTTGCAGTATAGCATGAGAAAAGGATGCATGAAAGCATTGATGAATCCTTGGGTAAAAATGTTACTGTTGTGAAGGATCGATGTGTTGTTGACTTATTCTCTTTCATTTCTGCATTATTGTTCAGCTTGATGCTAGTCAATATTTGTTGGTTAGTGGCTACGACATTTGATGTAGATGCTTATGGAAGTGATAGAATAATGTTTATGTTCAACAATATTTCTACAGTCTTCATTGTGCTTGTGAGCCAGGTATGCAAATGTATAGAAGATACAGGACAAGTGGGGAGGCCAAGTCCTCACTTAATGTCAGAATGAATGTCACTTTTGGAGGTCCAAAAGGTCTTCAGTGGGGAGGCCTGATCCGGTGGATATTTTTAGTGAAATTGAAGTGTCTCATTTCTCTCTAGAATCAGCACCATCAGAAAGAGCTTGACATCCTGATTCCAATGCAACTTGAACGGAGCGAAAAGGAGTCCGTTTGTACAAGTTATGGCCAGTCAAACCTTAGGTCAAACTGGGATCAAAGGGCATCCAGGAAGCGGAAAAAATGATGTCGTCAAAAGTTGTCAAAGTTGGAATCATCATGAAGAGCTCGTCAAGATGATTCTGATGGCATTCGTTTCGTCAAAATCCGACATCATATGCTCAAGATATTGGTAGTCAAAGTTCGATTGACTTGAAGGTACAGATGATGATCTCATCATGCTGACATGTCAGTCTGTACAGTATGGAAGCCAAGTGGATGAATTCGGATGAAACACGTGGCAGATGAGTTAGATTGTATGGACCAATGAGAGTGCGACATGTGGCATCCGTACGACACGTCATCGGACAGGTGGCAGTCCAGTCAGCACACATCATCGGCTTTGTCAGCGTACGGGCTTGCCTTGTCAACGAACATGTCTGCAGATTCTGTCGAATCATGTTTCGACACGTGTCAGGTCTTTGGCGTTCAGGTTTGTTAAACAAAGTGCTAAAAATGGTGGATGGGCTCGAACCTGTGATCTCCGCGCGGACAACCAACCCCACAACCGTTGCACCCGCGAGCAAAGTCCTTACTCAGAATAGGCAGGGATTTGTTTTGATGATTATATTTGGTGGACTTTAAAACAAAACAGTGGCCGGCGGGTTTGGAACCGCCGACCCCCGTCCAACCAAAACTCTTGTGCACCGTTGCACCGTTGAATCGGTCTAAGGTAAATGTGGGCTGTATTCATTTTGTGAAAGAGTTAAACCCGAATTCTAACTATAAGCCTTTTTAAGGTTATTTGTTAGGATTAAATCAAAATAAAGACATATCTCTAACAAAAGCCCGATATTGAAAAATTAAACGAAGGGCCCTTAATTATTTTGAAGGATTATTAAGGGATTGATTTTGATTTACATGTAAATATGGGTGATTTTATAACCTTATGGTTATTACCCATATCGGGCAAATTTATTGTATAAAAGAAGGGGTGTGAGGTGAGAGTGGGGATTAAGTTTTTTTTCAGGTGATAAAGTCTTGAAGCTGTGGTGACATGAAATAGAGGTCTTGTGGAGATTCATTGAGCCATTCTTGTATGCGAGAGCACTGTTATGCTGCCGAAGTGCTTGGAGAATGGTTGTGGTGCTTTTGTAATTGATTTTGGAGTTAATCGGATTGGTCTCTCTATTGGAGTGGACTCGGAGACGTAGTCACGTTTGTGACGAACTCCGTTACCAATTTGTTTGCACTTCTTCTCTCCTCTCTCATGTTTTGATTTGTCACTTTAAGTTTCAGTTTTAATGCATAAATTTGTTAATGTATGCATGAATTCAAATTTCATAAACTTGGGATAATCATTGTAAAAGTTTAAGCATTCCATTCTGCAATCTAGTCTAGATCCTATATAGATTATAGAGAGAAATAGAGAAAAAGTGCATGGATGGCTATGAAGAGCTTTGAAAGAGTTCCAACAATCCTATAATCATGAGAAATAGAGAAATTGGTCAAAAGTTACAAGCTTAGGACTGCAAACAACACCTCTAACTTTAGTAGGATATAGAATGAACTAGTAAAAAAAATAGGTAATGAGATGCACACCACTTGAAATTTGACAGAATCAACTTTTCGATAATATCTTGTTTTCCAAAAAATATACCATACGCCCAAGTTATGGTCAGAAGAAAAAAATACCTCCTTTAGGGCACAAGGAGGGTTTAAAGAGGCCCCTACCCTAGGCTAAACTGCTGAAATCATGCTGAAATCAACATGCATATAGTTGATTTCAACATGATGTCAGTAGGAATATTCCCCCTACCCAAAATAATCTTATCCTGTATCATCATTAAAAAGGATGGAATAGTCGAAAAAAAGAATATTCTGATAAAAAAATTCACTGTCGTCGAGTTTTTTTTGTTTTGTTGAAAAAGTTTAACTAGCCGCTAGGTTTTTGTTGCTAGTTGGTAAATCCATAGCCACCACAAAAAGAAAGAAGGCACCAAAAATTTTTTTTGGCCGCTGATAGAAGGAAGTGACCATCAGTGAAAGATAAAAGGTCACTGATGGGTTGATCTATTGGCCATTGGGTTTGTGCCTAACCTATGGGCCCACAAACATAAAAAAATAAGTACTATACATAGGCAAAAATTAAATAAGTCGCCCCCCCATAATAAAACCTACACTTTTCAATTTTGACCTTCTTTTAAAAAAAAACCTTTGCATATATATATTTTTTAATTTCCTAAAAATAGAAATTAGAAAAAATTCCAACCACTTTTTTGCTTGCCCCTTTTTTAAAAGAAATATTCGATGTGTGTGCAATAATCCGTATAGGGTCCATATAGACTCCTATATAAAAAAATTGCATCAGAAGCTCCCGACATTGAAATAGGGTGAAGTTATAGTCAAAATTCCTGGAATTAACCTCTTGAAACCAATGATGAGGTCCATTTCATGCCAAAATGCACCAAATTTGTAGCTACCCTCCAGATCTATAAAAAAAGAAACTACCTCAAACCCTAATTGATTTGACCTTAGGAGTCCAAATCAAGACAAACAAAAGCCAAATTTGACTTTCTCGAAAGCTTAGAATCCAACAGTGAGGTCTTTTTCATGTTAAAATACACCTAAAAATCACCCACCTCCCAAAATCACTAAAATATCATTAGAGAATATAGATCTGACACCTATAACCCTTGTTGAAGAAAAAACCTCATAAATCAAGAAGGGGTTTAGTAAATCAAGGCTCTAATACCATGTTAGAACTATAAAAAACACTAGCCACAAGATCAAAAAATGAACAAAGACACCTTCCATGAAAGAGATCTCTAAACAATATGTGCAATATTCCTCAATAAGAAAAAGCTACAAAAGAGCCTCAAGAATCTTCAAGCAAAACAAAAGTCCTCAAAGGTTGAGAGTTTGAGAGTAAAACTCAAGAGTAAACCTCATAGTGATAATACAATGAGGGTTGAGTGCTATGTAGAAGCAACCCTAAATAGTAAAGGGATTAGATCAAGACAAGTGTCAACATCACATGCGATGAGACAAAATGATCTAGTAATAGATCACTTCAATTAACATAGAAAAGTACTTAGTTAACTGAATAAAGAACTCCTATGTTTAAAATAAGTGCATGAGAATAAATTGAACTAATAATTTTATTTTATTTTTAGCAAAAGGAAAGATTCCTATAATTATATTAATAGATTAACATAGATACTTACATATAAAGTTTTATCTAAAATAAGGGCTTTCAAAAAATGATGACTAGCCCAGCTGATCTGAAAGCACACATATTCTCTATATCCCCTTTACAAAATTATATATCCCATATCTTTATATAACAAACACTACCACCTTGACTTGGTATTTTCATATATACTGATCTATGCATTATCAACAAAAAATATTTTAAAAATAGCAAACTAAGCACCCGTATTTTCCAAATTAGTCAAGTTTTATCCTTGACCCTCTTGGGCTATCATCTATACTTGGCTTGCAACTTGGGATTGAGAATGGACTGCAATATTTATATCTAGAATTTGAAGATTCACCTTGTTTAATTGACAATTTTGAGGAGGAACAATCTCTTGCAGCCCTTGGATGCACTCATGAGACAAAAGGAATGAAAGAGCATGGAAATTTCTTTTAAATTTATCAATTTCTTCCTTGAAAAATTGAAAATGATGCCTATTCAAAGCTATATATAGATAGCTTGATGAACCTTTGAGCAAGGATAGCTTCATTGCTTCATAGGTGTCCATGTACCTCTTCTTGTAGAGAAGGTAATTTCTGGGAAATAATGCCCCAACAAACCCTTCACCCTATGTGAAATCATAAGACTTAACACTCTGCAATAAGGCCCCATCTTGCAAATACTCTGCTTTCACTACTTTAGTAACTACAGACTTAAAAACCTATTGGAGATGCTCTTTCTCTATGCAATATTGATTATTAGCTAATGCATGATTACTGTAACAATAAAATGACCCAAATTATAAACTATGAAATTTAAAGTCCTTGAAATATATAAATTATTTTTAGGCTTTGGTGAAGCACCATATAATAATTTGGAAACCACATCAAAATTAGGCTCAACAAAATCTTGATATTTCCTTTGCCTACTATGAGATAAGAGGGATTCACTGCACACAAGTCTCTTCATTCTCAAGAGATCACCAAGGAATGAATTTCCCTTATCCACCTCAGTGTAAGTAGATCGAAGAAGTGATAAAGAAATGTACACAAGTTATTTTTCAAAGAAAACTACTTCAAATCCAAAGAGAGTGAAACTTTTGGGTCTCTACCTCAGAAAGAGGATCTCTCAGCCAAAGGATGGTAGCATAGATTTAGGACACCAACATGACACACTATTGTTCAAATGGTGTGTTGACGTCCTAAGCAATAGAGTGCTTAGGAGCACAAACAAGAAGAATAAAGTTCCACTTCTTGACTCGAGCCTAAGATCTATTGAAAAAAATGATCAAATAGAGAACAAAGAATTTAAGAAAAAAAACAAGGAGAGCTTTGGGAAAAATTACCTTCAACCAAGTGTTCGAGTCTTCACTCCAAGATCCACTTTGCAACATACACATAGAAGAGAGTGGAAAAGGTTGGGGCTATATAGGGGTCCACCTCAATCAGACCCCCATTTTGGTGTTCCCACCTCCACGGACATCCAATTTGGAAAGGGGTGTAAATGAAAAGGATAAAGTGTGTGGTGAAAGAAAAACCCATTTCAGGAGTAGAACCCACACCACTAAGTAGTAAATGAACAAGTAGATTGAAAAGAGTAAGGAAGAGAGAGTTACCCATAGGCCTAGACCCTCTGTAGAGAACACAAACACACCATTGAGTGATTTCTTTGGAGCTGCATGTTGGACTAACCACCAGCATCTCCCTTCGGGTTCGTGCCATGGTTTAACCACCTCTCGTAGATGTTAACTGAAGCTTGTATCAAAAATTAATTGGTCAATCTTTTGGTGCAACGACAAGGCCAACAATTGGTATCAGAGCAGGTCATGGGTTCAAACCCCTCAGGTGACACTGAGGGGGATATTGTTGGACTAACCACCAGCATCTCCCTTCGGGTTCTCGACATGGTTTAACCACCTCCAGTGGATCTTAACTGAAGCTTGTATTGGGCATTAACAGGTCAATCTTTTGGTGCAACAACAAGGCCAACACTGCAACTCCTAGAGGGAACTCAATCTAGCATGGCTTCGCTTGTGAGAGTGCTTCTATCAAGAATGAAGATAACTAAAGAGTGAAGGACTTGAAGGGAACTTGATTGGATGAATTGAACCCCAAATGAGAGCAAAAGAAGGATTTTTCATGCATGCAAGGGTGGAAAAGGTTTGTTACCTCTAAATTATGACTGCTAGGACATGTGTCAAGAGAGTCAAGGTTCTAGATTTCCATTTCAAAATTGGAAAGCTACTAGGATACTAGCACACTGTGCAGACATCCACACGTCGTGTAGGCATCCAAGGTCTAGATTTTTAGGAAATGTTTCATTAGGCTTAATTTTTCTTCTCCACTGGTCCACATGGGGTCAGAAATGAAATTTTTTGCCTCATGGGATTTTTGTCATTAATGCTAGGAAAAAGTGAAAAAATGTGGAATTTCTCCTAGGTGTAATTCGGCGACATTACATTTTGCCCCTAGTTTAGTGGGCTTGATTTTGGGAGAAATCAGCCACACTAAAGTAGAGAAGAAAAATTTCAGCCCAAATTTGAATTTTACAAATTTGCATGCCAAGGAAAAGGGGCCTCAGAGGCCACTAAATTCAAGCTAACTGGTATCAAAGGTTCCTGCAACAACCGAGTTCAATAAGTAGCGACAAAGCGGTTGTGAAAAATTGCATAAAACTTTAACCTACAAAACTTCAAATTTTTAGGTCAGTTTCAAAAATCAGAAGAAGCTACCCTGACGAGAATGGTGATCAAGAAAAAATCATTTATTTAGAGGAAAAATATGATCAAGAGGTGACTATATTCCCCTCCTGAGTTTTCCCCCAGCTAGGTGAGGTAAATTCAGGAGAAACTGGGGAGCCACAAGCTCTAGGAAAAATGGGCCCCGATGGGCCTATATATACCTAGGTGGGAGGGTCCCCCTCCTCTACATTTTGGTGAACCCAATGTGAATCATTTTGGTTCCATCTAGTAGTGTTGAACCCTTTCCTCATATCCTAGGATTTTTGTGGGTGTGAGTGTTGTGAGGTTCCTAGCCTTGCAACCCAGCCTATGATCCCTAGTGGCATAACTAGAGGATTCTCTAAGCATTGTGGAAAGAAAACTTGAGTGGGCCATCATCTAGTTGTGAAACCATTGGGGGCTCTTATCAAGATTTTGTCTAGTGTATGTAGAAATGGCCTTCTTTTTACATCTACCCATCGCATTTCACTATGAGAAAATTGTTGAATTTTGTGAGAGAAAAGTTGGAAAAATACTGAGCAAGAGGGAGTATGAGACATCTAGGAAGGACATTTTGATTATAATATCTTGATAATGATCATTGATAAAATTTAAGATGGTTGAGGGCCTATAATCGATGCTCATCCAACTTCTCTAGTTGATGTAAATAATTGGTCCAATAAGTTTCTTCATCAATTAACCCTTTAAGGGAAACCTGCAAAGACACAATTTCAAAATCCAAAGGCAAGATCACTTCGACACCATATATGAGGTTGTAAGCCGTTGTTCCTATCATCGTATGAATGCTCATGTGATAATCCCATAAAACATATGTTAATTGAATATGCAAATCATTACCATGCTTATTTACTATTTTATGAATAATGAGCTCAAGAGTCTTGTTAGATGCTCCTACTTGTCCATTAGATTGTGGATAGTACGGTGTAGAAAATCTATGTTAAATGTGGAATTTCTCTAAAAGCTTCTTTACTTCCTTGTTCTTAAATGGCATACCATTTTCAGAAACAAGTGTAGTGGGTAATCCAAAATGAGAAATAATATTGTTTAGAAGAAAACTACAGATTGCTTCAGCGTTCGTGGATTGAAGTGGAATGGCTTTGAACCACTTCATAAAATAATATGTAGCAGTAATGATAAAGATATGTCCCTTAGAAGAAGGAGGTGATATTTTTCCAATAATATCCAACCCCCACTTTGCGAATGGACATGGGGATGTGTGATTTTGTAATTCTTGTGTGGGTGCATGAATAAGATGAGTATGTTGTTGGAATTGTAGACATTTCTTAATAAAATAAAAGAATCTTGCTCCATCATTTTCCAAAAATACCCCATGTGTACCAATTTTCTCACCAGGGCTCTACCACCAAAATATCCACCCCTAGAGCCTAAAATTCCTTAAGGGCAAGGGGTGTCTCTACTTTAGTGAGACATCAGAGAAGCATACCATTATAGGATTTATAATAAAGGACACCAAACATAATAACATAACATATTGAAAGATTTCGTATACGAGTGTGATCATTCTTTGTCACATCATCGGGAAAGTTTCTAGTCTTTAGGTAGCTATAGATATTAGAGAAACATTCTCCCGAGTCTACATGGGAACACACAATGATATCAGATTCAGGTTGATCATAAACCACTAGGGTTCATAGGACTTGAACCACAAAATGGTATTCTTTTATATCCTCCTCCGAAGGTGCCAAAGAAGTAGCGCTTTGCATGGCATCAACATGTCTATTCTCCCTTCTAGGGATACTGTCTATCATGAAAGAAGAGAACTGATTAAGCAAGGATAAATCAAGGTCTTGATATCAAGATAACTTAATTTGTTTAGATTGATAGGTTCCCATAATCTAATTCATAATAAGTTCAGAATCACCTAGTATGCAAAGATGTTTGATTCTTAGCGAAATCATGGCACGTAAGCCAACAATGAGACCTTCGTACTAAAAAATGTTATTGGTGCAAGGAAAATCAAATTGAAAGTGTGTGGGTGGAATATGTGAGTTATAATAACAAAATCAAACACACATTCATGCAATGTATTATATAAAAGGAAATCTAAATAGCAAAATTAAAAGCTACAACTATCCTCTTAATTCATTCCATGGTTCTCTAATCTCAAGGACCCTTACAAATCATGCTCTCAATTCTTATTAGTGCTTCACATTAACTTGCAAAGATGACAACCTAATATATGAGATGCTATGATGAAATCTACATGCCTATATTTTTGGTATTTTTAATATTTGATGTGTGAAGACTAAATGATCCTATGATGAGATGATACTAAAATCTAGATGCTTCTAATATTGATGGTGATAATCTAATGGAAATGTTATATGAAAGATGAAATGAACTAAGCTATTCAAAATAAAATTTCCATTATAACTCTACATGAAATTGAAATGCAAAACTAAACTACAAAGCTCTCAAAATTTGTCTCAAAATGCACTAAAATTTTGCAGCATAAACTTATCAAATTCTACTTGTTGAAAAGTTGTAGAAATGAGTTCTATTTATAGATTTTCCAAGGCTCAAGATGATGTGGCAACTATAGATGGCTGGGATTGCGATCCTTTGGCATCAATGGCGGAGCATTAGGAGGTTAGAGAGAATCAGGGAGATGGTTCCCTTTAGCAAAACAATTTGCCAAGTGTTAAAGAGAATCACAAAGAAGGAGGATCCATGTGTCTAAATTGGTTCCAAATTGGTTGCAAAGTTGTTGAAGATAATTCATATTTTTCAATTTAGAAAATCCATTTTTGTGAGACACATGTTGAGGTTACAGGTGAGTTGGAGGTGGTTAGAGGAAATAAATAGAAATGTGCTTAAATTGAATTAAAAACTCAATTTAAATGGAGATGGTAAATTAGAAAAATCCAAATTAATTTATTTGTGCATTTTAACCAATTAAAGAAGAATATGATTTCAAGGCCAATTTGAATTTAAAAATTCAAATTTAAGTGGAAGAGGGAAAACCAATTAAATAAAAAATTGATTTAATTTGTCCATTTAATTAATTTAGGAAGAAAGTGAATTTTTGGAAAAGAAGAAATAAAATAATGAACCATATAAATAAATTTAACAATTTATTTATAAGTAGAGGAATTAATATTTTATTAATTAAATAGTAAGTATTTAATTAAGTTATGCTCGAGACCATTTTTGTGTGCATACATTTTTCCCCTCTTTGAAGTGATGTGTGTAGATGCATTGCTTCAAAGAATAAATTTTTCTGACCGCAATGATAAAAATTTTGACATGCCCCAGACTCTGATTTTGTAGCGATGATGAAAGGATGCCCTCTCGGGAGATAAATCAGGGATGTTTGAATTCTTGATAATTTTTAAAAAATTTTGATGATTTTAATGATTTTTCGATGATGTGCTAATGATCGACATATTTGATAAGGATGGCCTGATTTATCTCTTGAAAATGATAAGAGTTCTTCCACACTCTTGATTAATTGATGAAAATGCCCATTTAAAAAAAAATGAAATGCAACAAAAATTACCCCTTAATTAACCTTTAAAATGTCAAAAAGGGTAAAAGATAGGTTCATTTGTAACTTGAGAATTTTGAAAACTGAGAACCTGCAGAGTAAAGATGGATAGAATTCTATGCCACACACACAGATTAGAGCGAGTTTTCTGCCACTAGTGTCCAGCCGCATATGGACCTCTGGTACGTACCCCAAAAACCTCTTTTTGAATTTTGAAATTTGAATTTTCCCGTTTAAATTTCATTTGAAAATTCATACACTTTTCACGTTTTAGCGCATTTGGATAGAGTTTTAGCACATAGAGAACCCGCTTTAGCACATAGAAGCCCTGTAGTAGCACATCTAGTTAGGTTAGGATCCAAAACTAGGCTAGTGCATCTAGAACCCACTTCAGTGCATTAGGTGATTAGATTAGTGCATAGGGTATTTAGCGCATTAATATGATAGAGTTGCACATAGAGTTGATCAAGTAGTGCATCCGAGAAACAATGCATTGGGAGTCTGTTCTAGTGCATGCGATCCATTTTTTAGTGCATCCATGAAATGGAAAATCAGTACTCTGTTTCGGCACATCCAACAATTTTTCTAGTGCATCTGGAAAATAAATGCATAGAAACTCTATTTTAGCGCATTCAGTCAAAATTGATGATTTTGATAGATTCCTCCTAGATTTTGATGATTGATAATCACATCAGCCGATGATAAGATGATGTTGATTGATAGGTTGATGATCGTCCTCATGATAGGTGAGGAATGATGATAGGATAGATAGATTGATTGATTGATTGATGATCGTTCTCATGATAGGTGAGGAACGATGATAGGATAGGTTGATTGATCGACCTCATGACGAATGAGAGTTGAATGATAGGATAGGTGCTCCTCAAGATCTGATTAAAATCTCACGTGAGCTGATTTGATTAAATAATGTGATGATTGATTGATTTGTTGACTTGATGCTTTAATTTTATTCTAGGAGGGTAGCTTAGGGAACCTTCATGTTCACGAGAGCTTTCTGAGGACATGGGATATGATCTCACAATTAACTCTAGAAGATATTTCCATCATTGATCAGTGTGGTCTTACTTCATTGATAGAGATGCCCCAGTACCAGATAAACTGGGGGCTATTGAGAAAACTTGTAGAGAGGTGGCACAATGACCACAACACTTTCCATTTGCCAATTGGAGAGATGACAATGACCCAAGAGGATGTTTACCTAATATTGAGGATATCGGTTGTTGGGGAGTTGGTTGTTTATGATCATTAGGAGCAAGGGGCATAGATTCCATCTGCCAGATATTTCATGATGATCAATTTCTTGGTTATGAGATTCCATCGCAGGAGTTGATTGCTTTCGGGTGGGTTTTACCATGTGTACTAGCTCGATTTATTGGAGGATTTCTTTGCCCTGACTGTAGGTCAAAGGGTTTCTCAGTGGGCTACGGACGGATTCTAGATAACATGATTTCTCATGGCACGAGGTATGCTTGGGGATTGTGCATGTTAGAACATTTGTACCATGATTTTCACTAGGTAGTCTATCTTCGAGAAAGCAGTCTCATAGCAAGTTGCAAATTGTTATAGCTGTAGGCCTGGGAGCATATAGCCATCACACGACTAGTTGGAGGTAGGGCTCAACCAGTAGGATTATTGTATGTTTTTGGAACATAGGGCCACTTTTCCAACATAAGCTGGGCAAGTTGGAGCATTGGAGGTAGGTCCTAGATGACCTCGACACTGTGATCTGGTGGCCCTATCTTGATTGTGAGGCTTCGGTAGAGGATAGTTCTGAGTTGCCTTATGATTTTTGTAGCAGATGTCTAATAGGAAGGACACCATATATCATGGAGCAGTTTATTTTTGGGAGGGTATATAGACAGTACGATCGCATTTAGGGGATGCCACAAGGGGTAGCGCATTATGCTAGGCATAGATAGGACATTCCAAAGTGGGGGCCAACCCTCAACTATGATGCATCCTGCACAAAGTATTATGGATCACAACCAATTTATTGGTAGTACCATCTTGAGGTTGTTGATGCACATATGACAGTTGCCTATGCTAAGTACTTTCACACACACCCATTTCCACACATTTCTAGTCCAGACGATCGTGCACTGATTTTGGAGGTAGGGAGGAGGGTTGAGCCAGCTGTGCAGCCAAGAGGAGGAGATGGAGGAGGCTAGTGATGATGGTGGTGATGATGGAGGTGATGGAAGGGGAGTGGAGGTGGAGATGGGGGTGGAGGTTGTGGTGCACCAGAATTTTGGGTTATCCCCAAGAGGAGGAGATCAACACTAGATGGGAAGTGACTAGTGATTCTTAGGATGCCCTCTCAGAGGCAGTAGACTCAAAATGCTCGGCTATAGGTGCAGGTGCAGACACTGCAGGGCTAGATCCAGACACTACAGGCATAGCTTGCCTAGGCCCACGAGTAGATACAGGCTTAGGCTCGAGCACAGGTATAGATTCAAGGGCAGATGGTGCAATTACAGGCCCCGATAGCCACTCTCACTGAAAAGAGAGATTCTATGAGAAGACAAGAGGCATAGGCTATGGGGGTGGAAGATCATATTCAAATAGTGGCTCAGGGTACTAGTACAACTGACCTTGTTAGAAAGATTAGAGAGTCCACCAAGGAGGTAGAATATTATAGGGCCAAGTACCACGAGGTTGTATCACCAAAACAAAGGGTTAGTTATGCCAGATCTAGATCCGGTTTCTCCTAGTCTCGTATGACTAGAATAGGGGTTACATAACCACTTCCAGGTGGACCACCAGGCGAACCTCCACCAGGGCCAGGGCCATTAGGGGCAGAACCATCAGGGGAAGGCAGTGTTGGACAGAGGCCTACAACCTTGGGTGGTAACACTACAGGATCCCATGGACATGTCTAATTTATTATACTTTGATTTAGAGACTAGGCTTGTGCCACATTTTTGATGTATCATTTCTTAGTTGATATCATTGTATACTTGACATATTATTACTTTGAGGTTATATGATATGCAACGGTGTTCGATGATCTATGTGTTGATATTTTTAATGGATGGATGCATTTAATTCATGTTCTATATGATTATGCCATGTTATATATGATTATGTTATGGATGCATGTATGGATGATGATGCAATGTATTGATGTGATGTTTATGTTTATGATATGAGAATGGTGCATTTATGAAATGGATGATATGGATGCAAATGGTTTTATTATGGAATGTGGATGTATGATTTATGGTATACGTAGATGAATGTTTGATAATGCTCTCTTTTTGGATTTTTTGTGATGTAAATAAATGGACTAGATGTATGAATGATTATGTAAATGAATTATGACTGTGAATGATGCTTATGTATGGATGGATGATGAGATGAAAATGCATGTGCAATGATTTTATGTTATGCCATTATATGATGAATGTTATGATGTGAATGAAATGTAATGCACTTTTTTGTATTTTTGGTATTTTCTATTAAAAATATGTGAAATAGATTTTTCTCATGAATGCAAATGGATTATGATGGACTTATGATGTTATTATGGATGATGAATGCATGAATGGATGGGTTATGAATGAATGAAAGAAAGAATGCATTTATTATGATCTTGATGTATGATATGGATTATGAATGATGATGGTATTATGCTTTATTTATTGTTTTGGAATTTTTCATGATGTAAATATTATAATGAATGCATGAATAATATGTGGATGTATGATAATGATTTCTAATGATATGGAATGGAAATTTAATGAAAATAAATGATTTTATTTTGTTTTGTCAAGTATACTCAATCCTGTAGTAAGAAATAACATCGGCCTTGAGAATTACTAGCTTAGAAAATCTATGATGCAAATGCAGACTAAAATGAATGCAATTCTATCTATGCAATTTTGTCATCTTATTCACTGTGTTTATTGTCATCATTGAGCGTTTTATTATGTTGAAAGTTAGTACAAATATTGATGGTATAATTAGACCATGATGACCTAAGTACAACTTCCATACAACTTCCATTGAGATTTGATAATGCAAGATAACACAAGCATCTAGGTATAATTAGACCAAGATGACCTGAGTATCACTTGTGTAAACATACAAGAATTAATCATGTTCTTATGCAAATTTAGAATGTTAGCAATGATACTTTGTAGAGCATGCCCTGTGACAATTTTGACAGTAGTAATGATTGAATCACAAGCAACAAACAAAGAAAAATATTATTCTTGATCATAGAACCTCTAGTTTGTGACATCATTGAGGTACTCCCAAGAAATGATAACAACAATCAAGATACATCAGTTGAAATTTGTGTTAAAGTAATCCAACCATGATTCATAAGATGATTCTCCAATGATGAGTTGATTTGATTTGGCTTGATGCTTGATTTGATTTGGATGATTGATTAGATTGATTGACGTTCAATGCTCAGATTTTGATGGTTATCATGATTTCTATTTTGAGGTTGTGCTTGCTATTTTAAGCTCAATGGTGATTTTCCCCCAGTGAGATCAACATTTTTCCCCCAGTGAGAACAAACCAAATTTATTATAGATATGTACAATGAGAACCAAACCAGGGTGGGATGACTGCATTAGCCAAATATAAATATGAATCTCATTGTAAGATATGCATGAATTTGTAGTGGTGGTAGAAGTGGATGGTCAACACACACTCGAATAGATAGAGAAGCTGACCTATCACAAATAATGCCTATTTACTAGGTTTTCACCATTTGTTTTTATTGTACTTTTTCAGTTTTTAAGATTTTTTTGCTATTACAAAAATGCCTGTTTTCTAGGTTTTCATCAAGGCAACCATTTTTTTGATTTATTTTTCCTTTTAGGATTTTTTCAAGACTTTTTCTGCTTTTTATGATTTTTTCAAGACTTTTAACATGCACTGGATGCATCATGTGTAGAACTTCTCTAGATAAAGGTTGTTCATTAGTTCTTCAAACAGATCCCCTTCTGGTGTAGATAGTTGATATGCCCTTGATCCAAAGACTGATACCACAACAAAAGGACCTAACCAATTGGGTTCAAATTTTCCTTTCTTTTCTTGGTCCTGTTGATTTCGGGGAATTTTTTTCAATACTAGATCACCTACTCCAAATGTCAAAGGTTTGAATTTATGATTGTAGTTTTTGGACATTCTCTACTGATATAATTTTGAGTGATATACTACCAGTTGATGACGTTCATCCAACAACTCTAGATCTTGTAGTCTAGCCACACGGTACTCTTCATCTGAAATGAAACCTTTCAAGGATACTCAAAGTGATGGTATCTCCACATCGATTGGAAATAATGATTCAGATCAATAGACAAGTGCATATGGTGTGGCTCTCATGGGTGTTCAGATGCTTGTATGATAGGCCCACAAAGTAGGATTCAGTTGAATATGCCAGTCACATCCAACATCATTGACAGTTCTCTTTAAGATTTTTAGGATTATTTTGTTTGAGGCCTCAACTTGGTCATTCCCTTGAGGGTAATAGGGCGTAGAAAACCAATGCTAGATATGAAAATTTTCACAAAGTTCTTGCACATCTTGATTCTTGAAAGGTCTTCCATTGCTAGTGATAATAGATTGAAGGATACCATATCAACCAATGATGTAGTTCAGGATGAACGATGAGATTTGCTTCCCTGTGATGATGATTAGAGGCACAACTTCAACCCACTTCATGAAGTATTCTGTGGCTGTGATGATGAACTTGTGTCCATTAGATGGAGATGGGTGAAATTTACTCACAAGATCCAACCCCCACTGAAAAAATGGCCATGTTGATGCAAAGGGCTGCAATTCTTTTGCTGGTGCATGGATAAGATTACCGTGAATCTGGCATTTCTGACATGTCTTGACAAACTGAAAGGCTTATTTCTCCATAGTCGGCCAGTAATATCCCAAACAGAGGAGTTTCTTAGCAAGGGTTAGACCACTTGAATGAGTGTTGCAAATACCCTCATGGACTTCTCTTGAAGCCTTTTCAGAATCGTCACTTTCTAGACATCGCAAGAGAGTTCCATCAAGCCCTTTTTGGTAAAGTACATATGCTATAAGGGTATGATGGGCAGATTGGTGGATGGACTTTCATTTTTGGTTGTGGGAAAGATCCAAAGGAAGGATATCATATTTTAGGTACACATAAATCTTTCTATATATGGAGGTATTAGCATTGTCCAGGTATAAAATGAGTTGGGACTCATAGGTATCATAAGCAGGAGTAAACAGTTGCTCCACCATGAACTCATAGTGACCACATTTTTTTGGAATTTATAGTAGAGAAGCACTAGTAGCTATAGCATCGACATCTTTATTGTCGCTCCTTGGAATTTGACCAAATTTGATGTCGAAAAAATAATTCTTGAAGTCATCAATCATTCTCTTATAGGGAATTAGCTTGTCATCTTTGGTTTGATAATCATCATTGACCAGGTTGATGACTAATTGAGAATTCCCATAAATTTGGAGCTCTACAATTTTCCATTCCATAGCTATCTTGGTCCCGATAATGAGTGCTTCATATTTAGTTGTGTTGTTGGTGCAAGGAAACATCAGCTTGTAGGATTTTGGAATGGGGTGCCCTAGGGGAGTGATGAATAAGATTCCTACTTTTGATCCATGTTGAGTAAATGAACCATCAAAGTATAACACCCACTATTTTGTTGTTACTTTTAGGACATTTACATCTAGAAATTCAATATGGAGGGGATGATCATCGTGAATAGGTGCCTCAGCTAGTTGATCAACAATGTCTTGCCCTTTGATTTCTTTTTTGTCGACATATTGGATGTCGAATTAACTAAGTACCATTACCCATTTGGCCAGTCTTCCTATCAAATTTTCTTTGCTTAGGAGATACTTCAGTGGATCTATCTTGGCTATGAGCTTGACTATATGAGTTAGCATATAGTGTCACAATTGTTGAATAGTAAACACTACAACTATACAAGCTTTCTCAATAGATGTATAATTGATCTCATAACCATTCAAAGTTCTACTGATGTAATAAATTTCTCTCTCCTTCCCTATTGAATATTCCTATGCCAATAAGGCTCCCAATGATTGGTCAGTAGTTATGATGTACAATAAGAGTGGATTTCCTTTTGCTAGAGGTTCTAGAATAGGTGGACTCATCAGGTATTGTTTTAGTTGGTTGAAATTTTTTCACACTTTTTGTCCCATCAAAAGAAAAAATTCTTGCGCAATAGATGTGTGAAAGGATGGGTCTTGTCAACTAGTTATGAAATGAACCTTCTGATGGATTGGAATCTACCTTGGAGGGACCTTAGCTGACTAATGTTTTTTGGGGGTGGCATCTCCATTATATATTTCACCTTCGTAGGGTCTACCTCAATACCTTTCTCTAAAACTATATACCCAAGTATATTTGATGACGTTACCCCAAATACACATTTCTTTGGATTAAGGCGAACATTGAATTTCTCTAGGTGAGTGAACAGTTTGTCTAATATCTCCAGATTTCCCTCTCTAGGGTAAGATTTTTCCAATAAATCATCCACATAGTCTTCCATGAAAGTATGCATCGTGTCATGGAAGATGGTTGTCATAGCTCTTTGATATGTGGCCCTTGCATTTTTGCAACCCAAAGGGCTTGACGTTCCAACAAAAATTTCCCCATGGGCAAGTGAAATCTATCTTATCTTGATCTTCAGGAGCTATCTTGATTTGGTTATAGCCAGAAAATCCATCCATCAGTGATAACATGTCATGACCTACTGTCAAGTCTACAATGATATCTATCTTAGGAAAGGGGAAATCATATTTTGGGCAAGCCTTATTGAGGTCTCTGAAGTTGGTGCAAATTTGTATGCTGCCATCAGGTTTCAAAACATGGACACTATTTGATATCCACTCTACATAGTCAATGGGTCTGATGAATCCAACATCCAATAAATTCTTTAGTTCTTCTTTCACCAATAGAGCAATGTGTAGATGCATTTTTCTCAACTTTTACTTAACTAGTTCGATTCCTGAAGGGAGGGATAAATGGTGCATGAAGAGGTGTGGATCTATCCTTGGAATGTTTGCATAAGACTAGGCATGTAACGCCCTGCCACACAACCCTAGAGGAAGTTGCAATTAACTACATAAATGTACTAATTTTTTTTTTTGTTTAAGTATAATGAACATGCAAGTTCACTACCCATTGCAAACCAGCTCTAAGGTTACGAGACTGAGATTACCTCTTAACCCACAACAACATAAATGAAACCATAACATTTCTCTACTTAAGATAATAAGTACGCATACATTCCATACAAGATAAATACATCAAATCATACTATATAACTTTCAATTTCATTTATCCAAAATTAAATATTACAATTGCAACTCTCATTCCCTGAATGAGGCAAATCCAATTAATAAGGTTACAGTTACAACTTCCACCTCGATAACAAATGAGGGGTAAAATATTACAAGATCAACTGAAATGAAATAATGCAAGAACTGAAACTGAATCCCACGAGCTCTCCAACTGGAAGTCTCATCCACATGAGCATGAAGGAAGCCCAATGGATTTAGGTGCATGCCACCCAACCAAGTGGAACCCAAAGGCCCACCCCATATGCTAGGAGATAGTAACAAGGAATCCTAGCCAAGGACATCTACCTCTAGACACAGACTAACACCAAAACTGAAGCAAACTGAAACAACCAAACACATGTGCCACACAAGTACAACACAAGTACATCACAAGTACACTCAAGTACAACTCTAACACCACATAAGTAAAACTCTAAGATGGTCACATTGCTTCTAGATATAAAGAAGGTCAAGTATGTTAAGAGAATGATACACATAATAATCGAATACCAACTATGGTCACATCAAGTATGTTAAGGAAACCATACCCATAAAAATTGAATACCAACTATTGTCCTAGACAGAGTGTCATCACACAGTTCGTCATGAGTTACACACTACAGATCGTCAAGATGGTGGCCTCAAACCAATCCCCGGCCCTCATACTTACTAATGCGGAATCAAATACCTTACGTACAGATAGGATAGATGGCCTTGCCATTCCAGGCCTTCCAACTCATCCCAAGTATAAATGAGCCCTTGTGTCTATGAGTGAGGGATAATTATCTTGATTAGTGAGAAGTACCACCCAATCTTCTAAGTACATTGATTTAATTATCACTTGATTAAACTACTTCCGAAGGTTACCCAATCTTACCTCTTCCAGGCTCTGGCCCCAAACGGAAGCCACTCTTCTACTTGACAACACACAAACCATCCAATTACCAAGGGTAACAAAGTGCAACAAACAAGATAATACGACCACTCCTTTCTCAGGAGGTGACATAAGATAAAATCATCTCCAAACACTGGAGGTAACAACATTAACAAAACCATTCCCTGTAAGGAGGCACAAATCACATAACCCAATCCTTCCACAAGAGGTACAAAACATCCCCATTTGTGGAAACTGGGTAATAACAATGACATAACTTCATGCACTACCCAAGGAAATAACAAACGGTCGTCATTACAAAATGACAACCCCCAACCTCTAGGGTCTTTTGGAAGACTTACAAATTAAAGACACTTTTAACCCACTTCCCAAACAAGAACACGAAGGAAAAGTTCATTGAAGGCAATTGAAAGAAACTACCTTTGGATATTCTAAATCCATTTCCTTACATCATTCAGTAATCTATTGCATCAATGACAATTTAACAACATCTTGTCAAGACAAAGGATGAAATTTAAACCAAACATTTAATTTCCTAATTGCCTTTAAATAATAAAATAAGCACCTTCATCTATAACTAAGAACATATCGCTTTAAAATAAATAACCATACATCCTTGCAAACTAAATCATTTTAAAATAAATAAATTAATTTCGTTATTAACACATCACTTACAAATCCCATATTTTCCCTTTCCAAATCTATTATTTAAAAATAAATAATAATTTAATTTAAGATATCATATTTTCTCATTTGCTCAATTTAATTTAATTCATGCCATTAGAAAATAAGCCAACATTACTTAATTATATATACATATAATATATATATATATATATATATATATATATATATATATATATATATATATTTCATTTTTATATATATATGTATTACATATATATCCATTTTAACAAAAAAATAGAAATATATATATAATATTATATTATATAATATTATATTATATAATAATATAATATTACTATTAATACATATTATAATTGATATAATACATATCAATAATTAATATTATAATATAAATAATATTAATATAAATATATATATAATAAAATAAATGTGTTTTATTTTATTTTGATTTTGAGCCAAGGTTGACTGACCTCGAACCATGCACCAACCTTTAGGGTTGAGCCATGCGGTTCTCAAGGCACATGCATAAGGATTAGGGTTGGCTGCGCTTTAGAGCCAGTGGATTTACCAGGGCGGTGGCCGCGTTTCCTTCCATGAACGTACATTTTTTTTACAAAGGGGTGGTGGTTTCTAGCTGTGCTACTAAGGGTCAGCGGTGGCTGTGTGCACAACCGACCACCATTGTTGGTGGCGTTGTGGTTTGCATAGCAGCCGCCAAGAATGGCGGTGACTGCTTACACAACGATCGTGGGGTAGTGGGGGCCGTGCTGGGCGCGACTCCCCTCACTCACCTCCCATGGGGGGGCACGGTGGGGGTGATCCCCTAGCGCCTCCCCCAACCTCATTTTTTCCTTTTTTACTTTTTAAAAAAAAAAATTATAATAATAATTTTTTTTAAACAATAATGCCTACGAATTTTTCAAAATCCATGCACCTCTTAGGGGTTTTTAGAAATTTTAGACAAAATAACCCCCTCTCAGATGAAATTTTAAAATACATATATAAAAATATATATAAATATATATAAATATATATTACAATATATATATATATACATGGATTCAACATCCCTTTAAGAAATTGAAGAAATTAATTGAACACATAAAATTTAAATTATAGTCAAGAACTCTTTTTTTTGTTTTGTTTTGAGAAATTTAATTTTCAATACAATTTTTCAAATGTTGAAAACAAGATCTAAGATGGGTTTTGCTTGTAGTTCAACTAAGCTTATATAAATTTCAACAGCATATAAATTTGAGAAACCTTTCAAATGAAAACTAATTTAATATCAAGAAAACCTGTTTTCCCGAAAGCTTGAAAAGTCGTTAATGGAGCTCTGAATCCTTTCTTTGATTTCTGTTCCTCCAAGTAATCCAACTTGTTTCTCCAAATTCAAAACCCCCAAATCCAGAAATTCCAAACACACAACCAAAAAATTCCTTTCCTTTTTCTCCATCTCCATTTTTCAATTTTTCCATCCTCCTTTTAAAATTGTGAAGGAAAATTCAATAACAAAGAAAATTCCAAAAATATCTCATTCAACCACTGTAATCAATTTCAGAAAACAGAAAATGGAAAATATCTCTAATTTCATTTTTTTTGAATTTAAAATTTATAAAATGCAATTTGAAACCTTTTCTTTCATTTTTCAATTTCACATAAATAAATCCATAAATTTCAAAATGAACAACTTATCTAATTTCAAGACAATCAATTTAATTAATTAATAAATAAATCTAATCCACGATTAAATTATTTATTAATTAAATTAAATTAATTAATAAAATAAATTACGTTATTAACATAATACTAGATCAATTTCAATCCACAAGTTAAATGCATACAACCATTTAATTACCCTTTTCAACTTGCAATTAAATAATCGAAGAGAGAGAACGATATAAAAAAATTAACCCGACTAAGACCCGATGACATGCTATGACTAGGGTGACGAGTTGGCATGAAAAACCTAGCTACTATCTCCCAATCGAATACCGTTGGGAAATGGATACACTCAAACCTGTGAAACCAAGTGGAGTCGATGTCCTGTACCTGTCAACCTGTGAACAAAGAGTTTATCCACATGCATATATATTTCATAATTAAAACACACCGTGAAGAGGAAATCTTGAAATCGTAGGGCACTCACAAGCGAGTGGTGCAATCCGTTGCCTTCACCAGTACAATATTACAAACTGGCGTATCTAACATCATTAATGTAATCAAAACATAAAACATCATTAATGCAAATGTTCACAATGCTAATCTAAAGCATGCCATAATGATAACATCATAATAAAATACCATCACATCAAAATATCACATTCACATCGCTTACAGATAGCGATCAAAAGCAACTAAGTTCTAAGTCAAAGTACAAACAAAAATTACAACATAATCAAATAGAACACTTTTCGATCAAAAGAGCGAAACGGAGGGGTCTTACGAGGAAAAATTGATTTGTCACTCTTCAAAGAACTTGATAAAGTTGGGATTTTCCAATTCTATCAATGACTCTACCAGATGAAGAGTTCTTACTATTTTTGCATTGCTGACATTGATGGACTGTGTTGGTTTGATAAAAACTTTCAATATATCCTAGAAATTCTCTGGGAGAGTGTCAAATTCCCATCCTTCAGTGCCTTAGAGAGGTTTTCACCGTTGGATGCACTCTTTATTTTTGCTTTTCCTTGATTTGATATTGCCATAGAATGGTTTTCACCATTAGGTCTTTCTTTTGTTTCATTTATTTTGCAACTAGGAAATTTGGCACTCCCCTATTGTGAAGCTTCACTATGATGTTCAATGGTGGAAATTGTTTTAGGATTAACAACACAGAGAAATTTTACGATGGCCTCATCATTTGAAAAGGTGGGGATATTGATAGGTTTGGTTTGGTCCCAATCTATTAGTTCAGGGTGCAGTAATGGCAAGGGATCGTCAGATGGGTTTAGATCAGAGGATGTAAGGGTCCTAATGGAAATGGTATTGTAAAATAATACTATGGCAAGGTTGAGGTCTATGATGTTTCACTCTTCCGAATGATCTGTATCGCTAAGAATTTGATTGTCATCACTTGAGTCATTGATATTTTGCAATCCTACTTCAAGTGGTCTTAACCCTGAGCCTTGTCCCTCCTCAAGTGTGGGATTATACTTATGTATCACATCAATACATTTTTCATGGCAGGACTCTTCTGATAGGGAATCCCACTCATATTTATTAGAATCAGACTCATAAACGTCACTTCCTTGTAGTTGTAGAATCTATTTAGCAAATTTCTATTTTATGTCTTCTTTGGTTTCTTCCTTCTTTTGATGTTCTCTATACCCCAACCTAGTTTTGTCCTTTGAATTTGTTATGATAGGTTTAATTGGTTCTATGATACCCTCTTTTATTTTTCCAATAGGTCCTTTTCCCTCATATCCTATCTTCTCCAAGTTTGAGAATCCTTTTCCATACTGAGTGGTTTGGACATTTGCTGTGTCAACTTGAGAATCATTTCCATCCTTGTAGAGCCAATTCAAAAAATCTTTGTCACTAGATTCCTCTTGTTGGGTGCCTTCTTTTATGAATCTACCATCAAAAAGTGTGACTGGTTGTGAGGATGGTTGGGATGAGGTTGATGGTTGACCGTAGGATTTTAGTGACATTAACTACAAGAGGCAGAGGGATTGTTCAATGGAATACTCACCGAAACCTTTATCTTTGACTTGGAATTTCTCTTCAAATTGTTTTGCCATGGTATTAAGTTGGGCTCAAGGAGTGGTTGATGCAAAAGGGGTAGATTTTTCCTCTTTCACTAGCTATTTGGATGAAGAATTTGGATTACTAGGGATATTAGATGCAAAATTAGGAGATTCACGGTTGTGTGGTACAAATACATCCTAAACGACCTTAAGAGTATTGCATTATTGAGGACCATTAGAGTTCGTGTGAATGGTGATCTCCTACTCATTGCATGGAAGTTTTAGACACTAGTGGTATTTCGAGGGAACAACTTGCATCTTGTGGACCCAAGGATGACCCAAGAGTATATTATATGTCAAGTCTTTATCCAAAACTTGACACACCACATCTTTCTAAATCGGGCCCACCTGAATTGGAAATATGATGAATCCCTTGAAAGATCTCTCATCATCATCATAGGCTTTAATGGTAATCTTCTTTCTTGCATCTATTACATTTTCAGAGAACCCAAGGGCACAAACAAGTTTTAAGGTACAAATATTAAGACCAACTCCCCTGCCTATTAGGATGCATTTGACACGACTCTTATGAATGAGGAACTCAATATGGAGGGCCATATTATGGGGATGGGTGAGGGATACATCATCATTTTCTGAAAAATATAAGTAATGAGGAGCAACTAGGTGTTCAACCATGGCCTGGAAAGTGCATACTTCCAAATTATTGGGTACCATTGTATCCACTACGGCTTTTTCCAAGATCTCCTTGTGGGCTGGTGAGATCTTGAGAAGCTTCACTATTGATATTTGTGCGGGGATTATTTGGAGCTAATCTACAATTTTCTATTGATGAAATGTAGCAGCAGGTGTTTTGGAAGCACTACCCTTTAAAACATATTTGGTTTGAGCCCTTATGGTCACGGTTATAGGCACACTATCTTGTTTTCCATTGATTTTGATGACATTAATGTGATTATCCGTTACAACCATGTCTTGTGGGATATCGAGGATTTGATTAAAAAGGATGTCGGTGTTGTTGATTGGATGATTGGTTGAAACAGGAGCTAGTGTGTTATTGATTTCACTATCATTTGCATGATCCTCAATGGATGAAATATTAAGGATGATAGTATCCTGAACATAGTTTACATTCTTTCCTTTGTCATTATTGT
The DNA here is from genome assembly GCA_007115665.2 of Sequoiadendron giganteum. Taxonomy (NCBI): domain Eukaryota; kingdom Viridiplantae; phylum Streptophyta; class Pinopsida; order Cupressales; family Cupressaceae; genus Sequoiadendron; species Sequoiadendron giganteum. The sequence goes on along the minus strand of CM021104.1, from coordinate 540,650,805 downwards.
TAGAAGATTCTCCTTTGTCATAGTTTGGAAAAGGGTTTTTGAATACTCCATGGTTAGTGTTTGTCTAAGGCTCTTCTATCTATATGATCTTATTTCCAATCAAATCTTGTATCTTATGTTCTAGTTGCATGCAACTATTGGTAAGGTGACCTTTGCATTGATGAAATTCACAAAAATGGGCTTCATTCCACTAGGATGATTTTACTTTGGGTTTGAAACCTCAGGTGTCAAGTAGGGTGATAAGATTTTCTGCAATAAGTTCCCTCAAGGCGGATTCATGTGATTGACCCAACGATGTAAACTTTCAATGGTTGTTTGGTGTTTGATAGGGTAGGGTTTTGGATGATGTGTTACTTTGATTTGTTTGAGTATTACCTAGGTTGGTATCTTGGTTGGTGTTCTGGGTGGTCTTTTTATTGATATCCGAGGAACTTCCTGACAAATTGAAGATCGGTTTAGCATTGCACATTTCAGTAGAGGTATCATTGTCATTATTTTTATACTTTTTCCAAAACTTTGGTTTATCATTGTTGGAGGAATTAGATGAATTATTTTCATTATAGATTTTCAATATTCCTCATTTGAATAAACCCTCCTCAATCTTGATTTCATTTTAGATCAATTTCTGAAAAGTTGGAGGGCATTGTAATTCGAGCCTATAGCTCATGTCATCATTCAAGTTATCAATGCACACCTCTATCTTCTCTTTTTCTGGTATGGGTTGGGGATACCTTTCAAATAACGTTCTCCATCTCTGTAAGAATATGAGGAATGATTCTCCTTAATTTTGTTTTACATGACAAAGATCTTTCATTGTGGTCTCTTGTTGGATGTTATATGAATATTTGGTAATGAACTTGTTTACCAATTCCTTAAAAGATTTGATCCCTAGTGGTAATTGGGAGAACCAATGCATGCATTTCCCTCCTGAACTACGTGGGAATAATCTCATCAAATATTTATCCTCATGGGAAAATTAAATACTCATTGTTCAAAATTCCCTTAAGTGATCTATTGGGTAAGTTTTCCCATTGTACTTGTAATATTTGCAAAATTCAGAATGTTTAGGGAATTTTATCATGTTAACACTTTGATCAATTGGGTAGGGACATATATCTTGTATGGAGTATCTCTTAGTAGTCCCAGTTTGCATGTTCTGCATTTTTTGTTGAAGAGTTTGGATTTTCTATTTCAAAACGTCCATGGGATCATTGGTTTTTACTTCACTATTTGATTCAGTTTGTGTCTCGGTTTCCATTTTCTTCAGATTCCTTTTCAATTTTGTAACATCAAAATCATCAGGTAACTTGAATCCTTTGCTTGCCAACATCAAGAGGTATCTTTCCCCATCCTTTTTGAAAACCTTTTCTAGAAATTTTTGGAAATTCGGGTCTTGTTGGGCTTGTTGGACATCGTCTTCATTTACCTCATCACTTTTAGTTGAATGGATATTATGAAAGGGATTCTCTTCTTGTTCAACCATGGTATCTGGGGTTTCAATTTCCTTTTCTTGAGTTTTTAGCATTTGGGATCTTGTTTGGACGAGCATACAAGTGATGATTTTCTAAACGTTTGACCAAAGTTTTAGAAGTGACAAAGGGACTAGTTAAAATTTGATTAAGCAAGCTTTATTTTGGTATAAAGGATGAAAAATCCTAATGGAGGATGATAAATCCTGATGCTGAAATGCAACTACTAAATCAGAAATTGATGTAATGAGGAAGGAACTTTAGGATGTTTGATCAAATATTAGGTGAGGAATTTTCACTTGAAAATACTAGCTTTCACAAGAGTGAACTTTATTGTATAAATTGATTGGGATGATTGGAATATTGTATTTCCACTTGAGGAATGAAGGAATGATGAATGGGTTGGCTATGATTATGTCTTTGTGAAAGAGCCCTTCATTGGTAATATGCTTGTAAAGATAAAGGTTATAAAGAAAAATCATCGATATATACTCTATCAAAGCTGTGATATCTATGGAGGAAAGTTCAGTAGTCAAGCAAGACCTTGCTATTTTGGTACAAGAAGCATCTCTTTCTCAAAATTTTGTTGTAAATACGTGGATTTTTGGGCTTTTTGATTTTTTTGGTAGTAGATTTCTTGGCAATTTTTGTTGATTTCCAATCCCTTAACATAAAATGGTCCTGGTTTCTACAAGCTTGAGGAAAATTTATGACAAGGAAAGATGGTGTTTGAAAAGGGATCCCTAAATCTGATGTCAATTTATAGATGGGAGGTCAAATTCAACTTTTTGTTTGTAGGTTTACCGAATGCGCCAAAATGGTGCTCGGATGCACCAAAATTTAGATGCACTATAGGAAGGTACATATGCGCTATAGGAATGACTATATGCACTAGAATAGGATATGAATGCACTATAACAATGAATGAATGTGCTACAGAATGACATGGATGTGCTATAATAGATTTTGGATTGCGCTATAATAATGAATGGATGCACTATTTTATGACATAAATACACTAGAACAACAGAGGGATGCGCTAAAATATGTAAGCTATGCATTGGGACAGCCACCAAATGCGTTGAACTGGAAATTTCTTTCTGGTTTTGGATAGTTTTGATAGATCTTTCTTGTTTTCGACAATGAATTTGAACTGTTTGTTTGAATTTTCTTCTAAATGAATGGTTGGATGTTTTTCGAGTATAGTTTTTGTTTGGATTTTTGTTTAAAAATTTATTGGTAAAGACACATCAAACAAGCACATTTCCTAGGCTATGTAGGACAATATTCTTTTGGATTCCACATGGATTTTACTCCAAATGCACTTACTCTTAGCGGGTGATTTAGAAGCTTGGCTGCACGGGCTCCCCCTTATAGTGCATTCTCTTCTCAGGCCAACCAAGCTTCAAACTCCCATGGATCTCCCATGGAAAGTTTTTCATCGCTAGTAAGAATTGCAAGAATGTGGATGTCTTGGAAATGATTGTTGCTACACCAAAGAATATAAAGGTAATTTGACTTACTACAATAAAGGTGTTTTTAGTAAGGGCCTTCCATTATGGGTGGGCTATACATACAACAAGGTTAGCTCCATTAAGGAGGAATACTAGCCTATAGAGTTTATGTTCTATAGGTTTTTATGTACCACACAAGTACTAAGGGAATCGGTTGTTGGCATAACCATTCGTGGTCCTTGAACTTTCCTCAAGTCCTCATTTTATATATCGACTGGAAGGGCTTGGCCTTAGCCTATTACGGGTTTGGGTTGTTCCCTTGGGGTGATTACCTCTTGTCGCACCAAGGCAGGCCCCTCTAAGGGTGAAAATATAAATAAAATGAATGGTTCTAGCTTTCTCATCACCCAATTAAGGGGAGAGAATACTTTCTTACCATTCGAAACACAAAAAATATGGTGTAAATTTAACCTCCCTAGTTATGATAAATTCCTAACTTAACCAAAGTAAATTAACAACTAGATTTAACCCTACAACCAATCGTTAATAGTTTTATTCCATCTTTCTTTGAAAATGGTCTTTTATGTGTTTTAGCAAGGTCTTTGACTACGTAAAAGGTATCTAAAAAAAAAAAAACACAGGAATTAGTTTTAGTAATCTAGAAAATTTATAGTAAAAACTAGATGTTCCATTACAGTAACCAGATGTGCTAAAAATCAGATCGAATGCGCTAAACTACCGAATGCAGTAAAAGAGCGACTGATGCACTAAATTATAGACTGAATGCGCTAAAATGGAAAAGCATAAAATAAAATTTAAAACTCCAGGATTCACCAAAACTGAATCCAGATGTGCTGGAGAAATAGTCGAACACACCAGAACAGGATCCTGATGCACCAAAAGATCAACTAGATGCACCAAAATAGAGTCTCAATCTGTTGAAAGAAAATCCAGATGTGCTGGAGAAAAAATTGTATGCACCGTTTCATAAATTTTGATGGAACATGCAAAATGAAACTTGGTAGAAAATAGATTAAATTTGGGGCTAGGCCCCATAGTGGGCACCAATTTATGTGTGGGTGAAATATGTGAGTCAGAATAACAAAATCAAACACACATTCATGCAATGCATTATATAAAAAGAAATCTAAATAGCAGAATTAAAAGCTACAACTATCCTCTTAATTCATTCCATGGTTCTCTAATCTCAAGGACCCTTGCAAATCATGCTCTAAGATCTTATTAGTGCTGCACATGAACCTTCAAAGATGAAAACCTAAGATATGAGATGCTATGATGAAATCTACATGCCTATATTTTTGGTATTTTCAATATTTGATGTTTGAAGACAAAATGATCCTATGATGATATGATACTAAACTAGATGCTTCTAATATTGATGATGATAATCTAATGGAAATGTTATATGAAAGATGAAATGAACTAAGCTATTCAAAATAAAATTTCCATTATAACTCTACATGAAACTGAAATGCAAAACTAAACTACAAAGCTCTCAAAATTTGTCTCAAAATGCACTAAAATTCTGCAGCATAAACTTATCAAATTCTACTTGTTGAAAAGCTGTAGCAATGAGTTATATTTATAGATTTTCCAAGGCTCAAGATGATGTGGCAACTATAGATGGTCAGGATTGCGATCCTTTGGCATCAACGGTGGAGCATCAGGAGGTTAGAGAGAATCAAGGAGATGGTTCCCTTTAGCAAAACAATTTGCCAAGTGTTAAAGGGAATCACAGAGAAGGAGGAGCCATGTGTCTAAATTGGTTCCAAATTGGTTGCAAAGTTGTTGAAGATAATTCATATTTTTCAATTTATAAAATTCATTTTTGTGAGACACATGGTGAGGTGGCAAGTGAGTTGGAGGTGGTTAGAGGAAATATGTAGAAATGTGCTTAGATTGAATGAAAAACTCAATTTAAATGGAGATGGTAAATTAGCAAAATTCCAAATTAATTCATTTGTGTATTTTAACCAACTTAAGAAGAATATGATTTAGAGGCGAATTTGAATTTAAAAATTCAAATTTAAGTGGAAGAGGTGAAACCAATTAAATAACAAATGTATTTAATTTGTCCATTTAATTAATTAAGGAAGAAAGTGAATTTTTAGAAAAGAAGAAATAAAATAATGAACCATATAAATAAATTTAACAATTTATTTATAAGTAGAGGAATTAAGATTTTATTAATTAAATAGCAAGTATTTAATTAATTTGTGTTCCAGACCATTTTTTCGTAGATACAGAAAGGATAGAGGGACCAGTTTTCCTTCGGGGGATATTAAGACCACCCTTGCTTTGGAATCATTTTGACACATTGATCCATTGAAATAAATCTTCCATTCAAGGTCATTGTTAATCACAAAAATGTTCTGATCAAGAAACAAATATAACCCTAGGATGGAGTGAGATGAGGGAGCATCTGCTAATTGATTGGCAACTGCTTGACCCTTTATTGAATTCTAAGTAACGAACTTTATATCAAACTCAGAAAGTAACATAACCTATTTCGCTAACCTCCCAACAAGGTTGACACTAGAGAGAAGATGCTTTAAAAGGTCACTATTTTCAATGATGTGCATCTCAACATGGAGAAGATAGTGCCTTAACTTATGTGTAGCAAAGACAAGAGAAAGGCATTGTCTCTCCTTGGAGGAATAACAAGTTTCATAATCGGCTAGAACATGACTAATGTAGTAGACTGGTCTGTCTTTCCCGGCATCATCATATTGAGCCAATAAGGTTTCCAAGGCATATGGTGATGCTGCGAGGTGAAGAAAGCATGGTCTATCTTGCATAGCTGAAATCAATATGAGAGGATTGGCCAAATAGGCTTTGATTGACTCAAAATCCTTTGGACACTCTTCATCCCATATGAAGTAGACATCTTTCTTCAATAGATGAGTGAAAGGAAGGTACAATCAACCAATTGAGATATAAACCTTCGAATTGCTTGAATATTCCCTTGTAAACTTTGCAATTCAGTAATGTTCTTGGGTGGAGGTGTGTTAAAAATAGTGTCAATCTTATTGGTGTCAACTTTGATCCCATGGTGAGAAAGTATTAGTCCCAATTTTCTTCTAAAATCCACACCAAAGGTGCACTAATGGGGATTGAGTCTTATCTTATAGAATTGAATCCTTTCAAAGATAAGAAAAAGGTTCTTTACATGATCTTGACGGATTATCGATTTTGCCAAGATTTCATAAACATAATGTTCTGAGATCTTATGAATAAAATAATGAAATATTAGGGTCATCACTCATTGGTAAGTTGCTCTTGAATTATTTAACCCAAAAGGAATGACCACATAATAGAAGGTACCCCAAGGGGTAGTGAAGGCTATCTAGTAATGATCTTCTGGATTAAATAGATTTGATTGTAACCTGAGAAACCATCCATAAAAGATAACAATGCATGGCCTGCAGTCGAGTCCATAATCATATCTATATTAGGTAGTGGAAAATCATCTTTAAGAGAAACCGTATTAAGATCACCAAATTCAATGCATATGCGAATACGACCATCAAGTTTAGTAATAGCAGAAATATATGAAATCCAAGGGGGATAATCAATTGGATGGATAAATCTTTCTTTCAATAGCTTCTCTATCTCATTCTTAACCATCAATGCCACCTTGGGATTGATCTTTTGGATTTTCTGCTTAACTAGTTTGGCATTAGAACATAGGATGATATTGTGAACCACTATAGACTCATCAATATCGGGCATATCCTCATATATCCAGGCATATATATCAAAATGTGAATGCAAGAGATCAGAATGTTCATCCCCTTCTTCTAAAGAGAGACACTTCCCAATCTTAATTACTTATTTAGAGAAATTAGGATCCATAAATATTTCAATAGTATCTCCTCTAAGGAGAGAACTACAATGTTCAAGATGCAATATCAAAACATCATCACCAAAATTAGATAGAGGATCTCCCTCATCAACACTCAAGACAAATTCCCCAAAGTATTCTTATTTATGTAAGCGATACAGGAACCATCTCTTGTGATGGAAGGGAGGAAACGGGGAGTAGGAACCCAAGAACTCCTCAAGTGCTTTATCCAAAGAAAAGAAATCTAAAGGGATTTTCTCGGCCTGCTCTGTATCCTCTATCATTTTGGGATGGACCAAACTCAGTGGTTTGACCAAAATCATGTTAATGCTCCACCAAGGTTTCTGCTTAGATTGTGCTTTCACATCTTGAACTAGATAGGGACTTGGATTCCCTGCTCAATATTCCCTAGGTCTTTCAGGCCATAGCCATATCAAGAAGCAAGTTCATAGCCAAAACCATAACAAGTTTGCAAAACCTCAGGAGGTGGTGGCTCTATGTAGAGGGTTTCATTCCACAAATGAACATTGAACACATCCACAAGAATGATTCCACCTTCTTTGCTAGGTTCACAAACATTAACCTCTTTTATAAGAGTGAGGGTACTCTCCTCAATGATGGGAGGATTAGTCTCCTGGACAATTATTGGAAAAAAGCTACACTGAGAGGCGGGGGGGGTGAATCAGTGTTGTGCAAAAGTTAACTTTATTAACCTTTATCTTCAAAGCATTAACAACATTCAACCATAATGCATAAACACAAAGCAAATGAACACAACACCATAAAACAAGGATTTTTATGTGGAAACCCTATTAGAGGAATAACCATAGTTGATGGCCAATCCACAAGTTAATATGAGTATAATCAAATGAAGTTTACAGTAAGGGGAATGGACTTGTAGTCAGGCACACTGCCTAGAGCTCACTGCTCAAAGGGAAGGCTCACTGCCTTACAAAGAAAATCAGATTAAAACCATATGAGAGTTTTGAACTGAGAAAAATAGCATATACATATGCCTGATTATAGTTATGGTTAGGCACAATATACAATCTTCTACTGATTCTACACTTTTGTTATGTTCTACTCACACTCACAATACAAATTCTCTATGCACAAGTGAAACTTTACATTATCGCTCTTCTACTCTACTCTAATTCACAATTCACACAAAAGGATATGGATGATCTTATATATATCTGTAACATAGAATTCAATTACACTTTGTCGGCTTCAATAGAAGACAAAAGTAATTACAACTATCGGCTCAAATCATGAATAATATGCAATATATATCCACAATAGTTGGCCACAACTTGGATAGGACCCAAAAAAAGATGTACAAACACAAAAATACTTAGCCAGTTACTTTCCATACATCCACAACATAATACATTCATGTAGTCGGCTCTAGTACATGAAAAACTAATAATTAGTCAATCAGATCTTCTAACTTCCATACAAATCGATACGAGCCACTGTACTTTAGTAGTAACATAGATAATATACTAAAAAACATTCCCTATAATTTGCAACACATAACAATAACATGAAATCTTCATACAGATCGATGAGCATTGTGTTATCGAATACTCTGTTCTTCCTTGTCAATCTTGAATCTATCTATCGATATGATCGAATGATGATGTGCGTATTTGATCATCGATTAGAGTTTCCATCAATGACAACACCAAGTGATACTAGAAGTGTCTCTTGCCAAAAATCTCCCCCTCTGGCATTGATGGAAACACTTAGTGAAAAATGACTAAGTGTCATATCAATACCAAGATTAACTACACTACCATCTCCAAAATTCAAAAAATACAATTCTCCCCCTGAGATGATTAAGCATTTTCAACTCCAATCTTCTCCCCCTTAACATCAATGGAAAAGGAAGGAATTCAAATTTGAAAAATGGATACAAAAATGCTTCTTTGACTTACATAAACTGAAAAAATGCCTGCAAAATATTTCTTAAGCTGGATTAAAGTTGTGTCCTAGACTCTTTTGAGACTCTCCATGATTTTTATGTGACCATAGATCAGGTAGGACTATGTCTCTACAGATTCCAAGTTGGTCAGATCACCAAATGGCGTAGTGGCCTCTCCTTCCTTTAGAGTGCTTGACATTATCTCAATTTTAGGACCAATTATGCCTCTGAGTTCACATGCTCTAGTGACAAACTTATCATTCTCATGCTTCAAGATTTTTATTTTGACAAGCAAAGACATCACTTCACCTTTTATTTTTCCAACAACACGAATTAGAGGATCAAATGCTTCAGAAATAGTACTTAACTATTTTTCCAGATATTTGACCTTCTTCTCATTCACTTTAGTAAATTTTGAAAGACACAAACATGATTTGTAGATCTCACCACCTTCTAACAAAGAATTCTATACATTCTTCACACATGAGGCTAAATCAGTTTTATCTTTAGCAATCAATACTTTCAATCCAATAAACATTTTGATATCAAATTATTTTTGTACTCTCACTATAGCAGGATTTTCTAGTGACTCAAAGTAAGTACTAAATGAGGTGATAAGCCTTTTCAATTCACTGGAGGAGGAACTAGTCGGATCTTTCACATAAGAAGGCATTATCTTCTCCAATACTCCAGATGTAAGATTTAGCAATTCACTATCTTCAATGGGTGACTTTAGTAGCTCTTCTTTGGCTTGTGCTTGAGTGAATGAAGCTAATTTCATTTTCTAGATTGGACTTAATGTAGATAGGTCAATAGGACCTTCAATCAATTCCAGATCTAATTTTTCTTTTTGTTCAACCAAAAATTTCTTCACTGCCTCAGGAGTGTCTCTTGCCTCTACTAGGATTGCTTTTACCTCATCTTTCTTCTCTTTAGCTATTACTTCCATAGTTGCAGGGTCTTGTTTACCTTCAGTGATTTCTATTTCCTCAGCTGATACATTTTTAGGTATCCCAACTTCCATAGGAATTTCTATATTGGCTTCTGCAGGAGGAATATGTGAATCCTCAACTATATCAAAATTTTCTTCTTTTGCTTCCTTTTTTGGACCAGATGGGGCATCATCAACATGTGTTTCCTTAGATACAACATTAATTATGTCATGTAATATTATCTCCCTCAGGATTTTCTTAGTTTCTTTTGTAACTTCATCAGTTAGACCAATCATTAGCTTGTTCACCCTTGCTTTTCTTTTAAATTTAGTTCTGGCCTTGTTCAAGAGTTCCTACATGTCATCCATAGACATCACCAGACACAATTTTGCAAGAATTATTTCTCTCATATGTTCTTTTGTTCTAGCATTTAGTCTTTTCATTTCCAGAATGTCATATAGACTTTTGGGCAGATTAGGCATTATTTCTATCAAAAATTTATTGAAAATGTTTATATATTTTATCGTCACTTCTTCAATAATTATTTTATCAGAATCATTAAAAGAATCACACCATTTAAAAAGAGGCTTGATATTTCCATCCTTGACTAAAGCCTTTTCAACTTCTTCAACTGACATAGTTGAATTGTCAATCTTTGTCTTCTTCTTTGCTTGAACATCTTCACCACAGGGTTTTCCTTTTGTGATAGTCACTGCCTTGGTGCCATGATGTTTAATTTATTTGAATTATTCATCAGACTCTGCCACTTCATCCTTAGAAACTTCCATATACACCCTTTTTCTCGTATCTTTCTTCCTCTTACCTTCTTTACTAGATCCCTTAGCTTCGGTTTTTACAGGGATGGATTTTGCTACAGATGCTGAATGGGATGCAGAGCTTCTAGTTATTTTATCTTGGGAAGATGGTGCTACCAGACCAACTAATTGATTTTTTTCTACCTCCTTAGCTTCTTGCTTTGCTACTTCAGCTTCTTCGCTTTTCTTTCTAGCTTCTTTTAGTTTCTCTATAGGTATGCCCAAACTTTTTGTAAAAGCTTCTACCTCTTTTCTGACTCTTTTAGTTACCAGAGGTTTCCTGAGCTCATTTTGAACTTGTATTTCCTTCTCAATATAGGTACCAAACCTTTCTTCTACCAAATCCGAGGGTTTACTTAGCAAGTGTTGTGCATACATGTCCAAAATGATCTCTTCAACTTCATACCCCATAGGCATGATCCAGATTATTTTGGGATTAGTAGCTTCCATCATACACTGATCAAAATCCACCATAAAGAAAATTTAATCCTTCTACTTCCCTACAATTGAGGTGGGAATCCTCTCTCTCGCTTGCATCATAGTCTGAAATTTTTTAAAGTATCCCCAGATAGCTGCATTCTTTGTTTTGGTGTTTGCAAATTTGTGCAATAGATCTCTGATTTGTGTGGCTACTGGCTTGTCCTTTTTCCAATCAACCTTTTCAAATCCTAGAACTTCACCCATGAAATAAAAAAATAAGCACAAAATCAAGTTACCATACTTGAAATATTTTTTTTTATCTTTCTTAATCTTAGCAAGATTTTCCATTATCTTACTTCTCAGTAGTTCACAGAGATCATAATCTGCATTTTCCTTCACCATTTGGTAGGTGGCATAAATTTATGTGTCAAACACAGAGTTTTCTCGACTAGAATGATAAATATTATAGCCAATAAAAATAGATGAAAATTTTACATCTATATCGACAATGTTATCAATAGTCATTTCCCTTCTGTCATATGTAGAGCCTGTAGCATCAGTGACTGTTTGATTTTTCACAGACTTCAAAATTGGTAGTCTACTGAAAGTGTTTAGACTGGTTACTGCCCTGATATCTTCCTTTGTGATTTTTAATGGAATACCTAGCCACATAAATTCATTATGGATTTGACTCAAAACATAACTAACCCATTCTGATTCTTCAAACACAGGAAATTTGACCATTTGTGTGAATTTATTTGCTTCAAGGATTTTATGTTCTGGTTCCAGCTTTACACAATAATCTTCACCAATGATATGATTATTATACAAATTCAACAGTTGAGAACTTCCTAGTTCTTCAATATTGGCATGAATATAACCCCTAATATCTTCTGTGTGTAATACTCCATACGAAATGGACAAAAATGCTCCTACCATAAGATTTATGTTTACGAAATCACAAGTTCGTGAAGTTTTCTGAAAAATAACTTTTTTTCCAGATCAGAATTTGATTGCCATATCACTTTCATGCTTAAATTTTTCCTCAATTCACCAAAGTTCACCTATGAGCTCTCCAAACTTCTTTTCTTCCAAATGAAAAGTGAAAAGTAGAGAATAGAAATGGCTTTTTATCACTTGCATAACTAACCTTTTTGTCGCAATAAATACTTTAACCCTAATACATCCAGTTACCTTGTTTTTGTGCATTGTGACGGGTAAATATTCTATGGACCACCAATATGGCATACCACTTCCTCCAATAAGTTCAAGAACATATGTTGAGCATCTATACACCTATTGTACACATCCATATCCGGTGTGAATTACCAGTTAGGGGTTTACATGATTTTCTTGACAGTTCCCCCTAGGCCAAGGGCCTGAAACTAATTCCTAGAGGAATTACTAGAAGTAGGTTCTGGCGTTGGCACACTTTCTTCAATAAAGGGTTCTTTCTTCACCCATTTCTTTTGCATTTTCTGTTTGACCACATTTGTAGTGACTTTTCCTTTTTCCTTGATACCCTTCTGCATGTTGTTTTTTAATTTACCAGAACTTTTCTATTCCAACAAAATGTAGCAATGTGTCCAATTTTGTTGTAGTTATAGCACACAACATTTATTTTTCTAGACCAGTTGTTCCACTGATTTCATCTTGATCTGCACTAGTTACAAGTATGGCCAAGTCTATTGCATGTATAGAATCTGATATTTCTATGGAATTGATTCATCACATTTATGCATTCATTTGACTTATAACCAACCTTATGAAAATCAAAACACTGACCTGAGAAAGATGGACCACTTTGATTCATTCTACTTCTACATTGAGTAGCCATGTATCCAAATTTATTGCAATTAAAATAGTATCCATTAAATCTCAGAGCATTAGGTTTCCTTACCGAATACCTTCCAGATTTGTTCATTTGATTTTCTTGTCTGAGTCTCCTTTGCTCAAATCTAGATCTTTCTCCTTCTTCATATCCAAGACCTCGCTTGTCACCATGAGTCCTTTGATTTCTAATTAGTTCATCAAGCATGGAAGAGCTAGCTTTGAACTTCTCCTTGTACTCATTTGTAGCAGCGAGTTCATTTCTGAGATCATCCATCTACTTTTCAAGTGCCTATTTATTGTTTTTAGATTGTTCCAATTCTTCATCCAATAGGTTGCATACTTCATATATTTCTTTCAGGGACTGTGAGAGCTTCTCTTCATTCTTATTTTTGTCTTCAATCTCCTTGGTCATCTTCATCATGATAGATTCCATCTCATGCTTTAGGACTATATTATCTCTGGTAAGCTTTTCACATTCTTCTGTATTTTCTTTCAGGGCTTGACTGAGTTGTTATTCTTCAATGCTCTTACTTCCACTCTGCTTAATCTGATCACAAAGTTCATTTCTCTTCTCTCTAGAATTATTGATTTTGTCTTCTAGAGAGTCAATGATTTTCTCAGCATCTGAGAGGTTTGCTTTCAATTTTTGAACTTCAGGATTTGATTGATCAAGATCATCCAAGGCCACCAAAATCTATTATTGAAGACTGCTTGAATCCACTGAATCATCTTCCAAGATCTCCCCAAGTTGTTAGACTTCTTCTAGAGGAACTATCTCTGATACCAATTGTTGGAAACAAGCTACATTGAGAGGGGGGGGGGTGAATTAGTGTTGTGCAAAAATTAACTTTATTAACCTTTATCTTCAAAGAATTAACAAAATTCAACCATAATGCATAAACATGAAGAAAATGAAAACAACACCATAACACAAGGATTTTGATGTGGAAACCCTATTAGGGAAAAAAAATGGGTGGATGGCCAATCCACAAGTTAATCTGAGTATACTCAAATGAAGTTTACAATAAGGGGAATGAACTTGCATTCAGACACACTGCCTAGAGCTCATTGCTCAAAGGGAAGGATCATTGCCTTACAAAGAAAATAAGATTAAAAACATCTAAGAGTTTGAACTAAGATAAATTTCATCTAAATATGCCTGATTATAGTTCTGGTTAGGCACAATATACAAAATTCTATCCCATAGACTGATTTTGCACTTCTACTCTATTCTGCTCACACTCATAATACAAATTCTCTATGCACAAGTGAAAATGTGCATTATCGCTCCTTTTCTCTACTCTAATTCACAATTTGCATCATAACATGCTTCATACTTCACACAAAATGATATAGATGATCTTATGTATATCGACAACATAGAATTCAATTACACTTTGTCAGCTTCAATAGAACACAAAATTAATTACAACTGTCAACTCAAATCATGAATAATATGGAATGTGTATCCACAACAGTCAGCCACAACTTGGCTAGGACCCAAATAAAGATGTACAAACACAAAAATAATTAGCCAATTACTTTCCATACATCCACGACATATCACATTCATGAAGTCGGCCCCAATACAAGAAAAATCAAGAATTAGTCAACCTGACCTTCTAACTTCCATACAAATTGATACGAGCCCCTACGCTTCAGTAGTAACAATGATAATATACTAAAAACCATTTCTTGAGATGTGCAACACAAAACAATAACATGAAATATTCATACAGATCGATGAACACTATGTTACCAAATACTTTGTTCTTCCTTGTCAATCTTCAATCTATCTGCTAGTATGATCGAATGATGATGTGCATATCTGATCATCGATTAGAGTTTGCATCAATGAAAACACCAAGTGATACTAGCAGTGTCTCTTTCCAACAAGGATCAAATTTATCTTCCTTAATGGGAGTATTGTCTATCTTTACATCAGAGGCATTCATAAAATCTTTATTAGAGGGACTCACCTTGTATTCTACTATTAAGAATTCAGAGAATTCCAAGGATCCCTATTCATCACCAACGAAAGTGTTTGATTGAGAAGAAGAAGGAGAAGATGGGGAAGACTTAGGACTTTCTACTTTAGTTGGTTCATCTCTAACAACTCTCTCTCTCGAGACAACCTCCACGAAGGGTATCAATGAGGAACATGCCATAGCATTAGTGGTTAAGGATGGAATACAATTGTTAAGAGTGGATACAATGGAAGCCCAACCAGAAGCCGTAGCTCACAAAGGTGAACAACTTCTGGATTAGATTTAACTGTGACCACTTATTTATTTATGATGAGATTTAAGGAATGGTGTAAAGTAGAAGTTACGACACCCACAACGTGAATCTAGGGTCTCCTCAAAAGAAGGTTGTAAGGTAAGAGACCAAATATCACATAAACCAATGTAGGTAAGGTAATGGGACCCAGTTGCAAAGGTAGGATTATCGTGCCTAGAGCTTGACAACCAACATTAGCGAACCCACGAATGTACAAGGAAGAAGATGCTAAAGAAGATGAATCAACTTTAATCTTAGGTAGTAGATCGATACCATAAACATTGAGAGCTGAACCAGTGTCAATGAGAGTACGCCTAATACCAATATCATTAACATTTATTATAATAATCAAAGGGTTCACTTGTTTCTACACATTCAGAGGTGATATTTCTTGCAGATGGAACGTAGTATTTGGAAAATCCACTCGAATATGAGCCAATAGCACATTAACATCCGTAGGACTAGTGGAGGCAGGTAAGAGAATATTTTGCAAGGATTCCTAAAGAAACTCTTGATAAACCAGAGCAATCTGAAGAAAGTCCCAAAGTGAGATCTTAGCTGGAGTAATACGAAGTTGTTCGAAAGGATCATAATCACCTATTTCTTTGATCACAGGTTTAGGTGCTGAAGGAAGGACTGGTTGGGAAGGTGGTAAAGAAGTAGGAACTTGCATGGGTTGAGACGAAGGAACAAAAGGTTGTTGATACAAGTTTTTTTTGCTTCTTCTTGTATTATATGTGTGCCCAACAACTTTATAGGAAGTGGAGTCCATAGCTTTTACAAACCTTGAGTATAAGTCTGATGAATCACTACAACATGAAATCCCATAGATAGAACAATCCTCCCTAGAAGGAGGGTAAGCTAAGGTCATGTAAATGATGGGTTTCTTAGGGATCAAAGGAGCCACAAAAAATACAACTACATTCAATGACTTCTTGGCTTATGGAGAAGTTTTCTCGAGAGATTTATAGATAGTGGATGGAACTTCTAAGAAGTCATCTAGAGAATCATCCAATATATCAAAATCTTCCTTAGAAAAGGTGTTATCATAAACATGGAAAAGCTATGGAAATAGATCTGACATGGTTCATGTTAGGTTCACCAAAGTGTGAGATAAGAGGGATTCACTGCACATGAGTCTCTTCACTCTCAAGAGATCACCAGGGAACAAACTACCCTTATCCACCTCAACGTAAATATCAAAGAAGTGATAAAGAAATGTACACAAGTTATATTTCAAAGAAAACTAATTCAGATCCTGAGAGAGTGAAACTTTTGGGTATCTTCCTCAGATATAGGAGCTCTCAACCAAAGGAAGACAACACAGATTTAGGATGCCAATGCGACGCAATGCCATCCAAATGGCGCATTGGCATACTAAGCAACAGAGTGCTCAAGATATCAAATGAACAGAACAAAGTTCCACTTCTTGACTCAGACCTAAGATCTACTAAAAAAAATGATCAAACAAAGAACAAAGACTTTATGAAAAAAAGACAACGAGAAATTGGGGAAAACTTACCTTCAACTGGGCATTTGAGTGTTCACTCTAAGCTTTGCTTTGAAACCTACACATGAAAGAGAAAAGGGAAAAGGTTGGGGCTATATAGGGTTCTGCCTCAGTGAGACTCCCATTTTTGTGTTCCCACCTCCATAGACAACTAAGTTGGAAAGGGGTTTAAATGAAAAAGATAAAGCATGTGGTGAAAAAAAAATCCGCTTCAGGAGTAGAACCTGCACCACTAAGTAGTAAATGAAAGAGTAGATTGGAAAGAGTAAGGAAGAGAGAGAGAGTTTCCCATAGGCCTAGACCTTCTTTGGAGCACATGAAAGCACCACTGAGTACTTGCTTGGGAGTTGTAGCTATCAGAGGGACCTCAATCCAGCATGGCTTTGCTTGTTAGAGTGTTGTTGTCAAGAATGAAGAGAACTCAAGAGTGAAGGACTTGAAGGGAGGTTGATTGAATGACTTGAACCCCCAAATAAGAGAAAAAGAGGGATTTTTCATGCATGGAAGGGTAGAAAAGATCCATTACCTCTAAATTTTGATTGCTAGGACACATGTCAAGAGAGTCAAGATCCTAGATTTCCATTTCAAACTCAAAAAACTACTAGGACACTAGTGCGCCACATGGATGTTTGTGCACTATGTAGGTGTCCAAGGTCTATATTTTTGGAAAACATGTCATTAGGCTTTTGTTGCTCCACCACTGGTCCACATGGGGTTAGAAATCTAAAATTCTAACTCATGATATTTTTTCACTAATGCTCTAAGGTGTCATAAATGTTAGGAAAAAGTGCAAAAATGTGAAATTTCTCCTAGGTGCAATTCTATGACATTACAACTATAAACTATTTATTTTAGCGATTAGAAATTAGATGGAATTTTGGATGCGATTAAGGTAAAAGTTGAGGGAATGGGTGGAAAAATGGTTTTTTTGGTGATGTTTCATGAGTATCACCAGAGAATAGAAGAGGAGATAGATGAATTGTATTATTTGTATTCAAGGGGTTTGGAGGTGATGTAGGAGGGGATTCTCATGATAAAGATATAATTTTTTGGAGAAGATCGACATCAACATGCTTGATCTCCTCTTTAGTATCAAGATCTATTTTAGGCCTTTTAACATGTAGCTTGGCTCTAGATTTTGTAGGATCTTGAGCACAAGAACTTTTAATCTTTTCCCCTTTAACATGTTCCTCACCATCTCGTCTATTAGACTTGGATGTAGTTGACATTTTTTAAGGAATATTAACATTAAGTGTTGTAGTAGATGTATTAGATTTTTTGTTGATTGTTTTGATGCCATGGAAGTTGATCCTAAAGGATTAATAACATTTCATTAAATTCTCTTTGCATCTAACCACTTATGATTTTTGTTTAGGATGAAGAAATATCTTTCCTTAATGTCCTTTATTTCCTTTTTAATATAGTTAATGGTAGTAAGAGGCTAAAATTGAATGGAGTCTAGGTATACTTGATCAATCATTTTTAGACCATCATATTTTATCCCCTCAACATCCCATTAAAATTCATAATCTTTGATTTTTTAAATAGTTAACCTATACCAATCCCTCTTTGTCAATTCAAAATAATTTTCACAATTATCCCAATAGTCTTCTATACGAGGGTGGTGCTGAATTTTATTTACAAGATATAAATTATTCTCTATGTAACCCTTGATCTGATAAGGATATGTTATATTATAATAATTTATAATAATCTTCAATAGGGATATTCCTATGTTTTATGCTTCAATCGAAGATGGGCAACTATAATAAGATAACACTAGTGGAAATTGGTATCTAATTTATTAAAATCCTTGCACAATTTGTTAATTGAATCTATTTGTTTGCATAACTCAATTGAAACCAAGTGATCAGATGGATACCTTGGAAACCTATTAGGATTTCCATCAAAGCCACCTATTTTTGAGTATGAAAATTTAGGAAAATCAATAAATAAATTCCAAATTATTTAATCAACTCCATATCGTTGTCCCAAGTTCGCATCAAGCTCCTTGAACGAGGCATTTTGAATGCATTGTTTACCCTTATAGAATTATGATTGTTATAATTTAGTTATAATTGTGAGTAGAAATCATATATTTGATTTGTTTCATCATAAACCCCTACTTCATAAAGTCCAAGTGAAGGATGCATACTAGAAACTAAATTAAAAGAATATGAGGTGATGTAAAATTCATATGTATTATAAGTATAGTAATTTGGCTAAGAAAATTGGCATTAATAATTTTCCCCCAATCTGCATATTGAGATTCATAAGCGATTACAATAATGAACTGGAAAATCCAATATTTAAATATTTTTTTTCTTCATTTCTATTAACCTTATGAAGTAAGGTTATGATGTTTGGTACGTCCTCATTAAAATGATACCTACAAAGACCTTTGGGTGGCTTCAAATTTTCTTTCCTTGGCCTATTAAACCAATATTTGGCAAGATTATTCAATCATGCATTATTTTATCAATATAGTAGTTCTTATCATTTTCCATGTCCATGTCCACATAAGCTTCTCTTTTGGGAAGTCTTAAAAGATTTCTTATAGAGTGCCCATCCAATTTAGCTATCAATCTATCATCCACACTCCTAATATACATTTTCTTAGGTGTGTAATATTTAATATAGGTCATCACTAAATTGATGTACTAGACATAAATTGGAAACCCTCCCATGTGAGCTAATCCACTTTGAAAAGTAGTGTAATTCCCCACCACATAACCCTAGAGGAATATGCAACTACAATGGAAGCGTAACACTTTTTTTTAAAGTGTAATAATAATAAGTAAAGTGAACTACACTAACACATACATCCTCTAAGGTACATGATAACTCTTACATTCAAATCCCATAACATACATTTTAAATTAACCATAGCATATAAATAATACTTATAAAATAAAGATCATACATCCAAATCATTGAACACATTCCATAAGATACAAATTTCATTAAAGAATCATTCATATATTACATACATTCCAAATAACAATTACAAGACTCATTTCCAAAATGAGGAAGATCATACATTGATGTTATAATTACAAATATACAAGAATCCTCCTTGAACACAAATGAGGAGTAATACATATACAAAGTATCCAATTGATACAATAAAATATATGATATGATACAAAGCAATAGGAACATGTGATCTCTCCAAATTGGAAGATCCTGCCATCACGAACATGAAGTGGAAACCCAACAGTGTAAGGTGCACATTCCACCCAACCAAGTGGTACCTGAAAGCCCACCCCCCATGCTAGGAGATAGTAAAAGGGATTCCTAGGAAAAACCAACAACCTCTAGACACAAGTAATTACAAGACTAAACATAACAAGTACAATACTTACTTAAGGGTTACATTGCTTCTAGAGAAAAATAATCAACTACACTGACTAAACCATATAGACTGTTGTCATAGGAGGAGTGTCATCACACAAGCTCGACATGGGTTAGCCAATGCAGATCTTCATAGGTTACCAAACTGCTTCCTAGTTAAACCTTGGCAACCTCAACCGATCCCCGACCCCCATTCTCACTCATACAGGTTCAACATACTTTTCAAAGGGACAAGGTAGTTTATCTTTGCCATTCCAAAGCTTCCCACTCATCCCAATCCCAAATGAGAACTTGAGCCATGAGCGAGGATAACTTATCTAAATTAATATGAGATGCTACCTGAAACCCCTAATTAATTTAAAATTATAGTTTTCATTTGATTAACTAATTTTGATAGGTTACCCAGGTTACCTCTTTAGGGTTCTGGCCCCTAACGAAAGCCACTCCCCTACTAAAAAAAAAGGATCAAATCCAACACCCAAGGGTAAACACAGTGCACAAAACCGGATAATAAATCCCAATCCAAAATAAAGGAGGAAACACATCCCGTTCGTAGTAACCGGGTGTTTAAATTGAATCAAAACCAAGTGCACTACCCAAGGGAAATCAAAGGGCTGAACCATAAATCACAACAACCTCGTCATAAAATAACATCATCTGGAAGACTTACATACACAACTAACCAATTTCCCCAACTGATGTGAACAAAAGAAATCACAATTATAAAGGAAATTCAAGCTGGAAATAAAACTACCATTAGGATTTCCTCAATCCAAATTCCATTTAAGAAAATATGATAATACGTTGCCCAAAATAAACTAACTTAATACAAATTTCATTTACAGACAATAGAGGAATTAAATCTAATTGTATAATTCAATTTCCCAATTACACAAGAATAAAATTAAATTTCCTCTTTCTAAACCATTTTACTTAAATCATCTAGCTAATGCATTTAATGCACCTATTACAACAAAATATCCTTTTAAATAAATATATTTAATTATATATATATATATATAATTATATATACATAAATATATTATTTAACTATTTAAACATAAATTTCAATTTCCGAACAAATACAAAACATATATTTAAATATATATATACATATATATAAATATATATATGAATATATATATACTTACATACATATATACATATATATATATATATATATATAATATATATATTATATTTTAAAATCTAAAAAAAAACATATTAAAAATCAAAGGCGAATTAATAAAAGTGTAGATGAATCAAACTATGGTCTGCCATTAACATAGGTAGCGTTGACTATTCAACACAGTCAGCCCAAGGAAGGTGCAGGGTCTGTGGAGGTGGTGCCTCCACAATGTCGCTCCCTTATGGGGGTGACGGTGGGGGTAGCCCCTCCCAAACCCCCATAATATAAACTATGAACTTCAAAAGAAATAATTTGTGATTTCAAATATCGTCGTACAACCTTGCCTATAGATTTTTAATATATTTAAAAAAAAAACCATGCGAATTTTTATATTTGCCGTACGAATTTTTCCATTGAGATTTTTCAATATGAAAAATAAATTTTAAAATCTAGATTTTTCCAAAATCAATTTCCTTAGAAGATTTTGCAAAAATACAAACATATATATTTGTATGTGTATGCATATATATATATATATATATTTAAAATACACATATATTTTAAAACAAAAAATTGTTCCAAATGGGCAAATTATTTTCACAAATTCTCTACAAAGGTATACAATTTTCCAAGCCTTATAAAACTAGTTGGAAGAAAACGACTAACTCTACAGGAAGATCTTTTCCAAAACTTTCAAAGGTTTCTTCAAATTTACACAGGAAGGTTTAAATCCATTTCAATAGAGGTTTTCCAAATTTCCTATTGTTTTCCCTTTGGAATTTCTATTGTTTAAAAATAATTTCCTACTGAGGTTTTAAAATTTTTATGACAATTTTCCAATTCCCAACAAATAAAAAATTTAAACAATTTCTATAGAAGCTTTAAGCTTTCATGACAATTTTCCAAACACGACAATCTTTCAAATTTTCAAACAAACCAAAGCCTTAAATAATATTCTTCATTGTACAGGCAATCTTTCCAAAAATAAAAATAAAAATTCTAATAGCCTTTCCAAATTGAAATAAAATAAAATAATTAAAGAACCATTTTCCAGATACTTGAGGAAATGATGATTGAAGTAGAGCTTCGCCTTCAAATTCCAATTTGCCAAAGCTTTTTCCAAATTATCCACTTTTCTAAAAATATGAAAACAAAACCAGAGCCATAATGTTTTTTCCCGAGAACTTCTTTCCCCAAATTTTCAACAACCAACTTTCAACAACCTCCTTCAATTTTCAAAAACCACCCAAATATCTTTTCTCATTGCCTTGAAGTAACCTCTTTCCTCTTTTAGTTAATGCAAATATTCTCTTCAAGAATTAATTCCCAACAACAGTGTTTAATTTTCCCAACACATGTCATAATTAAAATATCTTTTCAACTAATTCACAGATAATTCCTCTAAGATATTTACAAGATATTCATGCATTTTAATAATTCAAAATTCACATAATAATTTCTAATTAAATTTAATCACTTTATAAAATAAATTTAATCAGAAAGATTAAATCACTTTACAAAATAAATTTACTTTGATTAATTAAATTAAATAGAAAGCTTCTATCACAAAAAACAAGATTAATTATATAATCACTTTAAAACATTTTAAGCATTAAATTCCCACAAAACATACCTTGAAAAATAAATAATACGACAAGGAAAATGTGGACAACATGAAATCAAAGCATGACCAACAGAGACTGACGACACATTGTGACTAGGGTTGTGGTTTGATAAGGAAAATCTAGTTACTGTCTCCCAATCAACTATACTGTTGGGCAATGGACACACTCAAACCTATGAATCTAGGTGGAGTCGATATCCTGTACCTGCAATCCTACAATCAAAGCATATATTTTACATGTATATATATCATAATAAATCACACCGTGAAGATAAAATAGTAGAATTGCAGGGTGCTCGCAAGTGAGTGATGCAATCCCGTTCTCTTAACCAATATAGTGTCACATCAAAACTGACAAAGTTAAAAAATCAATTAACTACAGATGAGCATATATCAATATCAACTCAAATAATCAACTATGCTAACCAGAAAGCATGTCATAATCCATAAACATCAATATAATGTACCATCACATCAAAATATAAAAACCATCATTGCTCCAATGTCAACAATCAAATAACAACATAGTATCAAATTCTATCAAAGTAAAAGTACTATCTGAAAAACATAAGAAAATCAGAGTAAAACACTGTGTAATAATATGAGAAAATCAGAGGGATGCTACAAGTAGATTCAACCATTGGTGTCCTAGGGATTTTTCCATTCATATCCAAAATTATTTTAGATCTATATGCCCTATTATGTTATCTCGCACCTTGGATAGAGAATTTTTAAGAGTTTTTCCCTTTCATACGTCCCCTTGTAGGTATATTTCATCCCTGACATTTAAATTTTATGGGCTGATGGTGGGTAAAATAGGATTGATGTCACAATCCTCTTTTATTTTTAAATACATAATTATTATTTATGAAAGTAAAACTATTTTGATAATTAAGAAGGTTAAAATTCTAAGAAAAATAAATGATCAACTAATTATTCTAAAAAAAGGGAAATAATAAATACTATATATGTATGTGTGTATAAAGTTATAATTACATATAAATAAATATTATTGTTTAACTTGATCAGTTTCCTTTTTGTCTCTTCTTGATTTAAGTTGAATGGTAGTTCAAAAATGTTGTTCAATTAGAAGATGTGTGGATCATGCTCATCTATTTCTTTAGCATTAATGATGTTTTAACTTCACCATTTTATTTCATAAACAAGGTTGTGATTGTAAGTTTTGGATTAATATATTATATTATAAGTTATTTATGATTGCGGGAGGGATATGATACACAAGAAATTTGAAAGGAGGCCTTATATTGCCATTATTAATTAATTTTATGAAGTTCTAAATTGCATAATTTTAAGATGCTAGATTTCTCTTATGTTATTATAACATTAAATTAAAGACCTTCTAATTATAAATATTATAATCACCCACATAACGTGAGGGTGTGATTATTTAAATGTATATTTTATTTATATTCCTTTCACCTTTATGTTTATGTTAGTATAAAGGAAATCAAAGCATATTTGAGTTGATCATAGTCATTTAAATTCATTATAACTCTTGAGAAAATATTTTATAATGGATGTAATAAAGAGAACGAAGAATGGGGGAATAGTGGAGGAGGGATACTTCCCAATTGATTACCAAGCAGATGGAGCATTTTTCAAAAAAAAAAAATTATGATTATAAAGTGGGAAAAAATGCAGTAAATGAGAGGGGAGGGGACTTCTGATTCACAATTTGTGGGTAAAATCACATCTTGGCTAACATAAGTTTGTTTTGGTTTTGGAGCTGTAGATCGGGGTAGAATTCAAGTATGAGAATGAATCAATGATAGGAATCAAAAAGTTATATAATTAAAGCTAATAAAGACACTTATCCAAAAATAAAGTACAAATGACAATATAAATCCCAACAGTGAAACAAGAATACTTAATCTCTATTCCAAATTTGATTCATATCCATTACTCTTCTCCATTTTTCTTTGTTTGTTCTCAAATTTGTAGTATGCAAGATATTTGATAAGATTGATGTTGATGCAAGATAGCTAGATCTCAAGATATAAGAACTTCAAAGACAATGGTTCCTCAAAATGAATGATATGAGAAGTAAAATATTGAAGATTGTGTTAAGGTTTAAATGAAAGTGATGGCTTGCTTTTATAGAAATCCCAATTCATATGAAGGGTGAGGATTGAAAGATGAGGTATGGAAATTAATGGATGAGATTAATTGAGAGAAAAAGAGATAGGGATGGGAAGGTTGGATTATAAATTAGTTGAGATTTAGGGCTTGGCTAAGGAGAATTATATTAAATAATGATAGAAATTATTTAATTTATGAGGGGGAAAGTGAATAATTAAATAATTAAAAATAATTATTTAATTTTCAAGAAAATGATAATTAATTAAATAAATAAGATTTATTTAATTATGAAAGGAAAAAGATAATGAATAATTAAATATTTAAAATAGTTATTTAACTATAGAAGAATATGAAAATGAATAATTAAATAAATAAAAATTTATTTAATTATAGAGTGACAAGGGACATTAGTGACATAATTTAAATAAAATTGATATTTATTTAAATTAATGAAGAGAGGATTAAGGATAAAGTGAATTAATTAAATAATTAAGAATTATTTAATTAATAGAGGAATATGACTTTAGAGGATAATTAAATAATTAAAATTATTCAGTTATGCAAGAAAGGAGGTGAATTGGTGAGAAAATGTTGATTACGAGCATGGGATATTTTCAGTGTCTACATTTTCCCCCTCTTTGATACAATATCATTTTGAGCATTATGTCAAAGAATAATCAATAAAATCACCTCAAGGTATGCCCTAGCATGCCTCAATGATGCAGGATACGATGATGCCCCCTCAAGAAAATTGACATTTACTGAAAAGTTAGAAAATTTTCTGGTAAATTTACTGATAAGCTAATTTGATAGGTGCAAAAGCATTGGTGATGAAAACCTATGCTCAAAATTTGATGTAGCATTTGATATTTAGGATCAAATGGAAAAGTTGATATGGCTGTAGGAAGTGATGGGGGAATGAAATGTTAGCTTTTATTTTATTGCATGATTATCATCATAAAACTCATTATGGAAATGAATGAAGAACACCAATATATGACATAGACATAGGTGTAACATGTTATCCCTTACAAAAGTAGACACATGACAAACAAGGAGTGCTATGATGCAAACTAGTAACCATAGAACCTTGTCAAAATATGTGAGAAAAATACCACAATGCATGTTAGTTATGATGCAAGAAAGTATTAGATTGAGCTTTAACTTGAATAAGATGTTTCGTTTATGCCAAATGGAACCTCAATCAAACACAAGAAACATAGTTGCTATTGCCAAGATAAATCACAAAAAAAAATCAAAGAGAAAAAGGTCATGATCCATTATTTATCCTTTAAATCCTTTTGGGACATCCTCAAGGCATATAGTAACATGAAAAAAGATAAATAAAATAAAAGGATAAGAAAAACTAGACCAACGAGTCAATAACCATTTAGATATTTTTCCAAATTGTATGATCAGATTCTAGATAATGATAGTGTCTGGTTTTAGAAAAAGAAGCATGTCTTATAAGACTAGGGATCCTAACAATGCAACATCATGTCTAAGACTAAAGGTTGATGGATAAAGTTTGGCTTCATAAATGAGGCATGTCGTATAAGACTAGGGATCTCAACAATGCCATGCTTATCTAAGACTATTTGATAGATTGCTAAGGGTTTTTGATGTTTGATTAATAGGTATCTGTGATTAGGAAATTAATCTATTTGTATTAGAGACTAGCTGGATAGTTTGTCTGTTGCTTCAAGATTTGTTAAGCTCAGTTCTCTTGTTTGATGATGTGTTTGTTTTGTTTGCTTAAAGTGTCAACCTTAGCGAGGGATAATTTAATATGAGACATGGATTGTGATAGACTAAACTTGACAAACCCTTAGGGACCAAACTAATGTTGTAGGGGCTCATCAATGATGGCCTTTCCTATGTAAAATCTTAGAGATGATGTACTTCAACTGACATTGACCATGAATAACTTTTTATGAAAAGAAGATATGGATGGAATGACAACAATGTTATGAAAAAACCTAAGGGACTAACCTAAGCCTCAAGGGTACATTGATGATGGCCTTGCCTATGTGAAGGCATAAAGGCAACGTAGTTTGACCACTTGGACCAACAAACACTATTTTTAGAATTTTTGATGTTTAATGTTTTTTTTTTCTAATGTTTTAATTTTTCTGGAATTCCTAATGTTTTGATTTGTTTTGATTTTCTATTGTTTAGATTTTTTTGGATTTTTTAATGTTTTGATTGTTGAACCATGTCTAGGATCCCTTGTGAGATGTAAGTGAAGTAATTTCCCCCAATCAGGTATAGGACCAACTTATTGTGTATAGGGTTGGATGAATTTTTTTTATTATCGATGAAAATGAAAGGTGGAAGATGCTAAACATCAACAATTCTTAGGCCATGAGAAGGATGACTAAGTCTTATTATGGATAGATGAGGAATATGTAGAGCTTATTATGGAATAAGATATGTGTGAGGGATCATGGATGGAAGTGCAAAATTGGATGGAATGATAGTAGATGATGGAGCAAAAAGTGACTACACATGGCACCTATTTTCTAGGTTTTTACCATGGTACTTATCCAAAGCACCACCGAAGTGTTGCAACACAACAATTTACTGAGAGCGGAGGGGTGGGGGTGAATCAATAGATCACTTTGAATTTTAGCCCTTAAATTTTTTTGTAGATTAAAAATTAATATGCACAAACATAACCATCACATAACACAAGATGTACGTGGAAAACCCAAGATGGGAAAACCACAGTGATAAATGTTTATAGGATCTATTGTCCTAATCCACCCTCATGATGTAGAGAAATGGATTCACAACTCAACATTCCATTCACTTGACAAATTCCATAAAATTATTTATCTCAAACAATGATCAAGTGCATTCTAGATCACATTGAAAACATCCTCATGGCAACCCACAATTCAATGCACCAAACTATCATTTATAGCTTCCACAAAACAAATTATAAAGCCAATATCTTTGGTGATATTTAAGATAACATAATTATAGACTCCCCTTCCAACTCATCACAAGGTCAATCAAACTAGTGTAAAACACATAGAACAATTAAGTAGACACAACCCTTAACATGATCCAATATTTCTAGAAAATGAAATTATCTTTAAAATGATCATAACATCTTAAATCTAGAACTACAAGTCATAAGACTCAACGGAAAAGAAATCTAGAGCAACAATATTTCTCTTGGACATCATCGAAATACACTGAAAACCATAGTTCATAATTGGTAAACATAACTCACACTCTACAATGAATCAGAAACCAAAAATATAGATATATTAGCTTCCAAAAATCATTATCAACATATCTAAACCATACAAATATACGATAAAAACCTAGATCAACCATTGAACACCTGCAACCTTTCTTCATTACAATTTTATCAAAATCCTTGACATATACAGCTAATAACCTGCATCCATGACAACAGTAACCAATTAATAACTAGTTAACCAATTGACATCAATGACAACACCTTCATTCTTCTAACAATCTCCCCATTTTTCATTGATGGTAACACATGATGTGAAAAACCATCAAAGATAACACAATAGCTCTAAAAACACTTTTCATGATTTTATTTTTGTTTTTCCCCCTTAGTAGATAATCTTTTTCACATCTTCCTCATCTCATATCTTTTTCATCTCACATTCTCCTCATATCCCCCTTTAACATCAATGGAAGAGGAAAAGGATATTTTACATTGATTTCCCCTTTGATATTAAGAACATAATACTCTTTCAATCACAACACATGATAATACCTACTCCCCTTGAGAGGTAGCCACCAAAACATTAGTCCAAAAGAGAGATAGATCTACAGACCTACCAAACTAATGCATCCCCATATGCATCTAGTTCAATAAAGGAGGGGAAATCACCCCTAACTTCTCTCGGAGATACTCAAAAGTATCTTTAGGAAGATCCTTTTGCAAATATATCAACAATATAATCCTTTGTAGGTACATAATCAAGCTTTAATTCATTCTCCATAACCTTCTCTCTCAAGAAGTGATACCTGATAGATATATGCTTTGTCCTCAAGTGCATCACTAGATTCTTTGAAATATTAATCACACATGTAATGCCTCGCCATGAGACCCTAAAGGAAGTTGCAACTCAATGCGGAAGTGTACAATCTTTTTTCTTAAAAGTGCATTATTAACAAAGAATATGCACAACACTTCGCAACAACCTCTAAGGTAATGTGACAAGATTACATTAATTACCAAAACATACACACCACTTGCACATAAAGAATTTATTAAAATATTAACCATACATTTAATTTCACATACTTATAAAACATTAAAGATTCTAACACTAGGATAACATATATTAAGTTGCAGATTACATTAACTCAAAGTAGATTACAATACTCAATCCTGGAATGAGGTAGAACAAACCTAACTATTGCAATTACAAGATTCCTCCTCGAAAACAAGTGAGGGGAATAATAATTACAAGAGCTAATCTAAAGTAACTAGAAAACTTAAACTAAATAATGAAACCACTATGAGCTCTCCACTGAAAAACCTCCCAACACAATCTGTAAATCGAAGGGGGACCCAACGACATAGGGCACACATTCCTCCCAACCAAGTGGTACTTGAAGGCCCACCCCCCATGCTAGGAGACAGTAACATGGATACAAGGACAATCCCTACAACCCCTAGTCACAGGCTGACTCAACACTAAACATAACCACCACAAAACAACACTAACTCAAAAAAACATTTCTATCAGAGTTTGACAGTATGACTCACCAACAACCTAAACATACTACTAACCTAGGAGAAAGCCACTCAAGATATATGAGTTACTCGTCAGATCATTCAAGACCTCGACCCCCATTGAGCTTCACCCTCCTACGGTTATCATGAGATTCATCACCACTCTAAACTAAGGAGGTACAAAATATCCAACAATCCATTCAAACAAGAACAAGCCATTCCCCATTCATGGAAACCAGGTGACTCACTGGAAATGACAAACCTTACCACCACAGAGAACTACAAAAGATAAGACCATGAAATAACTCTCAAATTAACATTCCTCACTAGGAAGACTTACAATAAATCATCTAATACCTCTTTTCAGCAACCCCTAAATACCACAGAAGATATCTCAAACACATCATAGAGGCATAATAGTTTAATGTTTACAATATTCTAGTTTATCACAACCTTGCATACAGTCAACAAAATAACATAATAATTAACACCACACAATTATCCCCATTTAACTAATTAATTAAAAAGGCTCTTCGAAAAATAGATAAACATCACACTAACCATTTCCCTTATTTCCTCAATTTAAAATATTAAAACCTTTGTTCCTACCAACATATTGTATATATTTTTAAATACCTATTCCCGTAATACACTTAATTAAATATTCATTTCCTCTAATTGCAATTAGACGAACCACATAGGAAATCAACATGATAATTACATCTAAGATTTGGATTTACTAAATCCTTTCGCATTCAATGATAAGAAGGAATAATAAGACAAGTTACTCAATTTTCTCTAATTTAATAAGAAACCTTATAAAGAAAGAGAACATTCAACCAATTAACTAATCGACTCTTCAAATATCTCAATTTTAACTTAAACAACTATGAGAACATCATTCCATTTATTATTCCACTTCCCTCAATTTTAAACTAATAAAATATCTATTTTTTCAAACAATTTACATCATTTAAATAAATTATAATTTTTCTCTTTTTCAAAAAACACATTATTTTAATTTCACCTAATACATGCATTTGCATGCATCTAATCCAATGACTATTTAAACGAAAACAATATCTTCATTACAAGAATTCTTCATTTTGGAATTAACTTCAACTTGAACTCGAACATGCATCTATTTAGAATATGTAACCAATCAATTATCTAATCTTCAGTTCTAGAAAAATATTTATAACTAATGTATACGTATTTTCTCTATCTAAATAAATATGCATGCAACCTTTTCTTTTAAATTACATTTGGAGAAAATATACATATACTTAATAAATTTCCATAGCATTGAGTACCTCGTCATTTAAAACTAAAATAATAATATTTATTTAACAATTATACATATATATATTATATATACACAATATATATATATATCCCTATATATATATATAACAATACATTCTGCATTTAATATCAAACAAATTCCGAAATGCGAAATAAACGAATTTATAAAAAAATAATGTATTTATTAAAAACGAATTAATGAAAAGCGAATTTATAAAAAAAAGAAAGAATTAAATTCCATTGGAAATGGAATCGTAGGTTTTAAGGCATATAATAAAGGAGGGGTCGGTTGGCTTACCACAACCGCACCCCACAGTAATGGGGGTGGATTGTGATAAGTCCACCATGCCCAAGTATGGGGAGGGGTAGCGCTGCCCTTGGCAGTGCCTCTCACACCATATATAAAACACACAAAAAAGTACCTTCAAAACAAAACTCAGCCCTCCCTTGTACATTCGCTCGCCGTACAACGATTCCATTAAATTCTTTTAAAATAAACATCTCACAAATAAATATGTATATTATATAAATGTGGGGATATATATATATATATATTCACATATATATTATATATATATATATATTTATTGAGTTTCAACCATAAATCAAATTGGGGAAAAGTTTCTGAGCAAAGTCATCTACAGGAAAATTTTAACTGGGCAATTAATTTTTCTTGAGGGAAATTTTCAAAATTACAATAACCATTTTTCCAAATTTATGAGAGGATTTCAACTTCAATCTTTTTTAAAATAAAATTTGCATAGACTTCTTCATAATAAAATTTAACAAACTTCTACAGACCAATTTAAACAAACCCCAGAAGATTACAAAAATCTCTTTCCTCTAAATTTACACAGAGGCTTTCAAAACTAGTATAAGTTCTTAAATCACATATTGTTTTCCTCTTGTTTTTCCTCTGAGTTTTTTCACAACAATTCAACAATAAAGAAGCCTTACAAATTTTGAAAAATAATTTAAAGTTTCTACAACCAAAACACAAAAACTTCTTGCACAGGCAATCTTTCAATCTCAATTGAGCCTTTTTAAACAAAGCTTCTACAAAATTTAAATTTTGTACAGACAACCTTTTTCAAACAATTAAATAAATAAAATAAAGCTTGAAGGAACCTTTTTTCCTGAAGCTTGAAGAAACTTGAAGGTTGGAGCAAAACCTCCCCTTCAGAGATCAATTCCAAAGCTTTCCCCAAAATCACCACTTCCAGGAAGAGGTAAAAATACAGAAAACACCCAAAATTCTTAAGAATCCCCTTTGTTTTTCCAATTTTTTTAACCAAAACTCTCTCCAAAAATAATATCTTTCCTCTCCCAAAAATCTCCATGAGAAAACTTCTTTTCTTTCTTAATTAAATTCCCTCCAAATAATTTCTCAACCAAAAGTAAAATAATTAATTCTTCTCACACACATGTCATATTCAAAATATCTTTTTGACAACCACATATATTTTCTCAAAGCCTTTTTGCATGTTAAAATAATTTCTAATTACAATTTAATTCCAAATTGAAATTAATTAACACTAACTAAAATTTAAAATTAAAATTAAATTAAATTTCCCTTTTCTTTTAATTTCCTCAACAACATATTTAATTAATTAATTTTAATTATTTAATAAATAAATTCAACCCACTGGATTAAATTTAATTAATTAGATAAATCAAATTGAATTAATCAACTTAAATAAAAACTTCTATCTACGATGTATAATTTAAATTTAAATAAATATCAACACTATTTAAAACAATAATTCTAAGTATTAATTTCCATATTCCAGAGCCCTTCATAATTAAAATAATATTAAAACAAGCACTACAAAGACACAACTGACTCAAATAATGACCCACTAAGGCTAGGGTGTAGACTTGACACAGGTAACCTAGCTACTATCTCTCAATCATCATACCGTTGGGTCTACACGCTCAAACCTGTGAAGCTAG
Organism: Sequoiadendron giganteum; assembly: GCA_007115665.2. Taxonomy (NCBI): domain Eukaryota; kingdom Viridiplantae; phylum Streptophyta; class Pinopsida; order Cupressales; family Cupressaceae; genus Sequoiadendron; species Sequoiadendron giganteum. Next base: position 540,618,103 of record CM021104.1, on the reverse strand, counting down.
GTGGAGTCAATGTCATGTACCTACAAACCTGTATCTAAGACATCAATGACACATGCATATAAAATCATTATAAAATACACTGTGAAGAGGAAATCATATAATTGCAGGGTGCTCACAAACGAGTAATGCAATCATGTCCCTTTCACCAATACAATATCACCAAACTGACACTTCCATCAATGATAAAACTCATAAGCAATAATCATGTCATAATAAACCAACATTATTTTAATCAAAGCATGTCATGTAATGCCCCACCAAGTAACCTTAAAAAAAGTTGTAATTAACAACTTAAGTAAACCAATTTTTTTTTTATAAAGTGTAATAACATACACGTTCACTTACTAATTAACAACCACCTCTAAGGCTACAAGGTTAGGATTAATTAAACCCACACATACATCTTACATAAATCATAGCAATAAATACTTTATGAAATATACATCGTACATCATAAAAATACCACATAACATAACAAGATGAACATCCAAGATACAATCTCATAAACATTAATTTAATCCAATAGTTACATCCCTCATTCCCAGAATGAGACAATAATACAAAAGTATAATAATTACATAATCTCACCTCATAAACATAAGAGGGATAAAATAACTTATACAAATAGAATTATTACAATGCAAGAAAATATAATAGAATTTGGAGCTATCCATCTGGATGTCTCGCCTCCATGAACTAAAAATCAAGGGGGACCCAACGGTTTTGGTGCATGTTTCACCCAACCATGTAGTACCTGAAGGCCCACCCCCCATGCTAGGAGATAGTAACCACATAACATGGACAAAGATCTACAATAACTAACCCAAGGTAGATTCATACTGACAACCAAACAAAAGAACTAAACAAGTACAACTCATGTACAACACTAATATCACTGACATAGGTCACTTTGCTTCCAGACATAAAATCAACCAAGTATGTTCAGAGAACAATACAAGTATACAAATACCAATCACCAAGGGAACCTCAAGAGCATACAACCTAAGAATCATAACGACTACATCTCAAGGAGGAAATAAATATAAGAACTCACTCCAAATATTTTGGAGGCAACAAAATACAAAGTCCACTCCTTTTCAGGAGGTACAAAACATCCCCGTTCATGAAAACCGGGTTGTAATACCCCTCCGTTTTGATTCTTTTTCAAATTACTTTACGTTATGTTTGGTTGCAATTACTTTGATACTGGATACATTTTGTTATGATGATTTGATCGCTATTATTGAGTGACAACTATTATTGTGGGATGTAGTTATCTGATTATTGTTTTACATGCATTATGGATTAATGATGTTGTAGAGTTAGCATGAGATATTATTATGAGATTATTGAAATTATGATGGAAGTGTTAGTTTTGATGAGTGTATGGGTGAAAAGGACAAGTTCGTATCACTCGTTTGCAAGTGCCCTGCGAATCCGTAATTCCTTCTTCACAGTGTGTATTATATGTTGGATATATTGTATGATGTTGTTTACTTGGTTGCAGGATTGTAGGTACATGACACCAACTCCACCTAGTTTCATAGGTTTGAGTGTGTCGATCCAATGGTTAAGTTGAATGGGAGATAGTAGCTGGGTAACATGTGTCAAGTTTACACCCTAGCCTCAGTGTGTCGTCAGTTGTGTGTGTCAAGTCATTCTCTGTCTTGCTTTGATGTTATTTAATTCAAAAGAATTCTTGATTTGGAAATAGATATTTAAAATAATTGCATTTAAATCATGTTGATGGTTATTTAATTTAAATAATGCAATGTGGATAAAAGTTTATATTTAAATTATTTAATTAATTAAATTTAATCGAAGGGGGTTGAATTTAGTTATTAAATAATTAAATTGATTAATTAAATGTGGTGCAAGAGAATGAAAGGAAATAAAAGAATTATAATTAATTTTGGAATTTAATTCCAACGTGTGGGAATTAAATTAGAAAATGTAATTAAATGTTTATTTGGGAAATTGGGTGCAACTTTAGAAATTAATTTATTATTTGAAATTGCATTTTAAATTGAAAGTGGGTTGTAAAAATTGAAATTGAAATATCTAATTTGCATGTAATGTAAATTAGGGTTGTATTAGGTATTTTTGATTTATAAAGAATACATGTTTTAATTTTAGGGCAGAAAAGTCTTTAGGAAAATTTATTTTTACAGCAGGGAAGAAATTTTGGAAAATTTGCACAAGGGTTTGAAGAAAGTTTGATTGTAGAATTGATTGAAGGAAAAATTGTTTGCATTTGTTGAATTTTGGATTGGATTCATTGGAACATTGAAGAAAAATTCAAGAAATCTTTGGAGGAGGCTTGCATCAGAAATTCATCTCTTCCTGTAGCTTTTTGTACCAGGTTTTCCTCTTTGTGTTTTATTGTTCTTGATTGTTTTGTTTAAGATAGTAATGATTAAAGTTTTGTTTGTTAAATCTATTTTAGAAAATAAATTTGATATTAGAACAAAAGAACTAAACAAATTTACAGCCTTTGCTTGTGAAAATTCTTGAGTGAAAATTGTGAAAACCTTAGTTGAATTTAAATTATTTGGGGAAATCGATTTTGTTGTTATTGAAATCAAAAATAGAGATTGAACAATGCATTTAGAATGTTTTTAGAAAATGAAACCTTCTGTTTATTATTAAAAAACGGATTTTAAAATCTTCAGTATAGTTATATTTTTCATGGTAAAATGGTCTGGTTGCGTCGCCTATAATTTCACTTTCACAAACTGAGTTGTCAGGAAATTTCAAAGGTTTTTGCATTTTGAAATTTTCTTATCCCTGTCCAAAAATCGCAAATAACCAGATCGTAGTTTTTGAGTTATGCTTGAAACATGAGACTGTTGTTAAGATATTTTTCCATGGTTGTTCTGAAAATAAAATAATAATAAATTGATATTTATAAATATTAATATTCTAGGTATTGTTATTATAATATTAAAATATTATTTAATAATATTTTATATTATAATTTATAATAATAAAGTATTATATATATTTGTTTTTTTTAAAATAAAATTTGTATATTAGATTAGTGGAATTAGAACTATAAACATATGGGAAAATTATTATTTATTTTAAAATGGCATGTTAAAGTTTAATTGAAGGAGTTAAATATTTGATGTAAATAATGCATAATTTAAAATTTGATTGTGGAATTTAAATTCATGTGTAAAAGGTCCAATTATTAATTTGATTTAATTGGAAAAATATATTTATGTTTTGGAAAATTGATGATAAGGGATATTTTATTTTGAATTAAACAATTTGATATTCTGTAAAGAATAGAAGATCTGTTAATGATTATATATATTTAAATATATTAATTTATATTTAGTATATATTGAAGACATATATCCATTTGAGAGAATAAATAATATTTTATCTTATTTTATTCTGCTATTTGCAAATTGGGTATTATTAGTGTTCTAAAAGAAATAATTAGTATGTGTAGAAAATGTATAGAGAAAGATATTTTTTTAATAAAAGTAATTACTTGATTTAAAAAAAAATATTTATTTTGTTAATATGATTGAAGAAAATATATTGAGATGTATAAATATATTCATGAGTATTTTCAATCAGTATTTACCTTATTTTATTTAAGTGCGTGTAATTTAGCTTTGCATGAAGAATTTAAAAGATAAGTTTTGAATGTATGGTCAAAATTGATAGGGAAAAAGATATTTAAATATATTGAAGAATTATAGAAATATTTATATTTAAATGTTTGTTTTAATTAATGAAATTTAATTAGAAACAATATGAATGCATGGTCAAATATGTAATACCCCTCCATTTTGTTTCTTGTTCAAGTTGCTTTATGCTATGTTTGGTTGCAATTACTTTGATATTGGATACATTTTGTTATGATGATTTGATCGCTACTATTGAGCGACAACTATTATTGAGGAATGTAGTTATCTGATTATTGTTTCACATGCATTATGGATTAATGATGTTGTAGAATTAACATGAGATGTTATTATGAGATTACTGGATTATGATGGAAGTGTCAGTTTTGATGAGTGTATTGGTGAAGAGGACGGTTTCGCATCACTCGCTTGCGAACGCCCTACGAATCCGTAATTCCTTCTTCACGGTGTGTATTATATGTTGGATATATCGTATGATGTTGTTTACTTGACTGCAGGATTGCAGATACATGACATCGACTCCACCTAGTTTCACAGGTTTGAGCGTGTCGATCCAACGGTTAAGTTGAACGGGAGATAGTAGCTAGGTAACATGTGTCAAGTCTATACCCTAGCCTTAGTGTGTCGTCAGTTGTGTGGGTCGAGTCATTGTCTGTATTTCTTTGATGTTATTTAATTCTGAAACATTCTTGATTTGGAAATAGATATTTAGAATAATTGCATTTAAATCATGTTGATGATTATTTAATTTAAATAATGCAATGTGGATAAAAGTTTATATTTAAATTAATTAATTATATTTAAATTATTTAATTAATTAAATTAGATCCAAGGGGTTGAATTTAGTTATTAAATAATTAAATTAATTAATTAAACGTGATGCAAGAGAATTAAAGGAAATAAAAGAATTAGAATTAATTTTGGAATTTAATTCCAACGTGTGAGAATTAAATTAGAAATTGTAATTAAATGTTTATCTGGGAAATTGGTTGCAATTTTGGAAATTAATTTATTATTTGAAATTGCATTCTAAATTGAAAGTGGGTTTTCCAAAAATGAAATTGAAATTAAAATTGAAATTGAAATATCTAATTTGCATGTAATGTGAATTAGGGTTGTAAATATTGAAATTGAAATATCTAATTTGCATGTAATGTGAATTAGGGTTGTATTAGGTATTTCTGATTTATAAAGAATACATGTTTTAATTTTAGGGCAAAAAAATCTTTAGGAAAATTCATTTTTACAGTAGGGGAGAAATTTTGGAAAATTTGCACAAGGGTTGGAAAAAAGTTTGATTGTAAAATTGATTGAAGGAAAGATTGTTTGCATTTGTTGGATTTTGGATTGGATTCATTGGAGGATTGAAGAAAATTTAGGAAATCTTTGAAAGAGGCTTGCATCAGAAATTCATCTCTTCCTGTAGCTTCTTGTACCAGGTTTTCCTCTTTGTGTTTTATTGTTCTTGATTGTTTTGTTTAAAATAGTAATGATTAAAGATTTGTTTGTTAAATCTGTTTTAGAAAATAAATTTGATATTAGAAGAAAGAAATTAAATAAATTTATAGCTTTTGCTTGTGAAAATTCTTGAGTGAAAATTGTGAAAACCTTAGTTGAATTTAAATTATTTGGAGAAATTGATTTTGTTGTTATTTAAATCAAATATAGAGATTGAACAAAGCATTTAGAATGTTTTTAGAAAATGAAACCTTCTGTTTATTATCAAAAAATAGATTTTAAAATCTGCAGTATAGTTATTTTTTCATGGTAAAATGGTTTGATTGCATCGCCTATAACTTCACTTTTACAAACTGGGTTTTTAGGAGATTTAAAGGGTTTTTGCATTTTGAAATTTTCTTACCCCTGTCCAAAAATCGTAAATACCCAGATCGCAGTTTTTGAGTAATGCTTGAAACATGAGACTGCTATTAAATTATTTTCCTGTGGCTGTTTTGAAAATAAAATAATAATAAATTGATATTTATAAATATTAATATTTTATGTATTGTTATTATAATATTAAAATATTATTTAATAATATTTTATATTATAATTTATAATACTAAAGTATTATATTTATTTATATTATTTTAAATAAAATTTGTATAATAGATTAGTGAAATTAAAATTATAAACATATGAGAAATTATTGTTATTTTAAAATGGCTTGTTAAAGTTTAATTAAAAGAGTTAAATATTTGATTTAAAGAATGCAATATATTATTGAATAGAGATTTAAAATTGGATTGATTAGTATATATGTAAAATGGATAGAGAAACAATATGTTATTATATTAAAGTGATTGAATGTGTTGAATAGAAAATTGAATGAGATGTAAGATTTGATTAGAAAATGGAAAGAGTTTACTTGCATGGATTTGTGTCGATTTAAAAGTAAATTAAGAAGTTGTTTTATTGATGAAGCAATCAATTATGTTATTTATTAATTTCTATTTAGATTAATTGAATCATTGTGATTGGATTATGAAAGAGATATGGATTTAGTATATCCAAAAGTAGTATCTTCCTCATGCTTATCTTAAAGGATTTAATTCTTTGTATTCAGTAAAGGGAAGTAAGTTTAATTGTTTTAGATTTTCAATAATGAAAAGGGAAATAGGGGTTATGATTATTTTAGATGATCTACTTATCATGTCTTTGACTTTGTCAACACTACCTATTGAATGAGTATGGATTTAGGAAATCCAAATATTAGATTTGATTGATGACTTGAATGTTTTGGTTGCTATGTCGTCAAGTTGCATTGTTGGTTTTGGGATTTAGTGTTAGTACTAAATTATAAGTCTTCCAAAAGAACTTAGAAGATAAGGGTTGTTGAATCTTTATGCCATCCAGTTGTTTTCCCTTGGGTAGTGCATGTTCAGTTTTACTTGGTTTTTATGAACGAGGATTTTTGCACCTCCTTGGTTTAGGAGCGGATTATGGGATCCGTGTCTCCTTGTGTGGAGTGACCTTGTTATGTGGTTTCATCTTGTTACCTCCTATGAAAGGAGTGGACTATGTGTTGTTGCCTCTAAGATGTTTGGAGTGAGATCTTTTGTACCTCTTGTGAAAGGAATGGACTATGTGTTGTTGCCTCCAAGATGTTTGGAGTGAGATCTTTTATACCTCCTGTGAAAGGAATGGACTATGTGTTTGTTGCCTCCAATATGTATGGAGTGAGTTCTATTATTTGTATCCTCCTTGTGTTGGAGTAGATTATGATGCCTAGTTGGTATGCACTTGTGGTTCCCTTGGTGGATTGTTTGGATGTGTGTTGTCGAATAGAAGAGTGGCTTCTATTAGGCGCCAGAGCTCAAAGAGGTAAACTGGATAACCTTCAGGAGTGATTTAAACAAGTGATAATTAAAATAATGTACTTAGAAGATTAGGATTAGTTTCACATTAATCAAGATAATTTGATGATCACTCATAGACACAAGGGCTTATTTAGACTTGGGATGAGTGAGAAGGCTTAGAATGACAAGATCAACTATCTAGTTCTTACGAGAGGTAGTTGATTTCGCATGAGTGAGTATGAGTGCCGGGATTCGGTTGAGGCCACCAGGATTACTTGTGCTGGAGCCTATGAAGAATGCCTAGAGGAGATCTCATGACAAACCTTGCGATGACACTCTATCTATGACAACTATTGTTAATTATTTTATGTGTATGGTTATTTGAACATACTTGATCTATTTTATGTCTGGAAGCAATGTGACCTATGTCAGTGATGTTGGAGTTGTACTTGTATTATACTTTTATTATACTTGTATTGTACTTGAGTTGTACTTGATTCGTACTTGTATGGTGAATGAGTTGTACTTGTTAATTCATTTGGTTGGTTATAACAGTATGAGTCAGTATTAGTTTGCCTTTGGTTAGAAGTAGTAGAATCTTTGTCCATGTTACTTTGTTACTATCTCCTAGTATGGGGGGTGGGCCTTCGAGTACCACATTGGTAGGGTGGAACATGCACCAAAAACATTGGGTCCCCGTCGATCTTCAGTATGTGGTGGCGAAACATCCTGATGGACAGCTCGTGGTTCTCGTTGTATTATCTTGCATTGTAATATTTTAACCTGTATAAGTTATTTTATCCCTCTTATGTTTATAAGGTGGAGTTATGTAATTGTAATATATTTGTACTAGTGTCTCATTCTAGGAATGAGTGATGTAACTGTTGGATTAAGATAATGTGTATGAGATTGTATCTTGGTTGATTATCTTCTTATGTTATGTGGTATTCTTATGATGTATGATGTTTATTTCATAAAATTCATAAGGCTATGGTTATATGTAATATGTATGTGTGGGTTTGAGTAATCCTAACCTTGTAGTCTTAGAGGTTGTTGTTAACTAGTAAGTGAATGTGTATGTTATGCACTTTATAAAAAAATAAAAATTAGTTCGCTTAAAACATTAATTGCAACTTCCTTTAAGGTTACTTGGCGGGGCATTACAAAATAGATAAGCTAAAAGATATTTTTATACATTGATGAAATTGCATATTTTTAAATGGATAGTTGAAAAGACATAGATTCCGGATAGAAAATTGAAAAGATTGTTTGCAATAGTGTTAAGTTGCATTAGAAGTAAATTTAGGAACTAACTATATTGAAAAAGGCAAATAGTTATTATATTTTAATTAATTCCATAGAGTAATCTAGTCATTGTGAATGGAATATTAAAGAATATATGTAATTAAATTTATTAATATATATATTTGGTGCCTATATAATATGGAGCATAAATATATATATTAAGTGTAAAATTCATTATCGTATTTTATTTTAAGGAGATGCATGCAATATTTTATTGAATAGAGATTTAAAAATGGATTGATTAGTGTATATGGAAAATGGTTAGAGAAACAATATGTTATTATATTAAAGTGACTGAATGTTTTAAATAGAAAAGTGAATGAGACGTAAGATTTGGTTAGGAAATGGAAAGAGTTTACTTGCATGGATTTGTGTCGATATAAAAGTAAATTAAGAAGTTGTTTTATTGAGGAGGCAATCAATTATGTGATTTATTAATTTCTATTTAGATTAATTGAATCATTGTGTTTGGATTATGAAAGAGATATGGATTTAGTATATCCAAAAGTAGTATCTTCCTCATGATTATCTTAAAGGATTTAATTCTCTGTATTTAGTAAAGGGAAGTAAGTTTAATTGTTTTAGATTTCCAATAATGAAAAGGGAAATAGAGGTTATGATTATTTTTAGATGATCTAATTAACGTGTCTTTGACTTTGTCAACACTACCTATTAAATGAGTATGAATTTAGGAAATCCAAACATTAGATTTGATTAATGACTTGAATGCTTTGGTTGCTATGTCATCAAGTTACATTGTTGGTTTTGGGATTTAGTGTTAGTCCTAAATTATAAGTCTTCCAGAAGAACTTAGAGGATAAAGGTTGTTGAATCTTTATGCCATCCAGTTATTTTCCCTTGGGTAGTGCATGGCGTCTTTTCAGTTTTACCCGATTTTCACGAACGGAGATGTTTACACCTCCTTGGTTAGGAGTGGATTATAGGATCCATGTCTCCTTGTATGGAGTGACCTTGTTATGTGGTTTCATCTTATTGCCTCCTATGAAAGGAGTGGACTATGTGTTTGTTGCCTCCAAGATGTTTGGAGTGAGTTCTATTATTTGTATCCTCGTTGTGTTGGAGTGGATTATGGTGCCTAGTTGGTATGCACTTGTGGTTTCCTTGGTGGATTGTTTGGGTGTGTGTTGTCGAATAGAAGAGTGGCTTCTATTAGGTGCCAGAGCCCAAAGAGGTAAACTGGATAACCTTTAGGAGTGATTTAAACAAGTGATAATTAAAATAATGTACTTAGAAGATTAGGACTAACTTCTCACTAATCAAGATAATTTAATCCTCACTCATAGACACAAGGGCTTGTTTAGACTTAGGATGAGTGAGAAGGCCTGTAATGGCAAGATCAACTATCTTGTCCTTACAAGAGGTAGTTGATTCCGCATGAGTGAGCATGAGTGCCAGAATTCGGTTGAGGCTACCAGGATTACTTGTGCCGGAGCCTATGAAGAATGCCCAGAGGAGATCTCATGACAAACCTTGCGATGACACTCTATCTAGGACAACTATTGTTAATTGTTTTATGTGTATAATTCTGTGAACATACTTGATCTACTTTATATCTGGAAGCAATGTGACCTATGTCAGTGATGTTGGAGTTGTACTTGTATTGTACTTGATTTGTACTTATATTGTACTTGAGTTGTACTTGATTCGTATTTGTATGGTGAATGAGTTGTACTTGTTTATTCATTTGGTTGGTTATGTCAGTTTGAGTTAGTATGAGTCTGCCTTTGGTTAGAGGTAGTAGATTTTTGTCCATGTTACTTTGTTACTATCTCCTAGCATGGGGGCTGGGCCTTCGGGTACCACATTGGTTGGGTGGAACATGCACCAAAACCATTGGGTCCCCATCAATCTTCAGTACTCGGTAGTGAGACATCCAGATGGACAGCTCGTGGTTCTTGTTGTAATTCCTTGCATTGTAATATTTCAATTTGTATAAGTTACTTTATCCCTCTTTTGTAAGAGGTGGAGTTATGTATTTGTAATACATTTGTACTATTGCCTCATTCTGGGAATGAGTGATGTAACTAATGGATTAAGATAATGATTATGAGATTGTATCTTGGTTGATTATCTTATTATATTATGTGGTATTCTTATGATGTATGATGTTTATTTCATAAAGTTCATAATGCTATGGTTATATGTAAGATGTATGTGTGGGTTTAAGTAATCCTAACCTTGTAGCCTTAGAGGTTGTTGTTAATTATTAAGTGAATGTGTATGTTAAATACACTTTTAAAAAAAAAAAATTAGTTGGCTTATGACGTTAATTGCAACTTTCTTTAAGGTTACTTGGTGGGGCATTACACGGGTAATAACTGAAAGACACCATACACTACACAAGGGAAAACAACTAGATGACATAAAAATTCAACAACCCTTATCTTTTAAGTTTTTCTAGAAGACTTATAATTTAGGACTAACACTAAATCCCAAAAACCCACAATGCAACTTGACAACATAGCAACAAAAACATTCAAGTCATTAATCAAATCTAATATTTGGATTTTCTAAATCCATATTCATTCAATAGGTAACGTTAATAAGGTCAAAGACACACTTACAGAGTTAACTCAAATAATCATATACCCATATTTCTATTTCCATTATAAGAAATCTTAAACAATTTGAACTTACATCCCCTTACGAAATACAGAGAACTAGAACATTTAAGTCAATCACAAGAGCATTACTATTTTTGGATATACTAAATCCATATCTCCTTCATATTTCATTCACAACAAATTACTTACTCTATTTGAAATATAATAAATTAAAATAACCATTTGCCTCATCAATATAAACTTCTTAATTTACCTTTAAATCGACACAAATCCATGCAAGTAAACTCTTTCCATTTCCTAACCAAATCTTACATCTCATTCAATTTTATATTTAAAACATTCAATCCCTTTAATATCATAAAATATTGTTTCTCTATCCATTTTTTCATATACACTAATCAAACGATTTTTAAATCTCTATTCAATAATATATTGCATGCTTCTTATTAAAATAAAATATGATAATGAATTTATACTTAATATATGTATATTTATGTTCCATATTATGTATACACCAAATATATATATTAATAACTTAATTATATATATTCTTTAATATTCCAATCACAACGATTAAAATTGTTCTATGGAAATAAATGAAACAAAACAAATATTTTCCTTTTCCAATATAATTAGTTCCTAAATTTACGTCTAATACAACATAAACTATTGCAAATACTATAGTCAAATTTTCTATCCAAAATCTATACCACGCATTCTAATTTTATCCTTTAAAATCCCTATTTCCAATAATATAAAATTTTTGCTCTTTCAACTTAATTGAAATAATTAAACAAGTATCTTCAATCTACAAATACAAGAAATACTAATTTAAACAATTTAAATCAATTTCAATGTTTACTTCTAAAACTAACATTAGTTCTCTATTAACTGGATTTTTTTCGTTTTCCAACTAACTCAAATGATTTAATTATTTAATATAAAATACCTTTTTCCTATTAAATTGAATTTTGCATATTAATCAGTTCCAATAAAAATATTTTTTTCAAATACACAATTAACTCTTCTAATTTCTACAATTCATTACGTAATTCATTATATCGATAAAACTAAATTAATAATTCATCTTTTCAGATAGGGAATAAATTACATTAATATTCAATTCTCTAATTGCTCTTAACAAAATAAGTATTTTGAACTATAAATCAAAACATTTCGCTTTAAATTAAATAACTATTTGCCCTTGCAAATTAAATCATTATAAAATTAATCAAATTAACATTTGGTCTCTTCCATAACTTATTGTGTTAAAATAAGATCAATATTTGGACTATAACCCAATATCATATATATATTTTTCCAATTAAATCAAATTAATAATTGAACCTTTTACACATGAATTTAAATTTCACAATTAAATCTTAAATTATGCATTCTTTAAATCAGATATTTAACTCCTTCAATTAAACTTTAACATGTCATTTTAGAATAAACTATAATTTCCCCATACGTTTATAATTTTATTTCCACTAATCTAATATACAAATTTTATTTACAATAATATAAATAAATATAATAATTTAATATTATAAATAATAATATAAAATATTATTAAATAATATTTTAATATTATAATTACAATACATAAAATATTAATATTTATAAATATCAATTTATTATTATTTTATTATCAAAGCAGGCATAGGAAAATAACTTTACAATAGTCTCGCGTTTCAAGCATAACTCAAAAACTAGGATCTGGGTATTTGCAACTTTTTTACAGGGGTAAGAAAATTTCAAGATGTAGAAACACTTTAAATTTCTTGACAACCCAGTTTGTGTAAGAGGAGTTATATGTGACGCAACCAGACCATTTTACCATGAAAAATATAACTACCTTGCAGATTTTAAAATCCAATTTTTAATAATAAATAGAGGGTTTCATTTTCTAAAAACATTCTAAAAACATTGCTCAATCTCTATGTTTGAATGCAAAACAAAATAATCAATTTCCTCAAACAAATTAAATTCAACTGAAATTTTCACAATTTTCACTCAACAATTTTCACAAAACAAAAGGTGCAAATTTATTTGATTCTTTTCTTCTAACAACAAATTTATTTTCTAAAATAGATTTAACAAACAAATTTTTAATCACTACTATTTTAAAAACAATCAAGAACAATAAAAACACAGAAGAAAACCTGGCTCAAGAAGCTACAGGAAGAGATGAATTTCTGCTGCAAGCCTCCTCCAAAGATTTCCTAAATTTTCTTCAATCATTCAATGAATTCAATCCAAAACCCAACAAATGCAAACAATCTTTCCTCCAATCAATTCTACAATCAAACTTTTTTCAAACCCTTCATTTGTGCAAATTTTTCCAAAAGTTCTTCTTTGCTGTAAAAATGATTTTTTCTAAGAACTTTTTTGCCCTAAAATTAAAACATGTATTCTTTATAAATCAAAAATACCTAATACAAGCCTAATTCACATTACATGCAAATTAGATATTAATTTCAATTTCAATTCCAATTTTAATTTTTGCAACCCTAATTCACATTGCATGTAAATTAGATATTAATTTTAATTTTAATTTTTGAAAGCCCACTTTCAATTTAAAATGCAATTTCAAATAATAAATTAATTTTCAAAGTTGAAACTCATTTCCCAAATAAACATTTAATTATAATTTTTAATTTAATTCCCACATGTTGAAATTTAACCCCCTTGGATTAAATTTAATTGATTAAATAAATTAAATATAATTAATTAATTTTAAATATAAACTTTTATCCACATTGTATTATTTAAATTAAACAATCATCAACATGATTTAAAAGCAATTATTCTAAATATCTATTTCCAAATAAAAAATCCTTCAAAATTAAATAAGATTAAAACAAGGCAATGAACGACTCGACACACACAACTAACGAACACTATGGCTAGGGTGTAGACTTGACACAAGTTACCTAGCTACTATCTCTCGTTCAACTTAACCATTGGATCAACATGCTCAAACCTGTAAAACCAGGTGGAGTCGATGTCATGTACTTGCAATCTTGCAACCAAGTAAACATCATACAATATATCCAGCATATAATACACACTGTGAAGGAGAAATCATGCATTTGCAGGGTGCTCGCAAGTGAGTGATGCGAACTCGTCTTCTTCACCAATACACTCATCGAAACTAACACTTCCATCATAATTCCAATAGTCTCATAATAACATCTCATGCTAACTCTACAACATCATTAATCCATAATGCATGTGAAACAATAATTAGATCAACATATCACACAATAATAGTTGTCTCACAATAATTCCAATAGTCTGATAATAACATCTCATGCTCGCAAGTGAGTGATGCGAACTCGTCTTCTTCACCAATACACTCATCGAAACTAACACTTCCATCATAATTCCAATAGTCTCATAATAACATCTCATGCTAACTCTACAACATCATTAATCCATAATGCATGTGAAACAATAATTAGATCAACATATCACACAATAATAGTTGTCTCACAATAATTCCAATAGTCTGATAATAACATCTCATGCTCGCAAGTGAGTGATGCGAACTCGTCTTCTTCACCAATACACTCATCGAAACTAACACTTCCATCATAATTCCAATAGTCTCATAATAACATCTCATGCTAACTCTACAACATCATTAATCCATAATGCATGTGAAACAATAATTAGATCAACATATCACACAATAATAGTTGTCTCTCAATAGTAGCGAACAAAACATCATAACAAAATATATCCGGTATCAAAGTAACTGCAACCAAACATAACATAAAACAAATTGAATAAGGAGCAAAATGAAGGGGTATTACATGTCAATTATAACATCAAGGAAATTACATATCTTAACACACATAGTTCGTATCGCTCAATAAGCAATGATCAAATAATACAACATTTTAATCTAACATAAGAGCAAAACAGAGGGGTGTTACAACACATGTATTATCATAAAAGATAGAAATAGGATCATCATACATTACTTTGATATCTTTCAATGTCTATTTTATACATAAAACTTATGTACAACAAGATGCAACAACAATATACTCAGCTTCATCAGTAGATAAGGAAACCAAATCTTTCTATTTACTCAACCATGCCACCAATCTACAACCAAGAAAGAATGCACCACCACTTGTACTTTTTTGGTCATCTACACATCCAACCCAATCTGCATTTGTATAAGCACTTAGTGTAAAGTCAATATCCCTAGGATACCATAAGCTATAATCTGGAGTTCCATTCAAATATTCAAATATTCTTTTAATAGCAACAACATGTGTTTCTTTAGGAACTTCTTGAAATATAGCCACAAGATAGACTACATGTATAATATTTGGTCTAGTAGTAATCAAATAAAACAATCCACCAACCATAGATCTATATTTTCTTTGATCAACCTTAGGTGAATCACCATATTTACCTAAGTTTTTAACACCATAGGAGTGCATACTAGTTTGGAACCATCCATCTCAAAAAAATTCAACATCTCTCTCACATACTTTAATTGTGAAATAAAAATACCTTTCTCTATTTGATTAATTTGTATCCCAAGAAAGAAATTCATCTCACCAAACATGGACATCTCAAATTCTTTTTTCATTTCTTCTGAAAACATCTTACATAGTTTCATTTTCTCCAAAGATAATTTCATCAACATATACAACTACAATCAAGGTTTTGTCATTTTCAATTTTAAAATACATATTACTATCTATCATACCTTTGTTGAAACCTAGTTGAATCAAGTACCTATCTAACCTTGCATACCGAGCTTTAGGAACTTGTTTGAATCCATATAAATATTTCTTCAATATGCAAACCATATTCGGTTGATCTAACAACTAAAATACTTTTGGTTGTTCCATGTAGACCTCTTCTTCTAGTTCACCATTCAAAAATGAAGACTTAACATCCATTTGAGAGACCATAAAATCTTTATGAGAAGAAAATTATAAGAACATCCTGATAGCTTCCATTCTTGTCATCAGAGAAAAATTCTCCTGAAAATCTATGCCTTCTACTTGTGAGTATCTCGTACACACAAGCCTTGCTTTATTTATGACCACTTCTCCTATAACGCCCCGCCACACAACCCTAGAGGAAGTTGCATTTAACTACTAGAACGGAATAATTTTTTTTTTAAAAGTATAATTAATAAGTGAGTTAATTAACTAATGCCAACTTCCCTTATGGTTACAAGACAGTGGTTATTTAGAACCTCAACACAAACATGAATTAAGTCGCGCCAAAATATTACTAAGTAAATTAAACACATACATTCCAATAAGATGAAATAACTAATAACATAAGATAAAACTCCCATTGCATTAATTCAACATGAAAAGTTCAATTACAAGAGATTACAACACTCATTCTCTAAATGAGGCAAGTCCAAAATCATAAGGGATTACAATTTACAAATTCCACCTCGATAACATGAGGTGCAAAGCTAATACAAAATAACAGAAGTGAAATAGAACAAGATGCAGGAACCAACGAGCTCTCCAACTGGATGTCTCGTCCACAAGAACATGAAGAAGGAACCCAACGGACTAAGTGCACGCCACCCAACCAAGTGGAACCCAAGGGGCCCACACCCTCATGCTAGGAGGTAGTAATAAGGATTCCTAACCAAGGACATCTAGCACAAGACATAGACTGACACAACTGAACTAAAATAAATACCATGACATTCTAACACAAAGGTTACATGCTTCCAAAATTTTTACATAATCAATTGTATCTCTAATGTGAACAAACTGTCGACCTAGGAGAAGTGTCATAACAATGTTACATGGGTTATCCTAGTGAGTCTTCCTAGGTCCCGGCCCCCATCCTGGGTTATCCTGGTAACCTCTCACGACTTCCGACCCCTCATGTAAACCAATGCGGAATCAGTTATCTTTCATGATGACAAGATAACGATCTTGCCATTCCAGGCCTTCTCATCCCAACCCAAGTCTTTACAAGCCCTTGCGGTCACGTACGAGGCATAATTATCTTATTTAGATGTTTAAAACTACATGATGCCCTAACCATTTAATTTTAGTTATCACTGGGTTAACTAACTTGCAACGAGTTATCCTGGCACCACTTTGTGTGCCGGCCCCCGTTACAAGCCACTCCTCTAAGACGACACGTGCAACTCCACAACTCAAGGGTACACAAGTGCGACAAAAAAAAAATACCACATCCCTAACCAAGACACGCAGTTCAAATACCCTCCCGTTCGTGATAACCGGGAAACCACTTGGTTAACACACTACCCTAAGCCATCTATGGTTGACTTTACACAAAAGACAACCCACCAAAAGAAAACTCCACTAGAAGACTTGCTAAGAACAAACTCACATTTCCCGATAATACGCACACAATTCTATGCAAAGACAGTAATTAAACTCTACTTTAGGTTCACTAAACCCATACTTCACACATATTCAATAATTCACTGCATTTAATAATTCCAGATAGAAATAAAGTACAACTCAATGTTTGGGTTTAACTAAAGTTCAATGATATCTCTATGTTTCAAAGTAACATTTAGAACTAAAATGGTTTATATAAAACAAACAATTGTTTAACTAATCGAATTAACCTTTCGGTATAATATTGATTTGATTCAAAACATTTCAAGAAAGACACCCTTTAATTAAAATTCATTAAAGTGACATAACCCGATTGCCCAAGAATAATTTCCCCTTAATAACATAAAACAAGACCATTAAACAACTATTTAATCATTTCAAATTTTTTTTTCGTACTTTAATCTAAATAAAAAAAAAATATATATATTATTATTATAATATTATTATTATTAATTATGCGGATGAAATTAATAATAATAATATTAAAATAATAATAAAATATTATATTCTATTAATATTTTAATAATATATATATACATATATTTAATATTAAATATATATATATAATATACATATTAATAAACTATTAATAAATAAATATAATATAAAAAAAAATCAATGAAAAGCGAATTAAAAAAAACATGGATCACGTTTTACAAGGGCGAAGCCCTAATATCCTTACGCCCACGCCATTAGTTCGCAGCCACGGCCGCGTAACACACAGCCGTCCCCATTAATGGGGGTGACTGTGTGTAACACACAGTCGTCCCTCGACTGTGCTGAGCGGTGGAGAGTATGGTGGAAGGGGGAAGGGCAGGCAGTTACACGCGCAGGGTGCGGCTCCCCTCACCCGCCTCCCATGGGGGTGCGGTGGGGGTCGAGCCCCCTGCGTCTCCCCTGCCATTTTTTTTTGTTTAAATTTTTTTTTTTTTTGTTTTGTTTTTAAGAAACAAAATTCGTTTCAAAACAATGCATAAATTTTTGATAGAAAATAAACTATTACCAGGGTTTTTAAAATTTCAGCTAGCATGATTCCATAGAAGGTTTTATATTTTTTTTGAAGAAAAAACAGAATATAACCAGGGTTTTTTAAAATTTCGGCCAGCATAACCCCACACAATTTGAATTTTTTACAAGTTATAAAAGATCATAAAAATGCACAACCAAAGAGAGAACAAAATTCTTTCACATTCAACAAATTAAAACTACAATTCCATGAACACAAAAATAAAAATGAGAGGAACCTGATTCAAATGAGTTTGATGAAGACCCAATTCTGTTCAGCTTTTCCTCCTCTGTTCAAATCCAATTCCTCCAAGTTTTGTCACACCAAATCCAAACTTTCCCAATTTTCAATCCATTTCCTTTTGCAAAATAAAAACTCTAGATTTTCTCCAAAAAAATCCTTTTTGCTAATTCAATTCCATAAGGATTTTTACCCTAAAAAATCCAACTACCCTCATAAATTCAAATGAACAAAATATCTATTTTTATGAATTTGAAAATTTGAATTTTTTGAATTTTTTAATTTCAACTTTTCAACATGACTTTAATTTCATTCTTTTTCTTTTCTAACTTCCAATTGTCCAAATAAACATAAATCACCCAAAATGATTAATTTACTCTTGCAACAATCCTGAATTAATCAATCAATAACATAAATTTATTCAATTATTAAATTATTTACCAAATAGATTAAAATAATAATAACATATATTTCATTGCAACATAATCAACAAGGTAATTGCTAAATTTAACAATAAGAGTAATTATAAATATATCTATTTGCCATTTCCATAAATTACACCTAAAATTTAAAGTTAAAGCCAGAAGACTCAAATCAGATAACTTAGACCGACTAACAGCAGACGGCACACTAGGACTAGGGTGACGGTTTCGGCATGGGATCCTAGCTACTACCTCCCAATCAGATGTCGTTGGGCATTGGACATGCTCGAACCTGTGAAACTAGGTGGAGTCGATGTCCGGTACCTGTCAACCTGCAAACAAAGATCATATCCATATATATATAACATGTCAAAAACTAAAGCACACCGTGAAGAGGAAATCACGAGATCGCAGGGCACTCACAAGCAAGTGATGCGATAGCATCCTCTTCACCAATACAATAATTCTAACTGACGCATCTAACATAGCAACATAGTCGAAAGCATAAAACATCATAAATTAAATATCCACATGTGTTAATTCCAAACATGGCAAAATAATCACATCAAGGTAAAGTATCATCACATCAAAATACATCCGATAAACAGTTATCCACTATAACCAAATACGTAGTCCAAGTACGACCCACAACAAAAGTGTAGAAACAAAATAACATAGTTCGCACAAAAGATCAAAACGAAGGGGTATTACATCTCCATTCTCATTCATCTTGTTTTTGAATACCCATTTTGATCCAATTATGTTTTTTTTTGTCTGTCTAGGAACCAATTCCCAAGTTTGATTATTTTTGATCTGCATAAGTTCTTCTTTCATAGCTTCCATCCAATGCTCATATTTACATGATTCACTTACAGTCTTTAGTTCAATCTCAAAAAGTAAACATAGATTTATCTCACTAGAAGTAGCTATGCTTCTTGTCAATACTCCTTTTGTCTTGTCTCCAATTATCTTTCTAAATTATTTTTTTTCACATATCTAGGTGTCTTAGGAGACACCACTAGAGATTCTTCTTCTTCTTCATTCTTCTTCTCTCGTCCATCCTTCTCCTATTCTTCCACAACCTCTTCAATCCTTACACAATCAATTTCATCAAATACATATCCATCAACATCAATATAATTCTTAATTGCTTCATCAACCTTGAAATTTGTGCTTTCTACAATCTTTCTGTCTTTTATTGGAACATCTATAAGCTTTGCTTCTAGTAGAATTGTGAACCCCTAGTCCTACAATTGCACAAGAACAACAAACAAATCAATATGTTAGATCAAATGAAAATAAGAATGAAGGATTCCCCATAAAATCCATCTATTAAAACTTAAAATAGGAAAATGAAGAACAAACTATGGAAATGCATGTAAATTCTAATTAAGAAAATAAACATATGATCCCATTGGGGAATTGGTGCCAATTGAATATTGAAATTGGCCCTTTCCCAACTCCTAAGTTGCAAATGTTAAAGTTGTAGATTGAACAAATCTCCATGAAGAGATTTGTGCATAACCTAACTATGAAAATGATGAAATATGTGAATGATAGAATGAAATGCACAAAATTAGCTCTCAATGTCAAGAGATTAACTTTGCATGAAATTGTGGATGAAGAATGAGGAGAGAAGCCTCCAATTTATAGATTTGAATTTGGAAGAAATGACAAGATTTGGGCAATGTGGGATTAAATTTCACCCAATGGTTGAATGCCACTTGTCACCATGTGAATGGTTGATGGTTGTGCACATTTTGGCCAAAGTGCCAATAAATACAATTAGGTGGAATTTTAATTTGAAGAAATGACATGTGAGAGGGAAAAATGAATGAAATAAATGCCACTTGGCTCAATGCACAAGGACATGTAAGAGGATTGAATGCCTTGTTGGATGTACAAGTCCACTTAGACTTTTTGAATTGAAACTTGAGGGAATATTCCCTTTTGATGTCATGTGAGGGAAAATAGAGATTTAATAAATGAATTAAATCTATTTTCATGTGCAACTTGCATTCTCTAGAGGATTTTAGTGATAGGGATTAACTTAATCAAGAATTTGATTAAGTTAATGAGGGATTAGATGATTTGACAATTTTGACTTAAATTGATGAATTGATTTAAATCAGAATTGAGAGGAAATGCTTAATTAAATAAATGATTTTGATTTATTTAACTAAGTGGGATAATGTTAGATTAAATCAAATAAGTTTTAATATATTCAATTTAATAAGAGGACTTTAGGAACTTTAATTAAATAAAATGATTTATTTAATCAAACAGAGATATAAGGTTAATTAAATTAAATTGATTATTTTAATCAATGGAGGAGAAAGACTTAATTAAATAAATAATTATTTATTAAATTAAGAGACAAAATATGATGAAATGATGCAAGTATGATTCATGATGAAATGTCGTTAGTAATTAGGATCAAGTGTGTCGAACCGAACTTGTACATTTTTCATGTCTACAAGAATATACAAGAAAAATAATTTCATCACTTCTAGCATCAAACTTCCCTAAATTTTCTTCATACGTGTCTGATATAACAATTTCTTCCAAATACCTTAAAATACTTAACAATAGAAATTATTTCACACATATCTCATAAGGGGTCTTTGTACTATTTGATCTTTCTTGAACTTGATTGATTACATAAACAACAGTGTGAATAGATTCTCTCTAGTAAACTTTTAGTAGACTAGCCTCAGTAATCATTGATCTAGCAACTTCTTGAATTGTTATATTTTCTTTCAACACCTCCATTCTCTAGGGAGTTCTCTAAGAAAATGACTATCTTTTTATTTCATGAACTTCATAAAACATATTAAACTCGTGGGAGGTTAATTCACCACCTCTATCAGACCTTAATCATTTTATCCTCAAATTTACTTCATTCTCAACCATAGCTTTGAATGTCTTGAATCTATCTAATGCTTCAGATTTCTCTCTAAGAAATGCAACCCATGTGTACCTAGAGTAATCATCAATCAAAAGAATAAATTATATTTCACCTTGTAGACTTCTCACTCTTTTAGAACCACAAAGATCTATATGAATTAAATTTGGTAGTCTAGTAGTAGATTGTTCCTTTGATCTAAAGTTGTTTCTTGCTTGCTTCCCAAACTGACAATTCCTACAAATAACATTAATAGGATTTGTAATCCTTAGTAAATCTCTCATGGCTTGTAATGCACTAGTCCTTGCTAGATAATAAAAATTTATATGACACATTATCCTATGCCATAATCAAATTTGATTAATTTGAGTCATAAAACATCATCCATCAACACCCTTAAGTTGATATATATTTCTTTTAGATTTCTCCCATGCAACAATCACTGTTTCAAATTCCTTCTTGATTTCACATCTCTCATCCTTAAATACAAGATTATATCCTTTAATACACATCTTTCCAACACTAAAAATATTATGCCTTAATACCTTAACATAGTAGACATCATCAATATTATACGTACCATCATAACTTACTAAACCTATACACACTTAATATTATCCTGAATGATTTCATACACTCGAATTAGGTATACTAACATCATTTCCTCCTAAAACCCATCCTTTTTCACTTAATTGATTAAATTAGTCTACTATTTAATTAATTGCATCATTTGCATATATTAACCTAATTAATTTAATTAGGTTAATTCCCCCTTTTCATGCTAACATGTCATCCTATTAAATTGAATAAATCAAATTATTTAATTTAAAACCCTAAATCTTCTTATTTAATTAAATAACCCTAAGTTATTTAAATAAATGTCATCACCATTTCCCCTTTTCATTAAATCACTTTATTTAATGAATACCATCTAATCTTCTAAATCCCCCTAATTGCATAAATTAAACTTTTGCTTAAATGGAAATTACTAATTAAATCTAACTCCCCGCACTTGCAATGGAATATTCCAAGGGAATATTCCTCCTTTGCACATTCTTCCAAAAAGGGAATATTCCCATGGAATATTCTTTCCCCTTTTCCACATTAAAACTTTGTTTTAATTTGCTAAATATCCTTTTTCCCTCAACCATGAGAATATTTCAAATAATATTCTCTTTCTTCATTTGAAAAAGAGAATATTCTTACTTGGCTTCATATGCAAGTTAATTCAAAACTTCATGTGCAAGTTAACTTGTGACCTCTTATACAAGTCAAAAGTGAGTTTTTTTATAGGAATATTAGACCTTTATTAAAAATCTCATCATTGATTCTCATACCTTGATGAGAATCCATGATCCATGCCTCCATTTTCCTTCATCCTTGACCATTTATTAACCTTTTTTCATCTCAACCCTCCATTTCTCATTTTCTCTCCTATAAATAGGTCACTATTTGGAGACAAATGGATCCATCTTTAAATATGAAACTTATTCTCTTAAGATCACTCAGACTCACACTCATACTTAACATATGTTTATCATGTCTTTAGTTTAATTAATTGCATAATAGCTTAGTTTCCATTAATGGCTTCCATGGTAACTTAGATGCATACATTTAGCTTATTTGTTAATTAGGGTTTCAATCTTTTAGTTTAGAATCCAATTAGATTAGCTTTACATTTGTATATCTTAATCATTTTAGCATAAATCACATCAAAATAGCCTGCATCATGCTCATCTAGATTAAAATCATATTTTCATACACATCTCATAATCGTTCCTTCATTTTTCTTCAATAAAACTGATTGGAACAAGTTCATTTATCCACTAGATTGGGAAAGGGTCTCCATTCCACATCAACACAACACCACTCCCACAATGGGATATGTTTCAATGGATTAGAGTAGACATTTTTAAAGCTTCCATAGTTTAGTATGCTTGGTTTTAATGGATGCTTGGTTTAATTCACACTGGATTGATCCTATTGAGATTGACGTTAGTGGCTTCATTATGCTTCAATTCTCCATTGATCAAGTGTAATCGGCCCATGCTAATCAGAATAACAATCAAATTTAATCAATTTATATCTTGAATTTTATTTTTTCTAATTCCTGCAGGATACAGTGATGCCAAAATAAATTTTAGTGACACCTTTTTTAGGTGTCGCCATACAGTGATGCTATCATCATCAGAAACAATGATGCATATTTAATATCTTGGTGCTGATTAAACTAAATGATGAAGCTAAATACTTTTAGCGGTATCAAAATTTGCAAATCGAGACGCTGCAAAATTGTGATGCTATAATCATCACTAGATTTCTGCAGAGTAATGCCCATATGATTTATAGTGATGTTATCATGAACAGGGATGCCTTTCTCTAGTAAGAAAAATGGAGTTCAATTTTTATCGTGTGCTTATTTTTATTACTTCATTTTATTACTAACATGCCTCTGGCTTTGTTTTGGTTTTTAGGCTAGTTGGGTTTTTATAGATTGGACGATAAAATTTTACATGAAGAAGCATCCTTGTCTTAAAATATTATAATTGTAACAAGTGTTTTGATGCTTTTGGGACAATTATAACCTATTTATCATGTTTTTCATTTTATTCTTTAGGGCCACACTAGCTTTCAATTGGGTTTTAAAATGAATGCTCAAACGAGACTAAAATTGAACCCTCATTTCTTCATTTTAATTTGGGTTTAAATTGAACAATACAAATTAACACTTCATTTGGTGCATAAAATAAAATAATATTTGCTTTGAGGGTTAAAATTAATGAGTGTTTGCTATGTTTTGTGATTTACTTTTTTGTTCTTGAATGTGTATGCACTTCTCTCATTCTAATTAATGATCTTGAGAATAAAAAATATTCCTTGACATTTTGTATAATCACCCACATCTTTCAATTTGGATTAAAAATGAGGCTCATGCTAGTGTAGGGAAAAGGTGTAATGCCCCACCACACAACCCTAGAGGAAGTTGCAAACAACTACTTAAATAGACTAATTTTTTTTTTTTCAAGTATACTTAATAAGAAAGTTCACTAACTAAAGCCAACAACCTCTAAGGTTACGAGAAAAAGGTTATATAGAACCTCAACAAAAAACATGAATTTAAACCATGCCAATTATTTAATTAAGAAATAAAACATATATATTCCAATTAAGATAATTTCATCAAGCATAAGAGATAACTTTCATTTCCATTTATCCATAATTCAGCAATATGATTACAACTCTCATTCCTCGAATGAAGCAAGACCAATAAATAAGATTACAATTACAACTTCCACCTCGATGACAAATGAGGGGTAATAAATTACAAGAACAATTGAAATGAAATAAAGAAAGAATTGAAATTGAATCCCATGAGCTCTCCAACTGGAAATCTCATCCACACTAACATGAATAAAGTCCAACGGATTTAGGTGCACGCCACCCAACCAAGTGGAACCCAAAGGCCCACCCCTCATGTTAGGAGATAATAACAAAGAATCCTAACCAAGACCAACACCTTTAGACACAGGCTAAATCATAACTGAACCAAACTGACACAACCAATCACTTGTACAACATAAGTACAACACAAGTACATCACAAGTACAAATCAAGTACAGCTCTAGCATCACATAAGTACAACTCTAACATGGTCACATTGCTTCCAGATAAAAAGCAGGTCAAGTATGTTATGAGAACCATACACAGAATTCAAATACCAACTATGGTCATATCAGGTATGTTACAGAAATCATACCCACAATAAACAAGTACCAACTGTTGTCCTAGATAGAGTGTCATCACATAGCTCATCATGAGTTACCCACTACGGATCTTCATAGGCTCTGACCCCCATAATGGGTTATCCTGGTGGCCTCAACCGATCCTCGGCCCTCATACTTACTAATGCAGAATCAAATACCTTTTGTATAGACAAGATAGATGACCTTCTCGTTCCAGGCCTTCCCACCCATCCCAAGTCTAACCGAGCACTTGGGTGAATGAGTGAGAAATAATTATCTTGATTAGTGAGAAGTACCACCTAATATTCTAAGTATTGTTTTTAGTTATCACTTGATTAAACTACTTCCGAAGGTTACCCAATCTTACCTCTTTCGAGATCTAGCCCCAAACGGAAGCCACTCTTCTACTTGACAACACACAACACCATCCAATCACCAAGGGTAACAAAGTGTAAACAAACCAAATATCATGACCACTCCTTTCTCAGGAGGCAACATAAGTTCAAACCCTCTCCAAACACTGGAGGCAATGAATCACATAACAAGGTCACTCCTTACTAGGAGACACAGATCCCATAATCCACTCCTTTCACAAGAGGCACAAAACATCCCCGTTCGTTGAAACCGGGTAAACACTGACTAAACACCATGCACTACCCAAGGGAATTCATAACAGGTTGACATAAAAAGCTAACAACCCACAAAATAGAAAACCCAACTGGAAGACTTGTCCAATGCTATGACCCAAATTTCCCAAATGATAACAAGAACAATTCAAAAACTAGATGAGAATTAAATCTGCTTTGGATTCACTAAATCCATTTCCTCATTATCATTCAACAATTTGTCGCATTAAATAAACTGAATTAAATACATCTTTTCAAGAAAAAGAGAAATTAACACTAATAATCTAATTTCCATACTTGAATTTAAATAATGATAAATTAACCAGTTAATTATATAATTCAAAATACGTTGCTTTAAAATAAATATTGTTTCCTCATTCCAATATTGCTATTTATAAATAATTAACTTGACTTGAAAACATATTATTCTGAATCAAAACTATTCCCCTTTAAAATATGTTTTTAAAAAAAAAAAAAACAATGATTCAACTAAGTTATCATGTTTTTAATTTTCCCAATTTGACTTGAATCAAGCCTTTTAAAAAAAACAACAATTTCCTATGCATTTTAAATTTACAACCACAACTAAAAATATATAAATATATAAATATTAAAATAATATAAATATATATACATATATTTATATTTAATTATTTAATATATACATATTAATATATTTTTTTAAACTATATAATATAATATTAAATATTATATTAAAACTCTTATTTACAAATATATATATATATATATTAATATTCTATTATTATAAGAATACAATATTAAAATATTAAATATATTTTAATATGATAAAATTATAATATAGAAATATTAAATATATTTTTATATATATTTTTTTCTTTTAGAAAAAAATCTAATAAAATAAGGTCAACGCCCTTATTGGGGCACGCGCCATGTTTTGTTGGTGGGGAACATGCCAAACATAGTGGGGCAGACTGTGGGAATACACAGCCCTTCCCCAACTCCTTGCACAACCAGTGAGGGAGGGGAGGGGGGCTCGCGCTGGGCACGACTCCCTCCCCACGTGCCTCCCATTGGGGCACGGTGGGGAGGTGAGCCCCCAGCGTCGCCTCCCCATAATTTTCTTTTAAGTTTTTTTTTTTTAAACCAAATACAATATTTAACCCTGGTCTTTTCATCCACCTCATTTAGCCTTTTTTTTAAAAAAATGGCCAGCATAAATTTTCCAAGAGGAAAATATTATATATATATATATATTACATTTCCATGAATAATTTTCCAAAAAAAATTGAAAATAAAACCAGAAAAGAAACAATGACTTTCAGCTAAAACACCAATTTTCTTTTCTTGAGAAAATCAAAAGAGAACATAGGTTTATGATTTGATAAAATTTCCAATATGAAGTTTCCAACAAAGATCAAGTTTTGAATTTTCCATCATGCATTCCAAAAACAAAAAATTTATAAATGTATTTACAAACAATTAAAACTAAAGAAATGAACCTAGTATTTTGAGTTTGAAGAGGTCCAAATGAAGCTTAGCTTCCAACCTTGCTTCCAAATCCAGTTCCACAAATTTTTATAGCTTAAATCCCAAAACCCACAAAATCCAACAATTCCTCCTCTTTCTATTTCAATCTTTTCCAAAATTTTCATGATCCAAAATTGTGAAGAAAAATTCAATAATAAAGAAATTCTTCAAAAAATATCATGCACCAACCCTCATAAATTTTTGAAAACAGAATAGAAAATACCTTTTATTTTTTTCAATTTGAATTCAAACTTCTAAAAATGCAACTTAAATCATTTTCCTTTATTTTCAAATTCACCTTTCCAATATTCTCAATTTCACACAAAATTCTATTAACTCCAAAATGGAAAAACTTAATTTATTTCAAATCAATGAATTTAATTATCAATAAACTAAATATAATCAAAGATTAAATTTATTTATTAATAAATTAAATTAATTAATAAATTAAATCACATTTCAACATAAATCAGGTAAAGTTAAATGGTCATTTAACTACCGAGCATATATTTTAACCTTTTTCCAAACTTGCAATTTAAACTGAAACCAGGCAAATTGAACAATATTAAAGCAACTAGACCACACTAGGACCGATGACACACTATGACTAGGGTGATGAATTGGCATGGAAAACCTAGCTACTATCTCCCAATCGAATACCGTTGGGCATTGGACACGCTCAAAGTTGTGAAACCAGGTGGATTTGATGTCTTGTACCTGTCAACCTATGAACAAAGAGTATATCCACATACATAAATATGTCATAATTAAAACACACCGTGAAGAGGAAATCACGGAATCGCAGGGCACTTGTAAGCGAGTGATGCGATACTGTCCCCTTCACCAATACAATATAACTAATTGACAAATCTAACATACTAATATAATCTAGAGCATATAACATCATTAATCCGAATATCCATTTATGCTAATTCAAAACATGTCATAATGATAACATCATAATAACATACCATCACATCAAAAGATAACATTAACGTCACTTTATAGATAGTGAACAAATAACAATTGGGTACCATAGTCAAGGTACTAATAGAAAACACACACAAAGGAGCAGAACACTGTTCGATCAAAAGGACAAAATGGAGGGGTATTGCAAAAGGTGTGGTGTGTGCTCTCTCCCTTTTCATGCGAACTAGGAGGTCAAACTAAAAATTTACTTCCTTTGTTTTATTTATCTTTAGAGGGCCTGGATCCCCTCTTCGAAAGGAGGGAATGACCCAAGCGGTAACAAGCTAAAGACAAGCTCTTTCAAGTCACTATATAAAAATGTGTTTGTGATGAAAGTCATAAACAAAAAGTGTGGATGTGTAATATCGACAAGTGTCACCCTTATTATCTATGTGATATGCCAAAATGTCTTCTGAGGAAGGGACTAGGAGACATCTTGATTGAAATAATCTTGAGTTAATCTTGTCATGACCACCTTGAATGAAAGCCCTTATTATGAAGCCAAAATCCTTAATGCTTGTTGGTGCAAGAATGGTCATTTAAAGCCACTCCACATTTTTACTATTCATTGTTGAAACAAAAAAATCCTTTGGATCTTAGGATCTTTAGGACTTTGAGATTTGGTGGTCTCGAGAAGTGTGTGTCAGGGAGGGGAGCTATTATCACAAAATCTCTAACTGTTCACATTGTCTCAGTGTTTGGAGAAATCTGAGTGGGGGCTCAACAAGTATAGCCATTCAACCTAGGTGGTAAATTATTATGAGTCAGTTTAATACTTTACTTGGATCCAAAATATTGAAAAAAAACATCAACAAAGTCTTTTCAAAATTTTAAACCCTTTGGTCTAAGTATGGATACCCTTTGAAAAAACCTTGATATTAATGCTTGTCGTAAGAACTTATTCTTAGAGGCTTCCAAGTATTTTGGTTTATTTCTCAATCCATATTTCTCAAAGTTAACATAAGCAACTATGGCTTGAACCTAATCCTTTTCATGAAATGGACCTTGTGAAATTTATGATGTTTTTACATAGACATTTATTTTTAACTTAATAAAGACAAGTGTTTATGGTAAAAGAAACTCACTTAAGAAAGATAAATTGAAAAATTGAACCCCACATGACCATTTGGAGACTGATCACTCCCATTGAACAACTCAACCTTACAACTACTATCATTCAACCAAACTTTAAACTCATTGAGGGAGAACACACCAATATAATTAGTAGTTTAAGAAGCTTCACTTTGAAACAAAGAAAACATCCATTCAATGGAGAAACACAAAAAATATCTTAGACGAAGAAGAGGAACAAATTGATATTGAGCTTGGAAGGCCCACATTACCACCACCCACGTGGCAATAAATATCTTCCTTTTCATGAACTTAACTTCTCTAAATGATCTCACGCAAAATAAAAATCCCCAAGAGAAATTCTATAGGTCATCATTTCAAACTTAGGAATCTTGGTCCAAAAGCTCTCAAAACACACCTTTTAGCACTTCATCAAAATAGAACCAAGTTGGTATACAACTTTTGCAAACGTGCTTCAATGAATAATCTAGAGTTGTATGCATTGTTTTTTGGTCAAAATCCTAGTCTTTTTCACGATATTGGACCTATCTAAAATATTGGGTCTTTAGGATTTGAAAACTTTAGAGGTCTAACATTGGGTCAAACACTTCATAGACCCCTTCATCAAAAACCATCCTTCACTTCATCAAACTCTGCAAAAATTTCAAATACACCAACACTTTTTTACTTAAACATCTATTAGACCAACCCCTAACTTAGCTACCTTGTATGTGAAATGAATCATTTTTTATGAATTTGGTTAAGTTAGTTATCATATTTGAACTAGTCTATCTTGAAGGTTATGATTCTACCCTAAAGATTCTCAAGTTCATAAACATCATTTATCTAAACATCAAAAAATCAAACTTAAGTCAAATGGGTTGTCCCAAAATGTTTGCAAATACCACTTCCCACATCATCCACCATTTTCATCGCCCATTTCCATTATTGATTCCAAAATACTTAGAGTGTCCCTTTTACTTATTTTTGAGTCAACTAGAGAGTTCAAAAATTATAAATCTCATTAAAACTTTCACATAGGTGACCCAAAATTTATGGTAAAGACAAGATCACAACACAAGAAAAACATGGCGAAAACTAAAGTCACATTCACCTCAAGTGATCCCAATCCTTTAGAATTCGATTTGAGAAGTCAAGTTAACCCATCACAACAACCCTCATCTCCATTAGGACCATATAAGATTTAAGACATTACAAACAACCCATTTGGACTTACTAACGAAGAAATCCTAGAGTACAGACAAGAACATCAGGCCTTAGAAAATGTTTCTCTAATTTCCCCATAATTTATTGCACAACATTTGACACAAGACTTAACAATTCCATCACTAGGGATAAATGAAACATCCACTCCTATTCTTGCAACTAGTCTTTCCAAGGAATTTAGTCTAGCTCTTCCATTCAAAAGTAATACACTTGTGGGTACTCTCAACACTGACCCATCCATTACTTGGACACCAAAATTTGGCACTTCTACCATTCCCAAACACCTTCAACATCAATATCAACCACTTACACTTCATGAATCCATGATACCATCAACATATCAAGGGTACCCATCTTCATCCATCCCCACAAGCACCACAAGTGTACCCAACATACTACAAGGAAGTATAAGGAAAATATCTCAAATCAACCCACAAGGGCATGCCAAAACCCTAATGAAAATAGAGACATCTTTATCCAATCTCCCAACTGGTTCATCTACACTATTGGTTTCATAAAACATGACCATCCCATCCATCATCAACCCAAATCAGAATAATCCCCTGGTTATGAATCCTGTTAACCTAGGTAATAATTTTTCCACATCTCTTACGCAAGGAAATCCTCAAGATATTGGACTAAGGAACCTTTTCAAACAATGGACTCAAGGTCCTAGTATGTCTGTTAAATATCCAATATACTGAGAGGGGGGATGGATTAGTATATTCTTAAACTTATTGAACAAATACCATATAATGAATCCAAAGAATATGTTAAATAAGATAAGCAGAATCATCAATAAAACATGAAACACAAAGCATAAGAGACACCAAATTTTTTACGTGGAAAACCCAGAATGGGAAAAACCATGGTGAAGGTTAACTCACAATATAGTATAACTGGTTATAAGATATTACAAGGAGGTGGATTACTACCAGGACTCACTATCCAAAATGAGAGGCACACTACCTAAAAAAATGAAGCAACAGAATGGCTAACCACCAAAATTGAACTGATAGAGGTACACATCAAGTGTAGATTCAATTTGCTTGTAATTCTAGAAATTCACATGCTAGTAGATCACACTTCACTCTTTTTCACTTCCACACAATCTACTAACATTCACACATCTCTCACATACTGTCATTATTCATATCTTCAAAAAAACTTGTACATATATTGGATTGTCCATAAGTTAACAATCAGGTCGGCTCCAAGCAAAACATTCTTCAAAAAAATTTCAACCGAGTGGTATGCCAACATGGGTTAAAAAAAAATTAAAATCCAATACATCTTTATCCGCTTGATAGGTCAGCCAGCAAAAGACCTAACAAAAAAAAATGTGAACAACAGGAATGATACCATGATCACCATGATCAACATGATCATCTGTACACATGAGTTCCTATCCAAGCATGCTTTTACCAACCACAAACCGCTTCCCAAAAACTGAAGTAGTTGTTGTTTATCGGATAGGATGGCGAAGCAAAATACCAAAGGATAATTTTGTACTACTAGTTTAGAATACTAGATTAATGAGTCTTAGAGACTTGCAGTTGCAAATTATATATGATGACATCAATGACAACAAAAAAATGATAGCAAGGGATATGATCTTCTCCATTCTTCCAAAAATCTCCCCATTTTTCATTGATGGCAACATGTGCCAAAAAAACCATACAAAATAAATGAAAAATTCTCATTCCTCTTCTCCCCCTTTGACATCAAGGACAAAGGTTGAACCAAACAAGAAAGTTATGGTTTGGAATAGAATAAAAACATTTGAACTCCCTCTGAGGAGTTATCTCATACAATTTAAAACAAAAGAAAACTTTAACCCGGAGGAGGGTGCACTTTGCAGTTCTTGTAGAATTCCTTTCCAAGCCACCATCCTCCCAACTCTTCTTAGTAGATACCAACAACTTGTCCAAATATTCTAAAGCAATAAAATTTTCTTCAGCTTCATCTAGAGAGTCTAGAGTTAGATTAATCTTGTCCAAGTTTTCAGCATTAGCCAAAGGATAGGCTACTAGAGCATACTCTACTCTCACATTATCACCAAGCAAGCCAAAATTCCTGATTATCTCTTCCTTCTACTTCTATAACATAAATAAATTTTCTCCATGTGCAAAAGAGCATTCCAAGTTGATCTATCTTTGTCCATTGATACACTGTAGGTGCTAGAGACAGTGGTCAACTAGGACTCAATAGATTTGATTAGATTTTTTATACTTTGAGTGACATCAGGCAACCTTATACAATATGCAAACACAACATTAGCTTCAACTCCACAAGCCTGCATAGCTTGAAGGATTTTATCTACATTGGTATGTGTCGAGGAAAATTTATCATGAAGAATCAACAATATTTTTTCATACAACTTCTTTTTCACATCCTGCATTGTTTTCTCAATAAGCCCTAAGGCATTCTCCTTAAAGGAGTTGAAAAGAAGCTTCAAGTTCTCAACTAGAGAGAGAGAGAGATGTGTCAACAGATGTATCTGGTGTAACATCTTGTAGGGCCTTAATGGAATCTTCAATCAGTTCAGTCCCTTTTTGATGCATCTTCAAGATTTCTCTTCTACTAGATGCATGAAATACATCGCCCAATTCCAGTTTGTGTATAGAAGAAATCATAATCAAGTATACAAATCCTTGATTCATCAGAAGCTGCAAGAGTTCTGAAGGAGCTACTGGTTGAAATCTAATCTACTTGGAAAACATTCCTTTCAAAACATCATCAATGGAGGAATATTCTCTAGTGGACTTTTGTGATTCTGCAACCTACTGGGACACTTCTTCATTCTTTCTAGCAATGCTACATGATTTCTCATTTCAATTTTCTTCTTCTTTTTCCTTTTCTGCAAGCTTTTCTTCTAGTTTTTCTTCTTTTGTCTTCTCTTCAATTTTCTCCTCTTCAATTTTATCTTCTTCCTTTTCTTCTTTTGTCTTCTCTTCTTCAATTTTATCCTCTTCAATTTTATCTTCTTCTTTTTCTTCTTCCCTCTTCTCCTCTTGTCCCTTCTCTCTATCTACTTCTTCAGGGTGTACTAGAGGGGTAGCAACATAAACTTCTACTTCAAAATTGTTCTTCAATTTCTAGATTCTCATCAGCAACATTGATCTCCAGTAGAACATCTGTACTACCAGTTTCCAGAGGGACAATGGTGTCATTCACTTCCAGAGGAATATTATGATTAGTAGCACTGGAAGGAGGTTCTTCAAACACTTCTATAGATGATTCTTTTCTAGGTTCAGATGTTGAACTGGATGCACCGATCATGCCATACCTTTCTATAGTATCTTTGATGATACATGTTGTTTCCTTCCTTATTAATTTGATTTTTTTCTTATCTTTTGACATCAAGGTGTTAACTCTTCTTTTCTCCCTAAAATTTTTAGCAGAGATCCTCTTCAAGGATTCTAAATTATCTGAAGATAGAGAGGATGCGATTTCATTTTACACTTTATTTCTTATTCTCTCTTCTAACTCAACTACCTCTACTCTTCTTTTCATCAGAACTTCCCACAAATTCTTAGGAACATCACACTTAATGTTGTCTCATTTTCCTTCCAAAATAAAACATATTTGATGATAGCTAGAATTATTGTTTTTCTATCATCTTCTCCTACTAAATTGTATACTTTCATTGTGGAATTCATCATATTGTCTTGATTCAACACATTATTTACCAAAACATCAAGCTTAAGAGGAGAACCAAGTCTCACCGGGGAGGCTTTTTGTGCTTCTTGGTCCAAAGAAACTTCATCTTCAACTTTAGTCTTCTTTTCTTCATTAGCATCTTCAGAGGAAGAAACATAAAGAAATCTCCTCGAGCCAACACTGGTTTCCTATGATGCACCGAAGGAGGTACTCACCCTTCTCTTTCTTGTCAATTTTGTAGCAGGTTCTTCTTTCTCTTCTTCCTGATCATCAGTTACACTCATGTTCTTCTCCCTAGTAGCCTTTTATTTTCTTTGCTTGACAGGGACTACCAGAGGAACACCTTTTATTTTCCCAGATCTAGTAGTAGGTCTGGAAGGAACCAAGCCTTTCCCTATATCTACAATGTTGGGTACAAACATCATTGTAGCGGGGCCAAAATCTGGTATGGAAGGAGGGGTCCTACCGGATCTCCTTACACTGGGTAGTTCTTCAGAATTTTTTCATTGTACAAATTTTCCTCGAGATATCTCCTCATCAATGAAACCAGATTTTTTCAGCATTTTCTTTACATTTTTGTAAGATTTAGCTTTGTTGAGCTCTAAGTGGACTTCCATCAACTTTTTTGCATAAGTCCCAATCTGAGGTTCATTCGAATCCTTCAGACTCTTCAAAAAAAGTTGCACATAACCTTCAACAAAATCTTCTAAAATTTCATAAGTCCCAATCTGGGGTTCAATCGCTTCTATCATACACTCATCAGAAGATACATGAAATATAATATCATTTTTATACTTTTTGACAATTTTCCTTGGAATCTTGTCTCTCTAATTCATATTCTTCTTAAAAATAGATAAGAATGTCATAAAGGAATTTTTTACATTGTTTGCATCGCCCAGCTTGCTCATGTGCTAAAAGATCTGATGTGCAATGGGCCAGGATGGATCCCAATACACAATTCTAGTTTTTCCCAGAAGCATCCTCAGAAAATAGAAAAATAAACACACAATCATAGAACCAAATTTAAAGGGGTATTTCTTCTCCTTTGACATTCTCAAGTTCTCAAGTAGTTGTTGCCTAACGAGCTCACATAGATCATACTTCTTACCATTTACAAACATATCATAGCCAGTAAAGATAGTTGTGGTAGAGACAAAATTTTCTTTGTTAGTGAACTAGATTTTGTGTCCAATCATGATAGATGCATACTTCATGGCTAGATTTGTGATAGGCTTGGTATCAAGAGACAATATGTCATATGTTGCATAGGAAAGACTCATTACCAATTCATTCTTCACTGCTTTCAACACAAGGACTAGTCTAGTGTCACAAAGTTCGATGATAGCCATAATTGCTTTCTTGGTTATAAAATGTAGCTCATGGGTCCACAAGAATTGATCATAAATTATTCTTATGACCAATTTTACATAAGGATCATCCACTATAGAATTGAAATTTGGGAAATTGTTCCATCGATCCAAATACATCGTCACAAGATTTGCATATTTAAGCTTTACTGAGAATTCATCATCAGTGAGATCATTCATCCACATGTCAATCAATTGGATATGATTGAAATCTTCTAACTTAACCCTAATATACATCCTTATATCTTCTGTCAGCATGATGCCATGGGGAACAAAAGAAAAAGCACCATAGGGTCATCCTCAAATACCTTCATCAAGTATTTTCTGTAAGAGGGTCTAGGTCTCTCTATTGCATTTACGACCATAGGAGTTTCCATTCTCTATATGCCAAGCTCTGAAATAGATTAAGGAAATAATTTTCACAAGCTCGCAACAACACAAAATCAAAAAATACCTTTTTCTTCACAATTTTCCGAAACTAGGGTTTGCACTAGTCACACCTCAATTCATTCCAAATCACTCTAAGTCACTCTTTGCCTTCTTTGAATATATAAGTGGTTGAAATGCTTTCATAATTTCACTTTATGCACAAATACAATACCCTAATTCGTATTTAATGCACTTAGAATTTGAAAATCTATCAAAACCTTTCATACTCATTGAAAAACCCTAATATGCTCCACAAGTGAGCATACATGCATCTTTTCATCCAATTTCTTTTTCAAAACCTCTTCCTACATAATCTTCACAACATCACTTCATGCAAAGAGCTGACACACTCGAAAACAGGGGGGTTCAAATAATTTTTTGCTAAAGCTCCCCCTATGACAATGCTAGGTCTAGTTCCTGGAGGAATTATCTGCACCACCAGAGGGCACAAATGCATTAGAAGAATCTGATTCCTCTTCATTTTTCTGCATCTTACTCATTTTCTTATTAGCTTCTTCTTTATCAACCTTCTTCTCAAGTTCATTCTTCCTTTCTAGAGCAGGCTTTTTTCCCTTTTTGCTTCTTCATACCTTTGAAATATGTCCTAATTTTTTGAAATTATAACTGACAATATTTCTTTGACTTGATTGACTTCCATTAAACCTTGTTCTACATTTATTCGCTTTGTGCCCATACATATTGCAATTATAACAATAACCAACAAAAGATTGATTTACTCTACCTCCATTATACCTATTCACCATCAGAGTTCTCCAATCACTAGCCTTATCTCCAAACTTACTACAAGCATAGTATTATCCAGGGAAAGAACCAGTGAACTGATTTATCCTACTTCTGCATTTAATTTCCTTATGCCCAAACTTGTTGCAAGAAAAACAAGTTCCATTGAAAGATGGGTACCTTTGTGCATTTAGTTGTCTGACAGGTGGTTTCCTCCCAGAGTTTCTTTTTTGCTTCCCTTTGTCTTGAGTCTTCTGATCCTTTACTATTTTTGAGATTTTACTTGTTTCTAATCCCAATCCAACTTTATCTTTAGAGGGTTTCTATCCTACAATCAATTCATCAAGTTTGGTAGAACTTGACTTGAAACTATCCTGACAAATTTTTTCCTTCTCCATTTATGCTCTCAGATTCACTTCTTGTTCAAGCCTAGAACATTCATTAGACTTTTCCTTCATTTCAGCATTCAAGCTTTCAAGCATTCTTCAATCCTCTTATTTTCTTCCACTTGCAGCTTCAGTTTAGTAATGTCTTCATTTGCTTATTTCAGTTGATCACTGACTTCCCTATGTCTCTCTTTGAATTTCCTTAGTTGCCCATTTAACTTCTGGACACATTCATTCACTTCATCAAGATTCTCTTTCAAATATTTGTTCTCATTTTTCAGCTTTATCAATAACATCCAGGGCAGTTCAGAGCTCTACATTATCAACCATTTGTTCAATCACCAAGATCTCTCTCAAGC
Organism: Sequoiadendron giganteum; assembly: GCA_007115665.2. Classification (NCBI taxonomy): domain Eukaryota; kingdom Viridiplantae; phylum Streptophyta; class Pinopsida; order Cupressales; family Cupressaceae; genus Sequoiadendron; species Sequoiadendron giganteum. The sequence continues at coordinate 540,580,209 of CM021104.1, read as the reverse complement.
TGTTAGATTTTTCCAGAGGAACAAAGCTCTGATACCAATTGTTAAATATCCAATATACTAATAGAGGGGATGAATCAGTATATTCTTAAACTTATTGAACAAATATCATCCAATCAATCCAAAGCATATGTTAATTAAGACAAGCAGAATCATCAAAAAAATATGAAACACAAAGCACAAGAGACACCAAAAAATTTTCGTGGAAAACCTAGAATGGGAAAAACCATAGTGAGGGTTAACTCATAATATAGTATAACTGGTTATAAGATATTACAAGGAAGTGGCTTACTACCAAGACTCACTATCCAAAATGAGAGGCTCACTGCCTATAAAAATGAAGTAACAAAATGGCTAACCACCAAAATTGAACTAATAGAGGTACACCTCAAGTGTAGATTCAGTTCGCTTGTAATTCCATAAATTTGCATGTCAGAAGATCACACTTCACTCTTTTCTACTTCCACACAATATGCTAACATTCACATATCTCTTGTATACTCTCATCATTCATATCTTCAAAAAAACTTGTACATATATCCGATTGTCTATAAGTTAACAATCATGTCGGCTCCAAGTAGAAACTTCTTCAAAAATGTTTCAACTGAGTGGTATGTCAGCATGGATTACACAAACAAATTTAATCTAATAAATCTTTATCCACTTGATAGGTTGGTCAACAAAAGACATAACAACAAAAAATGTGAAGAACAAGAATGATACCATGATCACCACAATCACCATGATCATCTATACATACGAGTTCTTATCCAAGCATTCTTTTACCAACTAGAGATTGCTTCCCAAAAACTAAAGTAGTCATTGTTTACCAGATAGGATGCTAGAGAAAAATAATGAAGGATAAATTTATACTACTGGTTCAAAATATCAGATTAATGAGTCTTAGAGACTTGCAGTTGTAACTTATATATGATGACATCAATGCCAACAAAAAACTGATAGTAAGGGATATGATCTTCTTCATTCTTCCATCAATGTCACTACCATCACAAAATCTAATGAAAGAATCCTCATCTTTCCCCATAGTCCCCTTCACCATGAAAAGTCAAATGGGACCTCAAACTTACATTTCTCCATCTCAATCCACCATCTTCCAAGGAATTTTAAACCTAGGGAATCCCCAACCTCTCATCAACAATCTGCCACCCAATCAAAACATCAACACCCACAATCCATCATAGATTTCCCAAAAATCATCTGATCCTACATTACAAGCACATGCCTTAGATTTATAACAAGCACAAAAATCTTACTAGAAAGTTTTACAACAACAAGCAGCCCTAACAACACAACAATAGAAATAATAACAATAAGAATCCCTAGCACCACAATGATAGTAGCAATGATAGCAAGAAGCCTTAGCAACACCACAACAACAACAACAACAACAACAAGCCTTAGCAACACAACAACAACAACAACAACAACACGCAACCTTTGCAACATAACAACAACACCAAAAATAACAAGTAGTCTTAGAAACACAATAAGCATCCTTAGCAAAACAACAAAAACAAGCCCCAAATTAAGCCCTTGTGGCACAACAACAACAACAAGATCTAGTGGCACACCAACAAACATAAACCTATGTGGCTCTACAACAACAACAAGCCTTACTAGTTCAATAGTATGCCCAACAAAAGCAACAACAAAGTTCCTTATATAATCCTCAATAGAATATCATCAATACAAATGCATTGGGAACGTATTTATCAACACCTCAATAACCTTCACCAAATCCCACAGCACCATATACACCATACAACACCTTATCATATTAGAATATTACATGTAACCCATCTGCCATCACACAATATGAAACATATGTTCTGCCATGAAACTCGCAAGATTAACTAACATCATAATTTAAGGTGTTGTCACAAGAAATGAAAGATCTTTGGATGGGAAAGATGAAGAATCCCCATACATAGAACTTATGTTCATATCCATTTGATTGAAACATCACTATGGTACCATTCCCTCCTAGTTTTGAGATCCCCAAATTTGATAAATACAAAGGGAGAGGAAGTCATGTGGACTATTTCAAAGAGTTTAACATCATGTGTATGCAGGACACTTATAATGATTCTTACTTAATTATTCTCTTCCCCCAAAGTTTAACAGGTCCTACCATGGATTGTTTTCCCACCTAGAGTTGGGTGTCAAAACTTTTTAGGAAATAACCGATAAATTCATAGGTCGCTTCTCCTTTAATCATGACAAGGACATAATTATAGAAGAGTTGTACACTCTTAGACAAAAGAAAGAAAAATCTTTCACCAATTTCTTACAACAGTGGACACAAAGAGCTAGTAAGGGAATCTACAATTGGAAATTGAGATATGTTCATCATAAAATTTGGGATTTGCTTGAATCTTTTGAAGACTTTCACCTCTCCCATACATATAGAGAGGGAAATGGATTAGAAGATGGGCTTGAAAATTTTTCTTGTGATCAACAAGACTTGATTAACATAAAAACTAGTGAAGATTTTTCAAGGTTCTCTCATCTCCAAGAGATAGTTAAAGCAGAACAATCTTCGTTGTCTTAATTTTATTGGGTTGAAAGTGGTCAAAATAATTTTCATCAATATGATGGTGAAGAGAATTGCAATTGGAGTTGTACATAACCTTTTATTCCATCACTTGGATATGAGTTTTGAATTGGTTACTAATTTCTTGGGTTTCATTTATCTAACTTCGCAACCTTGACCTGTATGTGTTATCACATGGTTAAAGGGATTTAATATGGTGGGAATAGGTGACATGTAAAATATAGATAACTTATCTTGGTGGAGTTATGTTTTCTTCTACCTGAGATGTCTCATCAAGTCTCCCATAATGCGAATTTAATAGTGTAATGATGCTTAATTCTTACAACTCCCATAACAAACTATCATTATTTACAGCAAGCAACATTCTCAATGTGTGTTCGAATTTCACACATGTGCCTAAAGAGTTATCATAGTAATGAATTGATTCTTGCCCAGTTGGGAGTACGTTTCAAGTTGAAAGGACTACAACTGTTCACCTGATGATGCTAACAATCATGCAAATATTTCAGGCCAATCATCTTAAGCTGATATTTAAATTTTTCCTAATGTGTTATTTGTGATGTAGGTACAAGTTAATTAAATTTTGAAGTGCTTTGTTCTGCAAAAAATATTCGAACAACCTAGTCACATGAGCCAACTTTCATGGAGAGTTAGATTTAATGCTTATCCTTATGCATTCTTTCTCATCATGACAATTCATGAAGTCATTATTATATGTGGGCTTTAAAAGAGGCTACACTATGGGTTCTCTCACACTCAAATTTTTCAAAGTGAAGACTATTGATAGGCTTCTCTATGTGCAGTCTATGAAACTAGGCTATTTCCAGTTGAGTGAAATGGCCTTCTACCTGTGGAACCTCAGAGTATGTTTACTAATCAATCCATGGGAGAGGCCCTTTGAAAACTATCTATCTCAAGATTCTCTAAAGCTTATGTTCAAGATTGATAGCGGTAGAGTCAAAGGTTGCATTTGCACAATGTTGGGGATGGATATTACTAGTATAGTCCTTGAGTGAAATTAAGAATTGGTGAGGAAATATTTAAATTTTCAGTATGTGTTGGATAATTTTGTTCTTACAGTAGTACAAGCATACAATATCTTTAGTGGAGATGGGTACATTGGTGGTCTATTTCCTAGGGATTTTGTGCAACAACGATAGAGGTTTGAGGAAGTTTATGATGCTATCAAATTGGCTCTACAGTATCAGAATGATAATATTCTGTTAAGGGCACTGAGGAAGCATCATCGATGCATATGCATAGTGATGGAGGCTGACATAAGAGAAAAAATACCACACCCTAAATTTCTTAAGAGTGCATGTTCCCCCAGTGTCATCTTCTAGTTTGTATTTGAACTTGCATCTTAGGGTTCCTTCACCAGCTCAGGGTGTTCAACAAGCTCAGCCTATTCATAATGTTCAACAACCAAGCAGTGTTCCAGTGAATTTTATCTCTACCAATGCAAGGTTGGGTCATCCAATGCAGTTCCTTACCTTTTTTGTGGGTCGATGAAGAATGTTTCAGAGAGGACTTCAGCTGACTAAGAGGTTGGAATTTTAGGATGAAAAATCAGTATATGGAGATTTTATGGAAGAGTAGTATGTGCAATTTTGGGTATTTTTTTGGTTTTTTGGCTCCTCAAGGGTTTATGAATTAGTTGATCATAATGTATGTCTGGATATTACTAGTAGTAGGTATAAGGGTGATGGTCAAATTAGTAGATTTGAATATTTGAAGCTATATTTTGATCTACTATCAACTTATTTTCATATATTTTCTGAATTGGAACTTTCTGAAATTATGTAAAAATTATATTTTATAATATATATATATATATAGACTCCCATGCCTTTTTCCTAAAAAAAAAAGAGCTAGTAAGAGAAAGTAGCCTCTTCTTGATGAACAATAAGTGGGAATCATCATAGAAAAAAATTATTTGAATCTATCCTTCCACTTGAAAATGTAGTTTATCACGTCATATGATGATCTTGTCCCTAGAGCCCTTAACATCGAGAGAGCTCTAATCTCACAAAGAAATACTCAATCTTACAATCACCCATCAACTAGTTCAAAGGATAAGCCTCATGTCTGGGCTAAGAAAAAAATGTAACAAATGATGGCATGGTAGATGCTAAGGTAGTACTAAGTTCTCCTAGACCAAACAACAATCAAGTTACGAACATGCAAAAAAATGTGCAACAAATGACACCTCCTTCGAACAATCAAATCAATAACACTGAAACACAAGAAAGGTGAACCCCTAACAAGAACAACTATCCAAAATGAAATTACACAGCTATCCGAACCTATCAAAACCATCATGAAAGAGTTGGTTGAGTCAAACTTGATAATGCTACCCAACTTTGAAAACTACCAAGAACCACAAGAGAAACCATCCTGGTACAACAAGAATGATCTTTGTGAATTTCACAAAATCAAAGGACACAAAATAGAAAACTGCATAAAGCTTAAAAACATTATCCAAGACCTTATAGAGAATGACACCATTATTTTTGAGTTACCATCTGGGAATCAGGATCTTAAGATATACAAGAACCCTATGCTAGATCATAACAAAGGAAACAACACCAAAAAAGCTAAAGATTACACAAATGTACAACATATCTATTCCAACATAGTCACTTCTTGTGATAGTTTCATCACCGTTGTCACCATCAAAGGGCCTAGTGGGGGGTGTGGAGTCACCACACAATGTGGCAAAGTCACCATCCAAGGAGTCTCATCTCAATCTAGGGCATAGCCTACTTTACCAACATCAAATCCCAACAAGTACAATCTCCTAGATAAGCTTAAGAAGACACCTACATAGATTTCTATCTTGGAACTATTGAGGCTATCCCTCGCACATAGGGAAATCTTAGAGAAATATTTGTTAAAGTCATCTGTCCTTGAGGATATTGATATAGATCAATTTCAAGCTATGGTAGGGAACATTGCTAATCATCTTCTCACCTTCTCAAAAAAAGACCTACCATCACAACCATCTCATAACCATACCTTACACCTTGAATTCATTATTCATAAGAACAAGGTCAAAAGAGTCTTACTAGATGGACACGTTGGTTTGAAAATTTGCACCCTTCACTTGATCAAGAACTTGGGCTAGTAGAGGATAATATTGAGAAAGCAAAGAATACTACCATCGAAGCATATGATGATCAAGAGTGGGTATCCCAAGGCATCATTGTAGAAACTACATCCCAAGTGTTATACATTGATATTCCCTACAAAATCCTACTTGGACGACCATGGATCCATGCCTTAAAAGGTGTTCCCTCGATCTATCACCAATGTGTAAAGTTTCCATTTAAGGGCAGAGAAACCATGGAGATCCTAAACCTTTTTACTATTGCAAGAACCTTGATGCCAAGATCTATTAAACCCCCAATTACCCAATAATGATGAAGGGCCTACACCATCTTCCTCATATGTTGACCCATGATCCCTTACATCTACCTTAGAAATGAAAACACCCATTGTGCAAGACATCCCCAATATTAAAGCAATGATCCAGGATGATGGTTGTAGAAACTACAAGCTAATGAAGAATACATTTGTCTTGGGAGAGCTACCTATTTATCCTCAAACCCATGGGAAACCTACATCTAGTAAAAAGGAGCTCAAAACAATTAAGATGGTAGCTACTACCTTAACCAAGTGGCAAGATTTGAACCAAGAAGATGTCAATGAGGAGGATGTCTCTAAACTCCTCTATTAGGATGAATGACCTGTCCCTGGTCTTCCCATGGAGGATGAAAATAAATTCTTGTATCTAATGAAGGGATGGGGCTATAACATTTTGGCCCATACCTGTCATTGCACCAAAATATTAACCTGTTAATGCTCGATACAACTACTAGAGTTAACATATCCATGAGAGGCGGTTGGCCCATGTCATGAATCTCGAGGGGAGCAATGACCATCTGACAAAAAACTCTCCCTTAGCATTACTCGAGGGGATTCAAACCTAGAACCTTTGGCTCTGATACCACTTGTTGGCCCACAGTTGTCATTGCACTAAAAGATTGACCTATTAATTCCTGATACAACTTCCAGAGTTAATGGATCCATGGGAGGTGGTTAGTCCATGTCACAAATCCCGAGGGGAGCACTAACCATCTACCAATGTAACAAGAATGAGAAACCAGGACAAAATGATAATGGTTTTCTAGAACCATCATTCTTGATAAATGACTAAAGAATCTTAGGCTAGGTTGTACTACTAGCGAGGTCACCCTTATTGGAAAAGGTACTTCTGCTAAAAAGGTTGAAGCTTCCTCTTGGTTACCTACATCATGTGATATGACCTTAGATGACTTCCCCCTTGATGTTGTTGACCTATTTGAGAAAAAATCCCTCTTCATGATATCAATAAAATCCTTCACTTCAATCAATCAACCAATTGAAATATGCCTAGTATATCCACAACTCATTGAATTGGACCAACAAGGACCACCAATTCTACCTTTATACAAAAAAATGAAGTGATATTAGAATTCATGGGACTCCATGACAACTTACCATGGGTAGATCAAAAATTAGGCTTTGATATAGAGCTATACATAGGGGAGTACTACGAGGAGATGATTGAATACTTTAGTCACTAGATTGATGAAATGAAAATAACATGTAGATCTTTGAGTGAAAACCACACTTTGGAACTTTTTGATCCTAAAATAGTAAAAAGAAAGGACATATTTGAGGGTGAAAATATCTCTAAGATGCCCAAGGATGAAGGATTCAATCACCCCCTTAGTGCATTTCATCCAAAAAATTCAATAGTTCTAGCAAAAAAGGACACTCTAGTCAATGTGGGAACAAAAGAGGTAGCCAAGATCACTTTGAATAAAAAATACTTGTTGGATGAAGAATAGAAGAACCTAGCAGCATTCCTGAAAGAGAGAATAACCAACTTTGTATGGTCATACATTGATATTCTAGGGCTTGATCCAGAAGTATTTGTGCATCACTTAGTAGTATATCCTAAAGCTAAGCTAGTGAAGAAAAAATTAAGGAAGATGCACCCTCAGATAACACTCTTGGTGAAACTTGAGTTACAAAAACTTCTTGACTTTGGATTCATCTGATCGATAGATTATCTTGAGTGGGTTTCAAAATTGGTACCAATATTAAAACCAACTAGGGGCATCAGATATGTACAAATTTTAGAGACTTAAATAAGGCATTCCCGAAGGATGATTTACCTCTTCCTAACATTGACCTCATCATGGACTTAATAGCTAGGCATGAAATGCTATCAATAATGGGTGGTTTTTTAGGATAGAATAAAATCATGATTGCCAAGGAGGATCAACACAAAACTGTATTAACTTTCCTATGGGGAAAGTGTTGCTAGAACATGATGTCATTTGGGTTGAAGAATTTAGGAGCGAGATATCAAAGAGAAATAAACCTTATCTTTCATGAAATGATCCACAAAATAGCTATAGATTATGTGGATGATATTTTGGAAAAATCAAGGAAAATAAGTGAGCACATAGAAGTCTTGGGACTCATCTTTGACAAACTTGAAGAATACAAAGTACGATTGAATCCAAAAAAGTGTATCTTTGGGGTTACATCAGGAAACTTCTTGGCTATATCATCTCACAGAGAGGGATAGAAATAGATCCAACAAAATTGAAATCCATCCTAGACATGGAACCACCTCAAAAATTAAAATAGCTAAGAGGCTTACAAGGAAGGTTGTAGTCCATCAAAAGGTTTATAGTGCAACTATCAGATAAAATCCACCCATTTTTTGTATCTTCTCCAAAAATTAATAGCTTAAAAGAGGGATGAGAAGTGTGAAAAATATTTCCAATAGATCAAAAACTATCTATTGACACCTTCAGTGCTCATGCCGCTGATACTGAACAAACCATTGATTATGTATATCTCAGTAACATCAGCAGCACTAGGTGCTCTTCTAGCACAACATGATGAAAATGGAAAAGAAAGAGCTATCTACTACATTAGTAGGACCTTGGCGGGATATGAAATAAACTATTCATCCATTGAGAAATCCTAATTAGCAGTGGTTTTTTATTCACAAAAATTTAGACACTACATGTTGTTGCACCAAATTAAGCTCATTGAAAATATCAACCCATTAAAATATTTTTTATCCAAAGGAACTCTCATTGGGTGAATGGAAAAATGGATAATGATCTTAATTGAATTTGACATAGATTAGGTAGAGTGCAAGGTAGTCAAAGGACAAGTGATCATAGACAAACAAGAAGATGCACCTATTTTGGTAGAAAACCCTTCGGTATTTGAATTCCCTAATGGATTAGTATTCCTTGTCAATCTAAGAAAGCAGTGGAAAATTTACTTTGATGGATCATTCACCCAACATGGAGCAAGAGTGAGTATTCTATTTATCACCCCTCAAGGTGATTGCATTCCAAAGTCATACAAGCTATCATTTCCATCTACTAACAACATTGCTAAGTACAAATCCCTCATCATAGGTCTAAGGATAGCAGTTCAGTGGCAGATACAAGAGATGAAAGTCTATGGAGACTCCAAACTAGTTATCAACCAAGTCAATGATGATTATCAAACTAAGGATGACAAGATTACTCCATATAAGAAGATGGTGGAAAATATTAAGGACCTTTTTATTGATATAACTTTTGAGTAGATTCCTCACATGAACAACTGAGCAACATATACTATGGAAATAATTGGATCATTGTTATACATTACCGAACAACATCCTCCAATGTGAATTCTTGATAGAACAACTTGTACCAAATTTTGAAATACCTAAATCTTAATTCACATATGTCATTACTGGTTCTGGATCCCCATGGTATCATGACATATTCATCTATCTAAGAAGAGTAACCCTCCCATCTGATATCACCTCCAACATTAAAAATACCTTTGTCAAGAGGTATCTTGATTTGTGATCCTAGGTGATAGCCTTTACCACTGATGCATCGAAGGGACATTGATACGATTTTAACCAAGAGAATACTTAAACACTTTAATAGAAGTACATGATGGCATATATGGTTCCCATTCTAGTGGTATTATTTTAACTAAGAAACTGTTGAGGACTAGGTACTACTAGCCAACCATGGAAAAAAAAGATCATTAGTATGTGCAAAAGTGTGTCCAATGTCAATAACATGGAGATCTTATTCATGCTCCAGCTCAAGAGTTTCAACCAATGGTAACACCTTGGCCCTTTTCACAATGGATTCTTGACCTGATAGGAAAAATCATTACAACCTCATCCAACAACTATACATTTATGATAAGAACCACTGAATACTTTGCCAAGAAGGTCGAATCTATCCCTATGGCCTACAGAACAGGGAAGAAAATTTCCAATTTTATCTTGAATTACCTTATTTTTCATTATGGTGTTCCACAAACCCTTATCTCAGACAAGAAAACACCCTTCAAGAATAAGGATGTGAAAGAGCTATGCCAAAGATTCAAAATCCAACATGAATTCTTTACTCCATATTACCCCTAGGGCAATACTCAAGCAGAGGCTACAAATAAGACCATTATGAAAATCCTAAAGAAAACGATCAATGAAGTTGGCCATGACTAGAATCTATAGTTAAATCCTACTCTTTAGGCATATTGAACTAGTATCTACACACCTATAAGGGGAACCCCTTTCTCCTTGGTCTACGGATCAGAATCCATATTTCCTATTGAGGTTGAGCTTCCATCACTGCGAGTGTCAATACAAAACCTAATCATTGATGAAAAATATAGTGTCTTGGCTACATGATCTAGAATTCTTGGATGAGTTTCATCTTGATACCCTTAATCATTTGCAAGTATATCAAAACTGACTAAAAGAAATCTATAACAAGAAGATCAAGTGTTAGTCTTTCCAAGTAGGGGACCTTGTCCTAAAACAGAATCAGAAGAATCTTCTAATTCAAGACAATAAAAGAAAGTTTGAGCCTAACTGATTGGGTCCCTTTGTCATCATCGCAAGATATGGATCAAGAGCATACCAGTTGTCAACACCTGAAGGCGAAACCTTGTAGGGACCAACCAATAGTTTTCATCTTAAAAATTTGTATGCCTAGTCTTGAAGGGTGTAAATATGAAAATACAAAAAATCATAAAATGATCAAAATCTAAAAAAAAATAATAAAAAGGATTAAAAAAAGTATAGAAAAATAATCATCCTCTAGTGAAAATCACTTTGGTGGTGCTTTGGGCAAGTAACTTGGTGAAAACCTAGCAAATAGGTTCCTTGCATAAATAAAGCACCTCCATCTATTCCTTGGATCTTTATCCTATTATCCCATTCATGTCCTTATCATAGCTTTATGTTGTGAAGTATCATATCCCCTTTAGTACTACTTGGCATATTCCTAAGGCCAGTTTGTCCTACCTATATCAAGGTAGTCTATTGTGTCAAGCTGGGGAAATTCATTGTGGATCATATCAGGTTATTATATATCATAAGGTTATTGAAAATACCAAAAACATTCAAAAAATTGTAAAGTCAAAATCCAAAACATCCAAAACACATTAAAATCCCTAAAAATGTCAAAACATCAAAAATCCAAAAAATAGTACCCTTTTCAAACTACAGGTCTCTAAGATTGAATGTAGGCAAGGCCATCATTTATGTTACCATGAGACACCCTACGTCAGCCTTTAGGAGTCTATCATAACAAATTGTCATTCCATAAATTGTTAATATTTCTCAATAATTCAAGTTAGTTGAACTATGTGGTCTCGACGTGTATAACATAGGCAAGGCTAATATTTGATTATCCCATGAGGCCCCTAGGATAGGTATTTTAGGTTAGGTTCTTGGTTGAAACTCTCAAAAAACCCTAAACATTCAAATATCAAAAAACTCTAAAAACATTCAAAAATTTGAAAATCCCTAAACATTCAAATATCCAAAATCCTAAAAAACATTAGAAATCATTCAAAATACCTAATCAGTATAAAATATCTTTGATAAAAACCTAAAAAGCCTTAAATAATTAAAAAAACCAAAAAACATTCACATAAACTCTCAAAAAGACCAAAAATAATCTCAAAAAAATTCAAAATACCAAAAACATTGAAATACTCCAAAAATCCCAAAATCGTCCATACCATCTTGATTTTACCAGCAATAAACCTTCACCCATAATAAATTGATTATCATCTTCAAGCTTTGGTAAAACATGTAGAAACCAAGTATCACAAGTCATAAAGTGAGAACCTAAGTGTCAAAATATAAAGTCTAAATCATAGGCCAATGCATCAATGGAGTTTGTATCAATGAATTATCACACACCTCATCCTAATCAAAACCACCTAATCAACATGTCCTAGGATGCATCTTTCTTGTGATGGACATTAGTATCAGAAATATCCTTAGCTAAATTAAACTAGAAAGAGATATAGATAACATTGACTATTTGTCTTTGATCATTTCTTATGATTTATCTTATTGACCCATTCTAAGGACCTCTGAATGATGTCTATCAAAATGATTTAGAGAGAGAGGAATGGGGCATCGATCATTATCTTTCATTTGTGTGCTTGTGGGTATTCTTGTAAAATAATTTTGGCACATACTTTCTTAGTTGTGTATAGGAAAGTTGTTTAGGGTACATTGTTGACTATTTCTGCTTTGGTTTGATGTATTCTAAGCTTCTGACTTACATTCCAATGAGTTTTTTGTGTGTGAAGATGTGAACAAGAACTATCCTATCTATTTGCAGAGTGAAAGTCCTTTACACTAGATACAACACCATCCTATTTATCAATACCTTGATGCATTGTTTCTATGTGTTATATCAAAAATAAGGAATGACAAAAAATCCAAATCCCAAGATATGAGTGAATCATCATCATTATCGTCATCATCATCGTGCATTTATCATCACCCTCTCTAATAAATTCTTAGTGGATCATAGACTTGTTGGATATTTTGAAGCAATCATCAAAATCAATGGTCAAAATTGGTCAGCTTGTTTCTTCTATCTTCTCTCCACACTAACTTGGTATCATGATAGTCAATAAAAAAATCATAAATGCATCCATCCTACATCCACAAATCATAAACATTCATACATCTCACATAATCATAGCATATCATAAAATAGACATCTCGTATCATCATTATCATTTAAGTCATGAGGAATAATATAGATTTGTTATTATAAACATCTTAAATCATTGCACACATATCATTAACATGCATCACATTATCATATAATAAGCATGAAAATATTCATTATCCATACGTACATCCATATGCATACATCATCATCTCATAAATTGTATAGAAAAATAAATAAAAATAAATGTATCCATATCATTTGCATAAACATAACATCTGCATATCATAGCATCCATTCCATAAATTGCATGAAAAGATACTGAAAAAATAAGTACATCCATCCATTTACATTGCATCACAACATATCACATCATATGCATCCATACATGAAATGAAAGAGAACATCACATATCAAATCTATATCATGTATATATATATCAAAAAATGGCAATTTTCATAATATAATATCTGAGTCAGTGTATGTATATCAATAAAAATTACAATATCCACAAGGCTATCAAAAATGATCCCATGAATGTATATATGTATAAGAATCGAGCAATAATCCAAAAAGTGTATCTACAAGAAAGCTAGCCCTGATGGCTTCTCCCCTCACCATGTTGTCTCTCTGGTTGATCCTTAGCCTAGGGATGTACCCCAGTCCTCTGTGAGTAATCTATTTTCCTAATCACCATAGGGATATCCCAATGGTATTGCATGCGATAGTATACCACCTTGATCATGACCTCTCTATATGATCAAGAAAACACTGTTCACCCTTGGGCTGCGGCTGTCATGGTCTCTAACTTCTGGCACCACATGAGCTCCTATGCCAACTATATCTCAGTGGTTTTCTTGAGCTAACTCTCTTGGTACCTCTATGCTATTAGTGTCACTATCTACTACCTAGCCTAGTCTCTCTCAACAGTAATAACCAAAAAATTTCAGTGAGACTGATCTCTCTCACCTATAACCACCTGCAACTACTACTATAACTATTGTTTCTATAAATCATGGGGATCTGCCCTTGACATTGGCTATTGTGGTGGATACTATTGTATTGGTGGCTGCTGATGCTAATGCACTGGTGGTGCATCCAACACTTGTCCATCCTGAGCATCCTATTCTTTGCCCCATCCTCTACCTTTCCCATCATCTAGTTGACCTTTGCCTCTACCTACACCCCTCCCTCTCGGCCTCCCTCATGGAGGAATACCTATTGGATCTATAAATAAATGAGTGGGTATGAACCATGCATCATAAGAAGGAATAGTTTGTGCATCCACCTATCCTTGATTATAGGCCCATGGACTAGCAACAAATGGTCAAAATCCCTCGACAACCTCATGGGTTGGAATCATGGATCCCCATGCTGTCTCATGAGATGACCTGGCAAAGATGGTGGTATAATGATCATCAGGCCTATCTCAACTCTTTCCAAACTATTTTTCAACCCTATTAGGTAGGTACCTCTCTATAATGGTGTGCTCTCAACCCTGCATAAACCAAGTCTATGGAGCAAAGAAAAAAAATGTTGCACGTCATCATACCAAGCTAGAATCTAAATCTAGAGCCACCATCTAAACATTGTCGTATCACCGATCACTTGACACCAATAATAAATCCTAAGCTAACCTATTTTATGCAATGTGATGGCACCTCTCTACCTCCAAACAACAAGATCATGGTGCAGTCATGGTAGGAGGGTCCTCAAAGAGAACTATCCAGAAAATGTAGCTAGAGTTACACAACAAAAGCAACACAAAATATGGAGGAAAATGCAGATTCAAACATTCACATTAATATAAATTTTGATAATCAGTCGGAAACACCCAAGCTTATAGATTAGGGTCACATGCCTAATATAGCCTACATTCTCCTTAATGTGAGCAAAAATATTACAGATTGAATTCTGTATTCTTCTTAATCTACTTGATCTTGATTGATTGCTATCCTAATGATCTATTACAAGCTTTATATCATATCCGCAGATCTAGAAACATCCATGTTGCCCAAAGATCATTACAATCTCCAATGAAGGAAACATAATGTGTGCATGAATAGGTCGGACTCAATTTCAAATTTCTCCATGGAAGGGCATATGATGAACTATAGACCTAAAATCAATGTCGGGGACACTCCATGGAACAATTCAAAACACCTCACAAGGATCCGTAAACTACAAGAAAGATCCACACGCGATCAAACTAGCCATTAGGTTTTTAAATTATTCTAGGGCCAGTTCTAGAAACTGTCACTTACTGTGAAAGTGATAACTTGTTGGAAAAAGATCCAATCAAGCTAAAAAATTGTAATAAGGAAAATGAACATATCCATAGTGAAAATATAGATCTATAGGGTTTGGTGAGAAAACATGATGAAATACCGAATCTACCAACTTGAATTGAACAAGAACAAAACTGAATGAAAATATTTTTGGTTGATGCAAGATTTCCAAGAACCAAGGATGCTCCTGCATCAGACAGCAAGGGTTATTGAAAAGTGATTCCCTCACTTTTCTGGGGCTCTACCTCAGCCTAAGAAATCTAAGAAGAATCCTCCGCTGGTCTACCTTTCCACTTCACAAGATATTCTTTGTACTATCTCCCATGTGTTTTCCTCCCATCCCTGACATCCAAAATATCTTCTATCTCATCTGATTGTTATTTAGGAATTTGGTCTTCCAATTTTTCTCTACAATTTTCACTGAATTTTTGCTCATGGTATTGATGTAGATCTACAATGTTGAATGTAGGTGATATACCCATGCCATCTTGTAACTCTACTTCATATGCATTTCCTAAATCCAATTTCTTCAAAATATTACAGGGTCCAAACTTTCTCATTTTGAGCTTATTGTACGTGCTAACTGGGAATATTTCCTTCCTCAAATACACCATCACTTCATCTCCAAGTTCAAACTCCTTATGTCTCCTCTTTTCATCTACTCATTCCTTATACTTCTGGTTCATATCTTCTAACTTCCACTTTACTTGAGTATGCACTTTCTTCATATGCTCTACAAATTCCTTTGCTTCAACACTTCTTTTATCCTCATTGATGTATCAAAATTTTGATATACCTCTAGGATGAACTCTAGTAAGAATCTCAAAAGGTTTTTTTCTAGTACTCTTGTTCACTAAATTATTGTAGGCAAATTCTACTTGAGCAAGGACTAAATCCAAAATTCTAGTCTTCTCTCCAACCAAACATCTCAAAAAATTCCCCAAACTCTTGTTTACTACCTCTTTCTATCCATCATTTTGTGGGTGAAAAGAAGAACTAAACTTCAAATCTTTCTTCAACTTATTCCAAAGTTTCTTCCAAAAGTAACCAACTTTGTATCTCTATTTGAAATAATACTCCTAGGTAATCCATGCAATCTGACCACTTCCTTGAAAAATAAGTCTGCTAAATGTACTGTATCTATTGTTTTCTTACAAGGTATGAAATGTGCCATTTTCGAAAATCTGTCCACCACCACAAATATATAATCATTACCTCCATGTGTCTTTGACAAACCAAGTATGAAATCCATGTTGATATCATCCCAAGGTTTCTATAGAACTGTCAAAGGCTTATACAATCCAACATTCTGACTACTCCCTTTTGCAACTTGACAAACTCTACAAATTTGAACAAATTTCCTAACATCCTTATGAATCTGAGGCCAAAAGTAATTCTCACTTACCAATGTTACTATCTTATCAAGTCCAAAGTGTCCTGCCAATTTTCCACTATGTTTCTCTTTCACCAAGTTATCCCTCATTGAACTCTAGGGTATACACAACCAATTCCCTCTGAACAACATATCATCCTAAATGAAATAATCCAACCATTGACTCCTATCCTCCAAGATTGGTTGTTTATAAGCTCTCCAAGGTTCTACAAAATTTGGGTCTTCCTCATATAAGTTCTTGAATTCCTCAAATCCTAATACCTCCACTTTCATCTCTGCCAGTAAATTCCTTCTCCTACTCAAAGCATCAACAACTCTATTTGACTTTCCAATCCTATGTTTCAAAACAAAAGTATAAATCTGTAAGAATTCCACCCATCTCATGTGTTTCTGACTCAACTTACCTTGAATCTTCAAATACTGCAAAGCTTGATGATCTATATACAACAAAAACTCCTTAGACAAAAGGTAGTGTCTCCACTTCTTCAAGGCCTGAACTATGGCATATAAATCCTAACCATACACTGAATACCTTTTCTTTCCATCATTCAACTTCTCACTGAAATAAGCTACTGGTCTTCCTTCTTGACTTAATAATGCTCCAATTGCATTTCCACTTGTATCATAGTCTTCCTAAAATACCTTATTAAAGTCTGGTAAAGCCAACACATCCTGCTCAGTCACCCTCTATTTCAACAACTCAAAACTTCGGTTTGCTCTAGATGTCCATCTGGAATATTTCTTATCCCCTCTCATTGTTTCTATCATAGGGCTGCAAATAGAACTAAAATTCCTAATGAACTTTTTTTAGAAACTAGCCAATCCACGAAATGATCTTACCTCTCCAAAGCTTTCCATTTTAGTCCATTCAACAATTTCTCTTACCTTGTCAGGATCCATCTTCAATCCATCCACTAATATCACAAATCCCAGATACACCAATTCTTCCTTTATGAAAATACACTTCTTAATGTTTATCAACAATTGCTCTTCTCTCAACCTCTACAAAACTTGTCTTATATGCAATATTTTTTCTTCTCTATTCTTACTAAAAATTAAGATGTCATCCAAATAGACAATCACAAACTTACCCAATAATTTATTCAACACCTCCTTCATTACCCTCATGAAAGTACTCAATGCATTTTTTAGTCCAAAAGGCATCACCAACCACTCACACAATCCTCCATTTATCTTGAATGTTGTCTTCCATTCATCCCCTTCTCTGATTCTGATCTAATGATATCCACTCTTCAAATCTATCTTTGTAAAGTATTTATCTCCACTAAAATAATCCATAATTTTATCCATGCGGGGCAAAGGAAATCTATACTTCACTGTGATCTTGTTTATGGCTCTAGAGTCTATACACATCCTCCATTCTCCATCCTTCCTAGGTGCTAGCACTATAGGTATTTCACAAAGACTTAATATTTCTCTGATCAAACCTTTTCTCAATAACTCTTGCACATGTCTATTCAACTCTTCATTCTCTATTGGTGTCATCCAGTGTGTTGCTTTATTAGGAAAACTATCTCTAGGAATCAGATCCATGCAATGACTAAAACTCCTCATAGGTGGTAATCCATTAGGTATATTACCTCAAATGATAGCTTCATATTCTACAAAAAACAACTTTATCTCCTTTGGTTGTTCTTCTACATGCTTCAAGTCTTCAACCTTCTTAGGTACCAAGGCATAACACATTCTCTCATGTCTCAGTCCATCCATAAATCTCCTTCCATCAACCAAAAAAATTCTAGCATTCGTACAAACCTCAACTTTAGGAACATCCTCCAATGGTAACAAAGTTTGCTTCATTCCATTTACAACAATGGTATATATGTTCTTCTTTCCATCATGAATAGCCTGTCTATCATACTCCCAAGTCCTTACCAACAAAACATGGCATACATCCATAGGCATGATATCACACAAAACCTCATCATGATAATTTCCTATCTTCAAGTTCACCAAACATTGTTCACTTACCAGTATCTTATGCTCATATTGAACCCATACTATCGAATAGGGCTTAAGGTGTTTCAACCTTTCCAACCTCAATTTGGTCACCATTTCTTCATAAACCTGGTTCTCTGAGCTTCCACTATCAATAATCACTTTGCAACATTTACCAACTACCTTGCATTTGGTTCTAAACAAATTATTTCTACAATGGTTCTTGCTCCATCTCACTTTGACACAATACTCTTTTGTTCACCAACACTTCTCCCTCTTCCAGTTTATTAGATGATCTAGCATGATCCTCCTCAACAAAGGCTACTCTTCTATTGTTCTTTTTCTTTCTGCTTTATTCTCCTTGATTACATTCAAATTCTCTATGTCCTTCTCCACCACACTTATGAAAAGCTTCTCTGAATACTCGTTTCTCCTGTCTTCTATCATATTTTTTGTAATCCTTATTTAGGTAGCCACCATATCCTCCTCTTTGGTAAGATTTTCCATCATCTCTATGGTATGGATTGTCATTCTTACTAACTTCCTTATCTTTATTCTGATCTGCAAAAGGTCCTCTTCCTCCTCCAGTAAAAATTCTTCCTCTCTAAAATCTTCCACCTCTTCCTCTATGTCTCTACTCATATCTTTTATTCAGCTTCTCTTCTAATTTTAGGGCACATTGATATGCCTCCTCCACACTTAGTAACTTAATCAAACTGATCTCATCATGTATAGACGACCTCAAACCATTCATATATCTATCTAGTTGCTTAGTCTCATCTTCTGAGTGTCCAGATTTGATATTCAACTTGTAGAACTCCTCAATATACTTTGTCACACTTGAATCCTTCTACTTCAAATTCTACAAATTCTAGAACAAACTAATTTGATAGTCTATGGGCATAAAAAATTTCTTCAACTTATTCACCATCTGATCCAATGATCTTAATGTAATTCCCCGCCATGTAACCCTAGAAGAAGTTGCAATTAGATACTTAAGCACACCAATTTTTTTATATTTAAAGTGTAATAGCGTACATGTTCACTTACTAATTAACAACAACCTCTAAGGCTACAAAATTGGGATTACATAAAACCCATACATACATCACATAACATCTATAACATTTACTCACATAAAGAATTGAGTACTCATACAAAACAAAGTTACATCACACATAAAGAGATATAAAAAAAATCCATATTCATTAACTTTATCATAAGGTTACATCTCTCATTATTTGAATGAGGCAATAATACAAATGTGTTACATTATACAGATATCCACCTTGAATACAAATGAGGGGGAAAATAATATGAGTCATACAGAATAAATACATTGCTTGATTTAAATACAGGAAACTGTGAGCTCTCCAACTGGATATATCGCCATCAAGAATTGAAGATTGAAGGGGAACCCAATAGTGTATGGTGCATGTTCCACCCAACCAAGTGGTACTCGAAGGCCCACCTCCCATGCTAGGAGATAGTAACAAGATAACATGACCAAACCTACAACCTCTAATCATAGGCTAACACATACTGACACAACCAATCACATGAACCATACATGCAAAAGTACAACATTACATCATTGACATGGGTCACATTTATTCCAGACATAAAACAAATCGAGTATGTTAAGAGAACCATACACATAAAACCATGTACCAACTATTTTCCTAGACAGAGTGTCAACGCACAACTCATAATGAGTTACCCACTATGGATCTTCATAGGCCTCGGATATCCTAGAGACCTCAATTGACCCTCGACCCTCATACTTACTAATGCAAGATCAAGTACCTATCATCAAGACAAGGTAGATGACCTTGCCATTCGAGGTGTTCCCACTCATCCCAAGCCTAAATGAGCACTTGCATCTATGAGTGAGGCTAGAACTTATCTTGATTAGTGTGAAGTACTACCTAATCTTCTAAGAACATTGTTTTAGTTATCACTTGATTAAATCACCTTAAAAGGTTACCCAATCTTACCTCTTACGAGCTTTGGCCCCTAACAAAAGCCACTCTTCTACTTGAAAGCATACCAAACAAAACCAACACCAGGGATACTATAGTGCACTCACAAAATAAGACAACCACTCCATTCCTAGGAGGCAACATATATCAAAACCCTCTCCAAAAATTGAAGGTAATAAATATCACAAAGCCACTCCTTACAAGGAGGCACAAATCACATAATCCACTCCTAATCCAAAGGAGACACAAATCATCCCCATTCATGGAAATCGGAAAAGTCACTAACAAAACACCATGCACTACCCAAGGAAAAAAAATGGTTGACATAAAAAATCGACAACCCCCATCCAATTAAGAACCTTTGGAAGACTTACAACTTACTAACTAACATTTAACCCATATCCCAAAATGCAACTTGAAGAAATAGTTACAATGGGCATTCAAGACATAAATAAAACTAGCATTTGGATTTCCTAAATCCATTCTCATTCAGTGGAAAATATTAAAATAATTTCCCCAATTACACTTGATCAAAATAAAAACCCTTCCTAATCACAAAAAGTAAAAATATAACTTTATTTGAATTCAATTTATCAATTACTTTTAAAAGCAATAAATTTTCTCTACAAAATAACTAAATAATTTTCCTCTATTTATGCATAAACATGCTACCATTTTGAAATAAAACTATTTTAAATATATATTTAATATATATACACATAAAGTATATATACATAATTATATTTTAAATTATATAATTATGTATATACACTTATAGTATAAATATATTAAATATTTATTAATATTTTGTAAGATTGAAAATAAATATCCATTCCATATATATATTTAGGTTTGAAATTATTTCGTTGCCAATTCCAAAATCTGTCACTTACTTCAAAAGAGATAACTTGCTAGAAAAAGATCCTATCAAGCTGAAAAACTTAGAATAAGGTAAATGAACATATCCATGGTGAAAATATAGATCCATAGGGTCTGGTGAGCAAACATGATGAAATGCCGTAGTTTCCAACTTGAACTGAACAAGAACAAAACTGAATTAAAATATTTCTGGTTGATAGAAGATTTCCAAGAACTAAGGATGCTCTTGCATCAGATCATCTAGCTCTAAATTTTCCATCTAAACAACTTTTTGAAGCACAATGATGTGCTCCCAGGCCCAAATGCGGAGAAAGGTGACCCTTGTACCAATATCCTTGCCATAATAGTATATAAAGTATTTCATATCATGATAAAGGGAGGCCAAAATCATTGGTCCCCATGTGAACCGAGTCCTCCAAAAGAGCATCCTATGCCAAGCTAGACCCCATCTCAAATTGAATCCTCTGCTTCATTGATTTGGAGCAACCAAACCTAAGATCACTATTACAATGATCAGTCTGAAAGTTGATAGCCGACCTCTATACATCTCGAGGTAAATCTGGGAGGTGACCAAAACAATGTCCTCCTTGTCAAGCACCTCATGGAAAGCATCATATTCGGTGTCAACATCATAGATCACGTGCTCACCGTGTATCAACAATCACAAAATATTCCATACATCCTCTAGCGTCACTATCACCTCGTCGGTAGGTAAGTGGAACAACGAGCTGTCATTATGCCATCACTCACACATTGCTATCATCATTGCCAAATGGGTCCAGAAAACAAGAATGTAAGAAATGTACCACAAAATAATCTCTTTGTAGTGCTCCTCTTGCAACTCAGACAAATCACCAAGTCTGGATAAAACTGTTGTCTAGTGCTTGCAAGACATCAAAGGCAGGATCACCTCTTGCACCCATGAAGTGCATGATGTCAATTTTTTTCACAAAAATTGGCTAAGTTTGGAATTTTTATCCCCAAAAGTGACAATAGCATTGCTATTTATGATAGCGTCGCTATAATTCAAATTCCAAACTAGGACACTTGAAGCATTTAAATTGAAAATCATGATATGTGTCACTAAACATATATGCATTGCTATTTGACTTTGGAAAACCCTAAACCTAATATTCAAATGACAAGTTGCATCATCATTTACATATGCGTTGCTATTTAAAATCTAAAACCCTAATTTTAATTCATGACTATGTTTCTAATCACATATGCATCACTATAAATCAAAATAGCATCACCAATTCTACAAATATCATCACTATATAGCGATGCCACAAAAGTTTGAATTTTAAATTGCATTAAATGCATCTAAAAAAAAAATTCAAATCAAGTTTTGAATCACATATCGGTGGTCCTATGCCTGGAATCCTCTAGTGCTCACAGACCCGATCGAAAATGTGTCATGGGAGCACTCATTGCACCATTTCATTGGAGGGTCAAAGCTCAAACTGTAGCAATTCTCTAAGGTGTGAATGCACAAATGAATTGAAAGTGACCCTTCCTAACCTATTTATGCCTCCAAATTAGGGTTTTCTTCCCTAATTTAGCCATCAAGCTATGGATTTTCACCATTTTCACTAATCTTGCCAAGCCGGAGCTTATTTTGCATCATTTTTTGTGTTTATGTCATGTTTTTTACATTGCAGAACCTTTTGTGACCCCTGGGGCAGAATTTTACCTTTATCGAGAGATCAACCCAAGATTCAAAATTTCTACCCAATTTCTTGAGGGGATAAGGAACCAGCTTATTCCTTCCATTGGGGAAGCAATGGGGCATCTAAAAATTGGATTTTTTTATTTTTATTTTTGATTTAGGAAACAATTTTTAATCTGAAAGAGTTAGTATTTGAACCAACGTAGTAGGTACATTGCTTCAAAGAGGGGAAAATATATACACTTAAAAATGTCTTGAATGATGTCATACACTCAAATCAGCTATACTAACATCATTTCCTCATAAAACCCATCCTCTTTTTGCCTAATAAATTAAATTATCCTACTATTTAATTAATTGCATCACTTGCATCTATTTACCTAATTAATTTAATCAGGTTAATTTCAACCCTAAATCTTCTTATTTAATTAAATAACCCTAAGTTATTTGATTAAATGTCATCACCTTTTTTCCCTTTCCATTAAATAGCTTTATTTAATGAATATCATCTAAACTTATAAATCCCCCTAATTACATAAATTAAATTGTTATTTAAATAGCAATTACTAATTAAATCTAATTCCCCCCGCATGTAAGGGAATACTACAAGGGAATATTCCTCCTTTGCACATTCTTCCAAAAAGGGAATATTCCCATGGAATATTCCTTTCCCTTTTTGCACATTAAAACTTTTTTTTAATTTGCTAAATATTTTTTTTCCCTCACCCATGAGAATATTTCAAAGAATATTCTCTTTCCTCATTTGAAAAAGAGAATATTCTTACTTGGCTTCATATGCAAGTTAACTCAAAACTTAATGTGCAAGTTAACTTGTGACCTCTTGTATAAGTCAAAAGAGTGTTTGTTTGAAGGAATATTAGCCCTTTATCAAAATATCATCATTGATTCTCATCCCTTGATGTGAATCCATGATCCATGCCTCCATCTTCCTTCATCCTTGACCATTGATTAACCTTTTTTTATCTCAATTCTCCATTTCTCATTTGCTCTCCTATAAATAAGTCACTATTTGGAGACAAACGGATCCATATTTTAACATCAAACTCATGATGTTAAAATAACTCACACTCACACTCATACTTAACACATATTTAGAATATCTCTAGTTTAATTACTTGCATAATAGCTTAGTTTCCTTTCATGGCTTCCATGGTAACTTAGATGCATACATTTAGCTTATTTGTTAATTAGGGTTTCAATATTTTAGCTTAGAACCCATTTATATAAGTTTTTCATTTGAATATATTAATCATTTTAGCATAGATCACATCAAAATATCTTACATCATGCTCATCTAGATTAAAATCATGTTTTCATACACATATCACAATCATTCCATCAGTTTTCTTCAGTAAAACTGATTAGAAAAAGCTCTTTTATTGATAGGATTGGGAAAGGGTCGTCGTTCCACATCAATGCAACAAAACTCCCACAATGGGATAGGTTTGAATGGATTAGGGTAGGAATTTTTAAAGTTTTCATATTTTATTATGCTTGGTTTAATTTACACTTGATTCAGCTTGTTGAGATTGACATTAGTGGATTCATTATGCTTTGATTCTCCATGGATCAAGCGTAATCATCCCATGGTAATCTATTAGTCATAGAACCTATCCCACAAATCTTAGCACCAATATCATCTCCAAACATAACTAAGCCTTCATCATATTTCTCAAGTTTAACGAACTTACTCTTATCATCAGTCATGTGATGTGAGCAACCACTGTCAACAACCCAATAGTTCTTTTCCTATTTACCATGTAGGGTAGAGATTACAATACCTTCCTCTTTCTCTTTCTCTAGAGGGAATTCCTTCACCTATTTTTTAGAGTTATCAGAAGTAGGTTCATCTTTTATAGCCAAGAACAAGCATTCATTATCATCAAGATCTCCATAATAATATTCTTCATCAAAAATATTCACATAATATGCTCTATTGATCTTCTTACCTTTTTTTTCTTTGTTAAATCTTTGTTTATTCCTCTTATCTCTTTCTGGACATCTTGAAGCATAATGACCTATTCCTCCAAAACTAAAGCATTTAAAGGGTAACTTACCTTCATACTTTTCAGAGCCTTCTTCATCCTTCTAACAAAATTAGCTTCTACTTCATAAATACTTTCTTCATAAGGATCTTCATCTCTTGTAGCCTTAAAATAAGTTTCTAGTTTGGATCCATTTCTTAAATTCATCTTTCTCATCTCACAGGATGTTAGAGTTCCCAATAACTAATCTTTAGTGTAAGTCTTGTAGTCTAGATGTTCTTCAATAATAGATACCTTTTCACTATATGCATTAGGGAGAGTTATAAGAATCTTCTTTACAATCCTAGATTCATCTATTGTAGCATCAATTCCTCGCATTCTGCCTACTATTTCATCCAATATCTATACATAGGGTTTAATATTCTCATCTTCAGACATATGCAAGAGCTCAAACTATGTCTCCAAATTCTACAACATTGCTTCCTTGACCCTTTCAACTCCTTCATGCACATTTTCTAAGGCATCCCAAAATTCCTTAGTAGTCTTCAGATTTTGAACTTTAATCAACTCGAAGTGAGCAAGACTATTCTTCAAAATTAACTTTTCCTTATTATTCACTTCATGTGCCTTGATTTCATCAGATGTACTTGAACAATTAGTAGGATGAGTGTAAATAGTCTTGTAAACTTTCTCCACATCATTTCCACAATACTCTAGATATTTTTCCATATAAAATAATTAGTTCCATCGAACTTCAGATACTCAAAAGTGATTTTTCCTGCCATCCCAAACCTTCCTTAAGCAGTTAAGATCTTCTCCAAGGAACCAAACTTTGATACCAATTGTTGAACAAGAAAAATGAGAGGTGAATCAATTTCATAAAATTTTATCCTTTAAAACATTCATGGAAATCTAGATCAATCACAAATACTTTACTCTACCAAAATGATTAATTATTAAGTGCAAGGGTAGAAACTGAAAGGAATTACACAAACACAGTAACACCAAATTTATGTTGAAAACCCAATAAGGGAAAAACAATGGTGAGGATTAGCTCATAGTGTAGAGATATGTTAACCACCCAGAGGGCTCACTACCACAGAGATACAAAGAAGATATAAGAGATATGTTATAGAGAGAAAGACAATCTCAATGAAACATAGATTTGCACCACAATTTTCTCACCCACTTGCAGACATGCATGAATGATAGAGTACACCTCCAGCTCACTACATCCAAAAAATTAGCATTTAGAATTCATACTAATCTACCACACTCACATTACATACACACTATTTCATGTCTATATTTCTCTATTTCTTTTCACTTCTCTCTTTGTATATATTTCACCAATAACTCATCGTATATTTATACCATCTTCAACTTTGAAACATATCCAGTCAACCATCCATTATTAAATTTAAATTAGGTTGGCACCAAACATCCTAGGGTGGAATTAGAATGATGGAAACCCAAACACATGCTTGATGAGGACCCAAATAAGTCTCAACATGCATCATGAAATTTGAAAGTAGTGTTCAACAGAAGGTTGGCCAAACTGGTGTAAAACACAAAAAAATTAAGCACACACAACCCTTAAAACAGTCCAATATTTATAGACAACAAAATTATCTTCAACATGATTATAATAGCTTAACTCTAGAACTGCAAGTCATAAGACTCAACTAAAAAGAAATTTGGAGCAACAATATTTCTCCCAGATGTCAACCAAATACACTAAAACCCATAGTTCATGACTGGTGAACATAACTCACACTGTACAATGAATCAGAAACCAAAAATCTAGATATAGCAGCTTCCAACAACCATGATCATCATATCTGAACCACAAAAACATAGGAGAAAAAATTAGAGAAAATCTCAGAGCAACCCCTGAACACCTACAACCTTTCTTCATTGCAATTTTCTCAATATCCTTGACATATACAACCAATAACCTGCATCCATGACAATAGTAACCAGTTGATAACTAGTTAACTAGTTTAAATTAATGACAACACCTTCATTCTTGTAACAATTATATGTTCCATGTTTAAGTATAATGGATAATTATTAGTTTTTATTCATATTTGTTCAAAAAAAATTGTTGTTGTGTATTGTTTAGTTGTGTCTAAGTTGTGGCATGACATCTGGTATCAAAGTGATGTTCAAACACTAGGAACTTTGGGAATAATTTTTTTTTCGTAGGGTCCCAAATGTGTGTAATCATTGAATAAAGTTGCTTTTTTGATATTGTGGGGTGAAGTAATTAGGTTACCTTGTCCTTAGTCTTGCAATACAAGGTTAAAAGTAGAATTCTAATTATAACTTGTTCAAAAAAACATAAAGTTAGATTCTCTCATCCTTTGAATTCAAATGTCTTAGGTTGTTAACAAGCTTGTTGTGATCATTGTATCTTTATCGATGTTAGGAGCAAGTTTTTTACTTAGGAAGGGAAAGTTCCTTGAATCACTTAAGCTTATGAAATATTTATTTGAAGAATCTTTGATGTTAATTCTAATTGTTCATTTTTCAATGTTTCTCTTTATTTAGATTCTTTGGTGAATATAGTTTTTCCTGAATTTATATAATACTAATTTGAAAAGTGATAGGGATTTATATGAAATTGGTTTTTGGATCCCAAAGAATTAATGGAATTATTTATGGTAATCTCATTATTGAGGTAGTTAATCAAGGTTACTTGTGTTCAAAACTTTAACTTGTCTCAAAATGTACATATAGAGTTATTTCTTTGAGTAATTATTTGAGGATTGTTGTAGTAAAGAGGGTCACGATAATTGGATGCTTTCTTGGGTGGGCAATATAAATCTAATACAATCTAGTGAATTTTCCATAAATTCATTAAGGTTATTTCACGTTTTAGACATTTGGTAGTACTTGATTAATGTCACAAATTGATTATGAAAGTTATTTAGCTAAGTTAGTGCAACCTGTTATGAATTTGTAGAGGAGGGGGACTGAATGCTCAGAACCCTAGGTCATAGGAGGGTCTAAACAATTAGCTTCCCTGATCTACCTCATGCTAAAGGATTTTTTAAGGTAAGTTTGATATTTGAGAGGGTGAAAAAGAAAGTAAAAATGATCTATCACTATCCTTTTGTCAACCCAAGAGTTTAGGAAACCAAGTGAGAAAATTCTTGAGTTTGGATTGTAACCTAGTTAGCTCTCTACCAAAGGATTGCAACATAGAATATGGATGATAGTGCCACATGTTAGCATCCCAGACGGGCAGTTGTATCCATAGGAATGAAGATTATGAAGTATAATCGAAACTAACAGAGAGCTTACTAACAACCTAACAAATGTAGTTTTATATGATGACATAAAGTAGAATACAACTAAAAGACTAAGACAACAACAAGAATACTTTAACTTAAAATATAGAACTTGACAAGAGTGACTGTGGAAAAAATAAAACTTATGGTTAGTCCAACCTGCCACAAGCTCCAAATGCACACAATACCTACACACAACAAAATGGGGAAAAATGTTGGGGTTGTTTTAGGGCTTGCTACAATCAAACCCCTATTTCAGTGTTCCCACCTCCATAGATAGCTGGAATAGCCACAATATAGAAAGTGGAATAAAGGAAATCATTGAAAGGAAGAATATGACACAATGCTAACAAAAATATACTACTAAATAAAAAAACAATGCTAAGTAAATGGATATCACATCCCAAAAATATGCTCTCAGGCATGTGAAGGAAGATGTGAGCTTACAAGCTTGAAGATGCCAACATTTCTGCAACAACAAGAGTAGTGAAACTAGTAGAGTATCAAGGTGGAGCTTTAAAAATGGTGGAAGTGCTATGGAATGAAGTGTGTAGAGCTATGAAGAACAAGGATTCATTCAAGGTTGGTCAAAGGGGCAGAGGCATTATTTTTTGTCGCCAATGGAGAAGTGTAATGTCTCTATAGATTCTAAAAGGTAAGAATCTTGTTAGGATGTCAATGCATCACACAAATGTCTATGCAATGTGCTAGAATCCTTGAAAAAAACTCTCCCATCAACAATATATACAACCACCAAATGGATGGAAAGTGGATGGATAAGGTGGAATATCATCTTCAGGTTTGATTTTTCCAAGGTAAGAAGTGTAAACAGGGAATTTGCAAGGGGTGAAAATTTACTCCATTATAGTATTGAATGCAATATTATTCACATGTTGATGACATGTTTGAATATTGTAAATTTTAATGTTGGTTGTTTGGAAAATGAGAATTTTAGTTGTGGATGAATTTTTTTTTTTCTTTGCTTAATGATATTAATTTGAAGTTGTCTAGTGCAAAAGGTTTGATGTTGTAGCAATTCTAAATAGAATGTAAATATTATCATAATTATTCAAGTAGAAAATTAAAATTCTATAGCCATGTGTGAAGAAATTTATCTTGAATTATTAGTATCTATCCTCTTATAATAGTGATTCTTAATTTTGGTAAAATGGAACTATAAGTTGAATAATGTCTATAAACAAGGAGTTTATCCTTAGTGTTGTATTATGTTTTGATCTATGGTGGATGTTTGATCTGAGTTTCAAATTGGGAATTGGGAATTATGTGGCCCCTTTTGTTTTGTGTCATTTCTTATGTGCCTTCTAGGGGAGTAGACCTCCCTCTTGTGAAGAGGAGAATTGGGGTCCTCCAAGTGCAAGGGGTTTGAGTGGGTGAAGCTCTCACATATAGGGGAATTTAATTATTTAGTATATGAGTATCCCTTGGGGCAATGACCATTACCAAGGTATTAGTACCCTTTCATCTATGGGGATATGAGTATCTCATTCTACATTTTATAGATTTATTGTTGGGAGGAATAATGGTGTTGATCTAGTTGTGATGTGGCACTGATGTGGAGTTGTGGTTTTGGTGTGGAATTGTGTGGATTTTTTGGTAGAGATTTGATTATGATATTTATTCATATGTTCTCGCCATGTTTGGTAGAGCCCTTACTCACCCTATATAGAATTCCTTCTTGGAAATCCAATGTGATAGTGATGTTCTTGGGTGTTGGTAAATATTGCAAGTGTAAACTAATACATGTATTGATAGTGCTACGTGTTTGTTTGTTTGTTTAAATGAGTGTGTCAAAGGATTATAAATTGCATTATTATATGTGTGTGAGAAGCTAGTGAATGTTATGTTTGTGACTCAAGTTTGGGATACTGGGTATCCAAATTGAGATAAAGGTGTGGTGGAAATATGAGATGATCTACTTGTGTATACCCTTTTGTTAAATTAATGTGTGATGATAAGATTGCATGTTTTTTTGTTGTTGGAAAATGTGCTTCAATTTATTGGCTTGGACCTCTGTTAAAGGCTTGATGAATTTATGCCCTTATTGCTTTACTACGGTTTTCTCTATTGCTTGGCTTGTCCCTTTGCTCGCTGAGACTCTTTTTGATTGGTGAGGCTCTGAGGGTTATCACAACAATGGGCCGATGGGCATGGAGTTGGCAGTTTGTTTGTTGGCCTCAGCTTTATCGACAGAGCTGTCATCTATCGACGAAAGGAAATTCTCTGTCTCGCCAACGTGTCGATGCCTTACATCTATGGCTACTATTAGCTTCATCTGACAGTTTTGGCTACTTTCCACGACATCCAAAGGCAAGTACTACTATTAAACTTTTAGCCAAGTGAAATTGCCTGTATGCATGATGCATGGCAACTTGTCAAAGTGGTGAGTGCAATGATGAGATGGTGGGCCCCAAGTTGTTTTATGTGAGGGGTTTCCTGACTATGGAAACTTGTCTACCCCTTAGGATTTCCCTGGGGAATCTAGTGGATGCCTCTAGAGATTCCCCAAAGGAGCTCTAGCAACTTCCATGTAGGCCAAGCGGAGTTCCCGAGTGATGGACACGTGGTAGCTTCGGAAGCTCATTCTGGGCAGGCTCATGGGAATCCTGGCGATTCCATCCTAGATGCCCTGAAACCTCTTGCGTGGCGAACATGTGGATTGTGAGATTCGATAGAGCTGGTGGTCGGTGTTTTGGTGATAGCGGATTATTTCTAGCCCAGAATGTGATGCATCTGTTAGCGATGGCGAAGGGTTCTCAGAGCCCAATGACTATTGAACGTTCACTGCTCGGTCAAGTAGCATAATGAATAGTAGTGTGACATGTGGTGTTTTATCATTGGTTTTTTCTGCATCATTGTTGGAAAACAACATTTATCGATAGAAGCTGGATTGGTGAAAAGCGAATTATTATGTAGTCTCTTGTGATCAGATTTTGGCAATCGGTAGAGCCCGAATTGTATTTCTCTGCAACAAATTTACTGCAGGGGTGGCTTGATGTAGGTTTGCAAGTGGATTTGATCTAAGATTAATTTGGCATGTCATTGAAGAAGTGAATTTAGTGCACCCTAATTGGTGGTTGGAGAGAGACTTTATTTTATCAATCTTGGCAAGAAGTTGATTAATCTGAGAGAGATTAGAACAAGCAGAATACTATGAAAGAGTGGGTCAAGTTTTGTATTCGTTGTATGCCAAAATAGAATTGTAACAGTGAGTGCATGAAAATTCAAGTGTTGTTGTGAGCTAACTAGCAAAGAGTGAGGGTTGTAACTTTGTATGTAATCTTTTGCTTACTATAATACAAAATATCTTTCGATTGGTGTGGTGGGTTTTTTCCCAAAAGGGTTTTCCCATGTAAATCTGGTGTTATCTCTTAAATATTTTATTTTTTTACTCTTGTTACCCTGAACGTGTTCATCTTAAGTGTTTTAATGTTTTAAAATTGGTCTTTTCATGTCTCCTCTATGGTTTTAGCATTAGGAAAGCGTTTACGCACTTCTACTTTTCCCTATAGTTGTGTGTTGGAATTATCCTAGCAAAGACCACTCCATCCAAATAAGGCTTTGACAGTGTATTAGGGGTTGAGGGAGTCCCCTGTTCATTGGAACATTATGATTCTTCTATGATGCTTCCATGTGCTAGCTAGTGGATAGATTTCTGAAATCATGTTTCCCCTTGGAATGTTGAGCTAGATATGCTCGCCCTTTGAGGACCACATTTGTTGGTCCATTGTGTAAAACCTCTTTTTCCTTCCTTGAGTTGTATCTCATGGGTTGAGGATGGATTTGGAGTTTCAAATTTGGATGAGCTTCCATTTGGGATATAAATACTATAGAGATTAGATTGAGAGATGAGTATTAGATGTAGTGTTCTCATGGTATTATTGTTGGTCTATTCACATATAGGTAATTCTTCAACTAGTCATGGTCCATGAGCAGTGTTGGAAACAAAGGGAGATGAATGAAATTATTTTTTATTAGCATTAAATAGGTTTTGATGGGACCAAAATCCATTGGAAGAAGGTTTTGTAGGGACCTAAAACCTTTTACAAGGAAAATAATCATGAAACTAACCACAACCCAATGGCAGTAACCAAACACATGTGTTCAAATCAACAAGAGCTGCAACACATAGGTTTTGACAGGACCTTCAACCCTTTACAACCAATATTTTTGTAGGGACCTTGAACCCAAACAAATAATAAGGTTTTTTTAGGGATCGAAAACCCAATAGTCTACCACCGCTAAACCACAACAAACCATCCACTTAATGTAAGCAACATTGAGCCAGAACAATCCAATCTCTCCAACTCAAAAGGAAAGTAAGAGAGCACCACAAAGCATTAAAAATAAATAGCTTCCTTGCAGCTCCAACCAAATTGAACATCCATTCCAAAATCCACCTCAATAGGAGAGGGCTCCCCTCTATAGGAGATGATGAAGAGAAAGCCACCACCACCAAATCCACCAATTTCCTACATAAAAGGACTCCACCTCAATAGGGACATGCAAGAGAAAATTAAACTCTCCATTGAACCTACAACATGCAACTCCACCTCAATAGGAGAAGGCTTTACCTCAATAAGAGAATTATTCACCTCTAACTAATAAATCAATTATAGCACCCAACAAAAAGAAATCACTCTAGTAGCGCAAGCAATCACAACATACTTAGGCACCAAGAGGGAAGGAAAAATGAAGAAAGACTTAGAGATTACATCAGCTAGAAACATCAGTAACCCACACACAAGCAACTGGGTCTTCAAGGTAAATCCTATAATCAGCCCCAACAATTGTACAAAAAAATAAAAAATATAGCACATATTATGCTAGACTAACAAATGAAACTTTAGAAAAATACCAACCAATAGAAAAAAAATAGGAATAGGGGCATCATAAAAAACCACCAACAACAACAACTAGGATAGAAAAAATCACAACCCATCCAAATATTAGAAAACAACGAGCAACCACAACCACCAAAAAATCAGCAAAGAAAGTCCAAGGGGCAATGGGAAACCAAAAAGGAAGGAGGTAGAGAGTAGGCCAACAAAAATAGCACACCAACCAACCCAATATATCGATCAAGACCAAAGATAATCCCATCCACAACTAAACCCTCCTCAAAGGACCCCAAAGAACACAACAAAGAAACTCACCAGCTGAAAAGACAATAACAAAAACAACACACTAGGTAGCAAGAAAGTAGCAAAAGAAAACTGCCTCTCACAAGCCACACCCACACCATGGAAAGAGAAAAATCTCTACCCAACCAAACCAAAGAAAGAAAAATCCCTCCGAAAAACCATCTGCAAAAGAAAGGTACCAAGAGGCGAACCCCCAAAAGAGAAACCCACAACAATAATTGCCAACAACAACCCATCCACCATCAGTTGAAAAATCCCCAAGGGGAAAAGGGAAACCAGGGAGAGAGGGATCATAGAATAAGCCAAAAAAATGAGCACACTAGCTGCCCCAATATGATGATCAGGGCCAAAGATAAGCCATTCCACAACCAAATCCAACTCAAAGGACCTAAAGCATGCAACATGGGAAATCTCCAACTGAAGAGACACGAGAAGAAATATAACACACAACAAAAGAGAAGTAGCAAAAGAAAAAATTGCTACCCACAAGCAGCCCTCACACCAAAAAATTCCCTCCCACTAACGAAAAATAAAAGGAAACAATGAACAACCAGCTGAGAAAATGAATAGAGCTTGAACCAACAACTCGACAACCATCTATAATCTAGTCACGTCCATCAGCCACACCAAACAATAGAACCCCGCCACTTCCACGTCGAATCTAACAAGCCAAGCATTAGGAAGCTTCAACCATAACCAATCTGCCTCATCCTTAGAATCAACATCTCCCTCATCCTTTGTCAAAGAGGATTTAAAACTCCTACCATCTCTCTCATTCTCGTTGCTTGCCATAGATGAATGCAATTATTTAATTTTGTATTATCTTAGTATTTTTTGAAAGAATATGAAGTACATAATTTAAGACTTGTGATAGTGGAGTATTACAATTTTTTTTGGAATATAGAAATATAGGGATGATGAAAGAGATGTGTTAGTGAATGATGTCCCCTTGGGTAAGATTTAGTGTATCGATCACTTCTTTTACATGCTACTTCAGATACATGATTTATGGCTATTTGGATGGCATGTCTCGGGTTGTGTGGGACTATGCTTGGTTATTATATTGATATTTTGTGGTTTAAGACCACCATATTATAAGTGGTTTGAGACCACTATTTTTTTCCAGCTATGTGGTTTGAGAGCCACCATTCCCCTCCACCCCTCAAGTGGCTTGAAGAAGTCACATAGTGCATGAAATGTGCCAATATTTATATAATGTGTATTATTTTGAAGTTTTTTTTAATGTTTCACTAGTAGTCTTATATTTTTGGATATTAATTTGTGTAGTCCTTTTTCCTCAAGGACTTAATATAATTTAAACACTTTTTTTTTGGATTAAATGTTTCCTTTGTACTTGATATACTCTTTAAATTTATTTTCTCGAGATTTTATTTTGGAAATCTTATTTTTATCTTCTTATGTTTGAGGCTTCTTTGAACTACTAGGATATGTGTTGTGATGTGAAATCTATAAACTTCTATATCCAAGAGGGATCCTTGGCAAGTTGTATGGGGGTGCAGATGTATTAGGTAATTTTATCTTGTGAGGATGGGGATGTAAATGGGACTAGTATTTGATAGTCATAATCCATTCTCCCCTAGTGTGTGATTCTTATGTACCTTCCTTCTTGGAGGCTAACCCCCTTACCCAAACAAGGGGAAGGTACTAGGAAATGTATGGAGGGGTTATAGAGAGGGCCTTGAGACCATTTTTCCTAATATTATCATGATGTTAGTTGCTTTAGATCAATGATATGGCATTTGGCACCATTCCTCCTCATAAATCTCATTTTCTGCCATGTGATATTTAAGTGTTGTGTTGATGGTAGATGTGTTGTAAAAAAATTATTTCTATGATGCTTATGAAATAACTGAAGGAATTATTATCATAAAAGGAAATGAATGATAACTTGAAATTTAAATTTATTTTGTGAAATAATTGACCTATTTTTCAAAGAAATGATGATTGAAGTGAACCTATATATGTATAGTATAGTCCTTTATGATCAAATGAGTAATGCGAAATTCAAATCTACAATATTGATTTGTAACATGGATGGGTTATCTTTTGAGTAGATAGTTAAATTGTAAAGTTGCCCATTATTTTAGAATGCTTTGGAAGATTAATTTTTTTATTTTAATTCTTGGGAATTTTTGCATTAAATATTATTGAAAAGTTCTTGTCTTTACCTTAACTTCTAGGGACTTCCAAGAGGAATCCCAATCCTAGGGGAGTGTAAGACCCCATCCCTTGTGGCCTTATTGATCCTATTATTCATCAATGGTTCATGTCATATATTTTATGTTCTTTTATATACATTAGTGATTATTGTTCCTATACATCAATTTTCTTCTATTTTGATTGTTAACTAACTAACTAATGGTTTTTGTAATCATGTGATAGCTAGATGAGTTGTATTCCTTAGTTGTGTAAGTATATAATGAACGAGATGTTTTGTTGTGTGTAGTATCATTATATATATTAAATGGATTTCATCATGTTGGGTTATTTTATATTGTGGGTGTAAGTGTGAATATAAAGATATAATTGATATTCAATATTTGGTTGTAGTAGTATTCATTATAGGTTAAATAAATTAGTCATAAGTAGTAATATTTTGATATTAGATAACATGATCAATTATTTCTTGACTCTAAAATGTATTATGCAAGTAGGAAGAGTTAAATTATATATTACTTATGTAGATTTAATTCCTTAGAAGATTATTATTAGAAGGTTATTTTTCATACAGTATTTTTTCAATTACTATTGATTATGAGAAATACTAACACCTTTTTTCTGGTTGAGTAAATAGGTTAAAATTGGCCAATATTGATGAAGGGCTCACATAGATACTTCCCTTATGTTATTATTTTGAATTTATAGTCTTGTCTAGATATGTTTTTTAACCTTATTTTGTAAGGATTGTGCATGTGTGAAAGGTTGTTTTATTAGACCTTTGAGTCACCTTTTAAATCTGATTACTTATTGTATGTTTTGAGAAGTCTTTATGTGGTATTAAGTGTATAAAATGTTTTCTAGGTAGTAGGTCTATGGGTTAGGGGTCTTTTTATTCCATAAAACCCCTTAAATAAAGTCTAAAACCCACTCTAATTACCCACTTATGAAAAGTGGCGAAAATTGGAGTTGGTTGCCATTTTCTCTTCTATATTTTCCTTCTCTTTGAAATGAGTAGGGAACTCTCTCTTTTTCCTTGGATTCTCTCTATTTTCTTTGGTTATGTTTTTGTCCTTGGGATTCTTTCTCATTTTTGGAAGGAGAATACTTCATGGAGATACAAGAGAGGATAGGAGAGGAAGAATAGGGTTTGAAGGAGAGGCTATCACCTTTTGGATTTGCACTTAGTTCGGTAAGGTATACCCCATTTTAGATATTTGTTTAAGATGCATGAAAGATTGTTTATGTTTTTAAATTTATGTGTAACTTATTGCTAGAGCCCATTGAGGTATTTTTTGAAACTATGTTTTTAGTTTTGTCTTGTTGGAGTTCCTCCATGTTTTTGTTTCTCTTAATATGTATACCTATTTAAGGGTTAGGGTGATGAATTATAGTATGGGTTTTTTCATTGTGCATAGTATGTTGTTTAATTTGTTTAAGGAACTCTTGTGAATACTGATGGTGCATGTAAGGGAAAGCTATGTGACCCTTAGAGCTCGGGGTGGATTAATTTTCACTCCTATGGTTGGGAGGAGAGACCATTGGCCAAGATTATTTTTCTTTTATCTTTGTCTTTCAGGTACATGTATTGAATAAGAAAGATTATCTTGGGAATTTCAACCTATAGATTTCAATGGAGAAACATATTGGTCCTTTTGGGGGTTTACAAAGTTATTAGGAACCTAGATATGCATTGTAATTTAGAGTTTAATTGTGGTAGAATGAGTTATACTTGATAAAAATGAATAAGACAAATAAAGGTTAGTTGTTGTTATATTGGAGGATTTTGGATTTCAAGGGATAATATTAACTTAGAAAGAACCAAGTTTTAATGAAATATTTTGTGTATAGGATGTTGTGTAAATGTTTAATACATACACTTTCCAACAATGTTTAATTTAATTTACATAAATTTTATAATTTATATTCTAGGGTATTTATGTTGTATAGAAATAATTAATAATAAGTTTAGAAAAAAACAATATAAAACACCCATCCTATCCACTTGATCACAATTTAAAAGGTTTCTAAAAATCATAGTTGGTTAGAGCATATCCAAAAACTAGAGAAACCCATTAAACCAAATAAAATTTATGATTAGAACATTATAGTCCCCTACTTTAAAATTATAACAACAAATTGAAAAACAAACTTGAGTAGAACCAAGTTAAGGTTTCATGAAGACAAAAGAGTTGAAATATGTTTCTTTCATCTTCTTCATCTTGTTAACTTGCAACATAATTTTTTTTTTTTTAAATTCTTTTGCAAACAACAATCAAATGGAGGAAATGCAAAAAAGGAAGAGGAAATAACTACCCCTATATTAGAGTCTCCTACTATGTCCTCCCCTCCCCTCTCCTCTCCTCTACTTACGTTCAACAAAATTCAGTACTGCTTTCAACTCCCACTATGAATGTGAACACGCCTAACCCCAAAAAGGTGTAGATATTTATTGCCTCCTCAGCCAAGCCGAACCTATTGATGTCCCTTCTAAACATATTTTCATTTCCTAAACTCATGGACATGCCAAATACCTCGATGGTGTCTATTGTAGTTTTCTCCTCCTCCATGCCTCTTGCCTCATCTATGGGGAGTCAAAATACCTCAATGAAGTAGAAGGTGGAAGTTGGGTGTTCTAGCAATTGATGGTGTAAGAGGAGCCCACCTTTTCCAAAAGGTGGTCCTGCACTACCTTGTTTCGTCCTAGTGACGAAGCCAACTCTAGCGTCCCCTAAATTTTTCACTGCTTTCGAGTCACTCAGAAAGCCAAGTGATGAATCTTGAGTGTTTTCCTCTCCATCCATTAAGGTATGAAATGGAACTCATGTAAATTTTATGTTCAAATCTCTAGATGAAGTTTTGGCCTTGTTGGCAATCTTCACAAAATTGTCAACCATAGCTCCACAAGAGCCAAGCAGGGAAGACCTTGCAGGGGATTCTTCCCTAGCCCTTGCTGTGGGAGGGTCAGAAGGTCCTCCCCTTAATATTCCACCACTTTAGGCTCTTATTCCTTCCCCTTATAATGATCTAGATTGGGAAGCAGATGACCTCTTGGTCGATAAGTGCTAGGGGGAGGCCTCTTCTTTATCTCTAGATTAGAAGTGTGTGTGTAATTTGTTCCCCCATACTTGTGCTATGTGTTCCTAGATGACCTTCGTCACCCTTTTCGATACTTGGATACAAGAGTGATTTTATGTCATGAACCTTCTTCTATTTGTATCATTATTCTTCTATGTTTGTGCTTGATTTTCAGCAAATTGAGGATGATGCAAAGTGTTGGAGGCATTTAGGCTTCCCTTCCATGTTGACCCATTTTTTAATTTTTACTTTGTTTTCCATGCATTCTTCCTAATCTAGTAAGGATTGATGATTTTTCACCTTGCACCATGGTTACCTATTATTTATATAAACATGAGAAAACCTGACCCCGTGAAACTAGATCCCCTTATATCCTCTATTTGTGATTATTTCTCTTTCACTCTTTCCTTATTTTTCTCTCTTCTTTGCTTGAGTTGTCCCTCTTATGTGTGACATATCTTTCATAATACTTTTATTTTCAAAAAATGCATTCATTTACAATGAATATTTTCTCAAAAATGTTTGCACACTATTTCAAGAAAATCACATTTTCGACTTGGACCCCTTACATAACATGTTT
Organism: Sequoiadendron giganteum; assembly: GCA_007115665.2. Taxonomy (NCBI): domain Eukaryota; kingdom Viridiplantae; phylum Streptophyta; class Pinopsida; order Cupressales; family Cupressaceae; genus Sequoiadendron; species Sequoiadendron giganteum. The sequence goes on along the minus strand of CM021104.1, from coordinate 540,541,088 downwards.
CCTTCATCATGGTTTCACAAAGAAAGAGCTTGAAAACTTTCCTCTAAGGAGGGAGTGGCCTTTTCCTATGGGAGAAGCCTTGAACTTCCCCTCATGAGGGGGTGTTCTTCCTTTCCAATTCCTTGACGATGAATCGATTTAAGTAAAAAAATATCTTTTGCACTTTTAAACAACTCATCCCTTGAGTGGACCCCTTTATTTTTGAAGGGTTCTCAAGAGACCTCTTTGAAAGCGTTATAATATACCGGTTGTCTACATGACCATTTTCTTGTTTTCTTGTGTGGCTACCTTGTGATTCTTGGAATTTTTTATCTATGGATTAACATGATGCTTCATAGGTGCACTTATGAAGCTTATTTATGACTCTACAGAGTCCCCTCACATTTTTTAGGTTTCCTCCATGTGAGATATCTTGGGGTATTCCTCCTTGCAGGTCTATGGTCTTGTGATATTCTTACATCTCTGGTCATCCTCTATGTGAGAGATCTCGAGGGTCACCTTCTTACAGGTTTGTGGGCCTGTAAGGAACTTACTTCATAGGGCTTCCTTCATGTGAGAGATCTTAGATGTTACCTCCTTGTAGGTCTACGGGATTGTAAGATGCTTTCATCTTATGGTATTTTCTCATCATTGGGTCAAGGGCCTTTGGTGTACATTATGTAGCTTCATAGTTCTATGGGGCTATGAATTATTTTTTTCGAAGCTCCTCAAGGAGAGTACCTATGGTGTCCTTTTCTCGTCATGTGCTTTCGAGCTTGCCAAATCATGGTCTACTTCCTTAATGGTTCAAGTGTAAATTTCTAACCCTTCTATCTCTTCAATCTACTTTAGCGAAGCACTCATCAATAGTCGTGCTCACTAAATTGGGGGGGAAACGTATAGGATAAAATTTGCACCCCTTGGATAAATTATCCTTTCACATACCCTCACCTTAGAAAATAAAATCCAAAGGAGAAATTCCACATCACCTACTTTCCTTCCATCCACTTGGTGTCTGTCCTCTATGTTGGTGAGAGAATATTTATTGGGGACAAATTCGTGGAGCACAAACATTTGTGCGATGTGCTTCCATCCCTAATGGATTCTTGGATTTGCAGTTGGCAAAGGTGTTACACACCTAATTGGGGTCAAATTGTAACATCCCTCTTCGACCAACTGACCTCAAAAATCCTAGATTCTTCCCATCCCACCTTCGAAAACATTCTTCCTTCATTCATTTAATCTCTTCACATTCTCTAACATTTCTCTAGAACTCTTTAGCATCTCATTCACTCTCAGGCAACATTCTAGCATCCCACTTTTGAGCATTGTAGAAACAAAAAAACTCCATCAACTCCACATTACAACTATGAGGCCATTACAAAAATTGCAATCTTGGAGTCTTGTGAGAACTCCTTTCACACCATGGTTGCAGCGGTGGTGACTTTTCCAAGTTTGTAGCTTGCTTTCTCCTTCCATTGGCTTGTGAGCTTTTGGGTGGAGGTTGTAACACTTCGCTCCTCTCCTCCATGATTTGGTTGAGTAGCATAACATTGTTTTTAGTGCTTTTTGTTTCCTTTTCTCTTTCTTATCACATATTCTACTCTATTGATTTCTAGCTATTTGTGGAGGTGGAAACACCAAAATGGGGCTCTGACTAAGGTAGGCCCCTATACAACCCCCCAAAAAAATCATCTTTCTTGTGTGTAGGAGGACGTACGCATAGAGCTATCTAGAAAAATGACTCTTGTGTGAGATCATCTTCATCACCCTAGTCTGTATTTACTTGCTTTATCATTTTAATATCTATTTCTTATACTTTCTCATTCTATTTTTACCATCTAGATTAACTAGCTAGGCAATTAATAGATTTTTTGGTAGTTTTTGTTGTGTTTGCTATTTTTTGACTATACAAACACTAGTGCACCTGAGAGATGCCAACAAGCCACATTGTCATCCCAAAACTATGTTGTCATCCTCACAGAGAGCTATTTGAGACATAGTACCGACTCCAAAAACCAGCTCGCCTAGCCTGAACTTGATCTCGGCTTTGAAGAGTGACATAAGTACTACATAGTGCTCTTCATTCTCAATCCTTGTCCTTTTAGAGTTTTTGTGCCTATAGCACACACACCTCATTCAAAATAGGGACCCTCTCCTTTTGCCTTTTACAAGTCACTTTTTCCCTTTGCCTCATTTTACATGCCCCTAAATTTTGAGCTTAAATGACCCTAAAAGGCTATCATCCTGAGTTGACCAAAATTCACCAACTAAAAATTTCTAAGACCTTAGCTCCTATGGAGGTTTCTATGCAGACTTCCCTTAGTGTTTCACTTTGGCATCCTTTAGCCCCTACGGGTCTATGGTTGTGGGCTTCCCCTTGCATGGTTCTACCTTCCCTTTGTCATTTCACCGATGGATGACCTGGGACATCCATTCACATGGTGGGTCCCACGAGCTTCTTCATTGCCTATTTCAACCACTCATCAAACACCAATTTTTGGGGGTCCTTCTACCTCATATGTTCCACCTTTCCTCTCACTAGTATTTTGAACTATGTGCCCAACTACCTAACCTACCACTATACGGGCATTAAATGTAGGTCATACATGCACTTTTCCCTATAAATAGGTCTATCTAACTTGTCATTTTCAATTTATGCCAAGTAGAAATTTGTTAGAGCGAATGGTGATCCTAACCCCTACGCCCGCACGAGCCTTCAAGGAACTTGAGGCGTGATCTCTATTGGTGTTCTTCATGATTTTTAGCATAGTTTTCCACCCACATTTTAAAACATGTACTTTGAGTTAGTTTCTATAAAATAATTGAAAATATTTAAAGAAATACCAAAATCCCCTTTAGTGACTGATTAGCCACAAAATTCCATGCAAACCCATTTAAGGAGTCTTCAAAATTCTTTCAAACGCTACCATTTTAGGCCTTGTGGAACTTGGCTTCCTTGTCCTTGTTCTTCGCAAGGAATTCAAACCATTGTGGCATCCATCCTCATTGCTACCACTTGAAATGACATAAAATTCAAATGGAAAACCTGAGCCTCGAGACCTTGCAGGTCCACCATTGTGTACTTGCACATGTGGATGAATGCCATCCCATCACCACCCTTGAAAAACCCGAATGGTGGAACATTTAATGAAAAACTCAAGATCTAAGAACCCTTACAGGTCTTCCAATGTAGGCCACTGCATGTGGGCAATCTCCATCTCATAGTCATTTATAAATGGCTAATCTTGACCAACATCCTACATTGCAATCTTCATTGAGTCTGATTCTATCAAATGCCAAAACCCAAGTCTCCTATAGATCATTTATCTTGGGTTTCCAACCACTCTTCGCTAGCATTCCATGAATGTCGTGTCTTTAACAATGCAGCCACAACTCCACTTTCCCTCATAGACCTACCACTCTAGCAGTTGTTCCCCATTCATGCAGGCCAAAATTAAGATAATATTTCCTTGCGGGTCTTTCCTTGTGAACTATTGTTTTCCCTACATAGCTATCTTAATGCTTCCCACAAGTAGTGAATTCATTGCTCCTAGCCGCACCACAGACTCTACAATCCTCCTCCTCGTCTATGTTCACAAATGAAGAAACACCAAGTCTAAATCCTATGTATGCTAAGCCTTGTGGGGATTTGTTTGTAGAATACCCTGCCATCATCTTCATCCTTAAGCAGCCTAAGAAATTTGTCAATCTACTTTGCAGACTCTGCCTTTGCCATTTCTTTCTAAGCCTTCAAAAAAATAAAGCTAAGTCTAGCACTACATTTGGACCTTTTCTTGCGAGCCATTGTGTACAACACACCACCACCTCATTACCATCATTCCCAAATGGCTACCTCCTAAGTTCTTCCTATCGGTTCCCACCTACATGCTTTCAAATGATCAAAGTGATTGAAGTTAGCGGGTGTCGTCTTGCTCACCTATGGGTCCCACATGGCAGAATGTTGCATGCTGGTTTCCACCCATTGACCACTATTTCTAAGTGTTAGAGCTGCAAAAATCCATGGGACCTCTGCCCTCCACACTCCTTGAACTTGCATGTGTAAAATGATCAATCAAGTGAATTTAAAAAATTTGACTAATTCCCCCCGTTCCAAATTCCTTTGTAAAGATCCTGATTGCCAAATCTCCAATGCAAAATTTTGGGTGTGGGTGGCTATCTACGGACTGCTATGCCCCTAACATCATTCTACTTCTGGATGCTCCTAGTGAATGCCAGCCCAAGGAAACCCACACCTTTCGTCCTGCATTCTTGTAATTGACCTAGGCAAGCCTCAAATGATGAATACTAATTTTTTTTAATGGATTCTATAATCTTTTGAAGATAAATTGTTGGATCTAACCTCTATTTTGTAGGATTTAGCTAATGCTTCCCTAATTTTATGAATGCACTTACTATATCCTTTTGTGCAGAATTTATGGAACCTACTATGGGACCATTGAGGAAATCTATTGAGAAGGAAAAGGGAAAGAAGCCTACAAAAGCACCCAAGGGGAAGGCGAGGAAAGATCAAATGAGGTACCAATTCCATGGTGTGGAGAGAACCTCCAAGCTTACTTCCAATTGGGGCACTGTGTCAGAAACCAACCTTGGGCATGTAGATATTGATAAATTTAGACAAAGAGTAGTGGTCAATCTTAGGACTGAGAATGTGCTAAAAATTGGAAAGAGTGGCCTCGCCAAGGCAACTGGCTTCCCTCCTGCACTCATTACTCTGAAATTAGTCATGGAATGTAGGGAATGTTACCACAATAGCAAGAAGATCATTGATCATTATGGTAGGGTGTTGGAAGATTTATCTTCCAGGTCTATAGGCCAAATATTTCATATGCCCACATTTGATAAGATGGAGGAGACATAAAAGGGATATGCTCAAAATATGTGGAAGGTGGACTCCTTAGGATACAAGAAGTTGATCCACCAACATTGGTTGATGGATAAGAGGGGCAATTCTACTAAAGTGCCACATGAATTATTTAGAAGTGACTTCCATATGAGTACCATGAATTTGTTACTCTGCTTAGTAGGGTAATGGGCTTCCCTACTAATGCCTTCTCTCAAGCATGGATTTTCTACTTCATCGAAGATGTTGGTGTTTATTACTTTCCTAGCTAGACTTTGAAACCCTCTAAGAGACCACCAATCTCTATGTTCAAGAATTACAAATTTAGTGGCCAACTGATAGGTAAAGTTGTTTAGGTCCTTACCCCTACCCTTTAGGCTTTGTGAGACCAAGGAGGGTGTTTCTATTTGTGTTCATGTGATATTTCCTGCCTCAAGAACACTTCATAAAAATAAATTCCTACACAATGCAAAAGATACAATTCACTAAAGGCCTAGCAGGCACTTAAGCAAATGATCATCTAATGCTAGGAATATAGGTATTATATGAGACTTGCATCTCAGAATAGGTTGAATTTTGATTTTATAATTTTCTGACTTCAAATTTGCATACAAGGGGTTGGTACTTTGAGCTGTTTAAAAGAACCCTAAATGAATTAACTAGTGCCTCATCATATTTGGGCAGGAGTCACATAAAATTTAACCCTGACATCAATGAACAATTCTCACAATTCCTTATATCATGAGATCTTCAATATTTGAAACAACACTCCTTACTTGATCCTTAGCATATTATTATAGACCAACAATCCCTTTTCAAGCATTTGATTAACTCATTAAGTTAAAGCAAGAAAATGAATCATATTCAAATATACCATTGAAGATAAATGAAACAACCCTTGATAATTTCATTCATGATCTATCATAACACACACAAGAGAGAAATTTCCTAAATAAAATTAGATTTCTTTTGATGTCAGTAATTACATAAGAGATTTTACGACTATTTCATGTACATACCCTACCGTAAAAAAATTACAAGCTAAAACTTCCCAAATTCTACATTGTGTGCATTCAATGTACACCACCTAGAATTCAAGATTCAAAAATATGACCACATAAATGAGCCTTGAAATCTCCTCTATAGAATAGGAAAGCAACAAGCATCAGGCTCATTTCATTGCAATTTAGCATAATTTTGTTTCAAAAATGAAATGTCATTTCATTTAACAATTCCCATACTGATGGATATAATCATTTGGAAAGTAGGGAATCAAAATAGTCAGGGCCCTTGTAACCAGTCAGTCGAATAAAAACACCACCAATGTTTTATTGTATTCATCCAAGTTGGACCAAAAAGAGACAACACCAACACCAAAACAAAAATAGGACCCAGGAGACCAAACCACCTAACTAGAACCAAGAGCAATACCACGGCCATACTACAAGCAACCAATCTATGTCCTCACTTTAGTGAGAAGTAGGAGCACCACCTTATCTTTATCAACATTAGCAACATAGCCAAAAACAACACACGATGCCACCACCACAATTGGGGACACCGTGAGGAACTCCTCATTCACACCAACCGATTCAGTTAAGTTCATGAGGTGGCTACGATAATCCGAGTTAGTATTAGAAATTTCACCATGAGATCCACCAAAGAGCTCAATGGGTGACTCATACTACTTAAACCTCTGCTCGACCATTGATTCTCCACTGTGCTCAACAAAACTCTTTTCCTCTTCATAGCCCATTACCTCCACCTGTGACCCCTGGCATTTGAGTCAAGGACTACTCTTGACAAGAGTCAGAAGAGACCCTATTCCTTCCTCACTAGCCCCAAGATCACCAGGAATGGAGCTCCATTTACTTGGATTCACCTCTTGCTGAGAATTCCTTGCACTCCTGCACAATGGTGAGCTAAAAGTAATTGATTTTCTCATTTTGCACACAGACTCAAAGCTTTGCAAGAAAAGCATCCACTTGATGAATCCAGACTCGAAATTGCAATGATGCGAAGGAACAATTAGCAAGCATTTGTTGAAAAATTGGTGCAACAACCATTAATGCTCCAACTATAGTACGAGCAAGCGAGCGATGAGTAGCTGACGTCAATTTCACCATTATTAGTTTCAAAGTTTATGGAAAATGGCATACAGTCTATCATGATTACCAGAAGAGAAACTGTTCACACACATGGAAATCAAGATGATATCCATTGAAAAGCTTGTTCCATTAACAGGTATAACTTGTAGAGCTCAAACGACCATCACATGGCCATTTTCATGTTTTGAATTTGGTCTGTTGATGCAACAAGGTATTGGCGTGTTGAACGACTTAGATCGAGTCAAGTATCATTGAATATCCCATGTCACCACACGGGAGGCCCATTAGCTAATAACATAACTCCTAATTAGTAGACACACTCATCACTTGTGGGCCTGAACCAACCACCCTATACCACCAAACAAATACACATGTCATCAGTTCACACATCGCGTAGCAGTTTTAAAACAATTATTTTAATAATGCACGACTTGTGAGAAATGACCATAATTAATCCTCATCAACCCTCATTATTATACAAAAGTTGTCGATTTGATAGCCTTTATGCATACCATTGGTGATTCCAACTTGGGCCTCATCATTGTACACAACAGGTGGTGACATCTCATAGACCAAGCCACACTTTTGTGACATCATCATAAAATCCTATGAGGTCCACGGGGAATGGTCAGGATTTAGATCATCAATCCAATAGTCCACAATCCTGTAGATGCAACAACATTATTTATAACAAAGGGACCAAATAGGCATATGGGGGGGCAACCCCAAAGGCATAAATGTTTAGACTAAAGTCTAAAGCATTGGAAATGTCTCAACTCGACATTAGGAAAATTTTATGTCGAGTCTTAAGATCAAGAAGACCAACAGGTCAGGTAATAAGGGGGTGGTAAATGCATAACCATAAGGGCTCTATTGATAAATTAAACGATTGGAAATCCAGAGCAACAAGTCAATGCAAAATAGAACTCAAGGGTTTATTTGATGAGAACACTTTAAACGAGGGAAAAGAAAACCCTAAACCCCAACTTTCGAGCCCTAGGAACAAGGATGAAAACCACACAGGCCATAGAACCAGCCAAAATATGCAACAAATTTAAAATTTCTATGAGTGGCTCCGAATGGGGATGTATACCCCACGTAGGCATAACAAGAAACAAGAACTCTATGGAGTAGACCAAACACCAGATTAGATAGGTGCCCTAAAAACTACTCCAATGTGCTACACCAGTACTCATTTTCAAACCCCAATTGGTAGCCCAAAGGCTCCAAACAAAGAAAAACCAAAATTTACCTCTGTCGAAAACAAAATTCTCTATTGTCTGAAGTAAAACAAGTCTATAAATACTACCCTTAAGTGTCCACATACCAATTAGGTTACCAATATGCCTTAGAGTATCACTATGCTTCCCAATTTCACCACCCACTGTCAATCTACAATTTGCATTTAGATACTAACTATGATTCATAGTCATCATGACATTTTCCCTTGGAAATTTGCTCACTGTCTTGAGTTGAGAAATAGAAACCCTTGAAAACATTAAAAAAAGATGTATATTCTGGGACATATTCATATTGATGGTTACAACATAAGTCTAGCTGTTGAAATTTTTGTTCAAATCTATTAGAACACATCTTGAATCCTTAGGGATGGGAATCATAAGCCACATCTTCATCCAAGAAATTATTAAATTCATTCATCTCAGGCTCATCACAATACTCTACCTAATGTCTCATATAATTAGTCAACTCCATGCAAAACACCTCAAGAATAGGCTCAAGCAATTCAACATAAACAAAGGCATTAGAAAGACACCCATATACGATGGCAACCTCATGTGCAACATCAACTGATGTATGTGTTAATTCAAAAGTTAAAATTTTAGTGCAAGCTAAAAAATTTTCACCAACAATAAAATGACACTTCCCCTCTTTGTCACAAAAGGTTCATCTTAGGGGATGAAAACATATCCATGTTTACATGAGGTACATCAAACAATAAGTAATCATGCTCTGATGTATATTCATCAGCATGAGATTCACCATTAGTCTCATTTCTCAATTTCTCTATACATGGATCAAGGGTCTCTACAGTATCAACATGAAATAAAAATTCCTCAAAAAATTTCACACTAGCTATGTGTGATGATTTTAATCCGAGATCCATTTGATTATCACAATGCACCACTTGATTCTTCATAAATGAATTCCTTGCTTCATCATCATACACAATATCATCCTCTTCTTGCATCACAAACATTTCCATATTTTCTTCATACAGACACTCATGAAGAGTAGGGTCATAAAAACACTTATCAACATCTTCACCATATTCAAAATTATATTCTAAATCAAGATACTGATCATACACATATTTTTCTTCAAACTCTGCATCACTAAAACAATGAACATGTTCCATCGATAGTGAACCCGGATTACATTCCATGTATTCACCACACATAATTTGCTCCTTCATTTGTGGACAAGTGACATTATGAGCTTCTATATCATTACATTTTTTGAGTAAGGAATATGATTCCATATCATCTTCATAAAAGCAATCACAATCTGTAGAGAAGCAATTATAACTATCAATCTCATCATGATTTTCATCACAAGGAAAATCCTCACTGCATAAACCATGTTCAAAATATTTAGAATGAATGTTTAAGGTTTCACTTCTAGGATCATAATCACTAGTTTGTAATGAAATATCAGCAACACATGCATTGTAATCACTGATCATATCATCACATGGAGTAAAAATTTGTATCTCATTCACTTCTCCATCATCTGAGATATCACAAGAGAGGCATTCTTGCATATGTACTCTGTTATCATCCCATGTGTCATTGTCTTCCTCACTGCTTGATGCAGAGCAAAAGGATTCACAACTCAACATTGCATTTACTTGACAAATTTCATAAAATTATTCATCTCAAACAATGATTAAGTGCATTCTAGATCGTAGTGTAATCATTCTCACAACAACCCACAATTTAATGCAACAAAAGTTATCAATAACTTCCATAAAACATATAATGAAGCCAATCCCTTCTGTGAGATTTAAGAAAAAATAATTATAGACCTTCCTCCCAAGTTTTATGAAGATCCAATGGTCGAAACTAAATTTATTGCATTTTTCCCAAAACTGCAAACCCTAGGCAATGTTTAAACCCGCCCTCACCAAAATAGTCATATCTTCCACAAAACTCAATAAAATTCAATGAGACAAAAATAATGTCTCCAACCCCCCAATTCGAGTTTTGGAGGGTGTACTTATACATTTCCAACAAAAACCAACTATTTTCAATCACTTTTTAATTAGTTTGTTGACAAAACAAACTAATGACATTTTTAACAAGTTGCTTGACAACTTTCTTGAGCAACTTTTACAATTTTTACAATATGGAACAAATTCAAACATTATTTGAAAAATGACTTCAAATATGACTTCATAAGACTCAAAAACCTATAAAATGGTTTTATAAACTTTATTATAAGACCCAATACATAAAATAGAACAACTATTTACAAATGGCCTCATGGAGGCTTGAAAGCAACTTGGTGCTCCTGCACCATACACCCCTTGAAGAAAAAACTCAAGTCCCCTGAGTTGGCATAGAATAAAGCACTTTAAAAAAGAAATGAATCTTCGCTATCACCTGAAATTAAAAACACATGTATCTTCATCTTAACCCATGGTTTTTTCTTCCTCTTCTTCTTATACCATCTCTTCTCCATCATTTTCTCAACATCTAGACTCCAAAACTCCATTTCTTGTGTATAAACCTCAGTAGCATAATCTATATCTTCATTCTTATCATTAGAGTACCATATATAATCTGCATCATAATCTTGAAAACCTTCATATACCTCATTAGAAAATATATCTTCAACATCTTTATTAACAACCTTAGTATCAACAACAACTTGATCATGAATCTCAACATCAATGTTATCGACAACTTTATCATCATCAATGTAATGTTGTAGGCTCCTTATCTCTTAATAATAAACTCATCTTCTTGTAAAATTCTCCTAAATACATGACCAAACATTCAGTATCACTTGGTCTTATGTTCTCTAGAATTCCCCTGATTGCCTTTGCAAATCAAAGATTGAAAATAGGGACCAGCTGATTTTCACTTATATGGATCTCCATAAAGTTTTTTCTCAACACACTTGGACTTACCCTTTCACCAAATTTCTCAACAAAGGCCATCATCAGATGATTCCATGAAGCAATAGAACATGATGGTAAATATGAGAACCAATCCCTCGCATCATGCTTCAAGGATTGAATAAAGAGCTTCATGACAATATCCTCATGATTCACTTCATAATCCCCCATCATATCCATGAAGGTTTGCAGATGTTTAGAGGCTGACTATGAATTTTTCCCTATAAATTTTGGAAAATAATTCCTAACATTCTTAGGAATCAAAATAGGGAAACCCTTAATACCATGTAAAACCAATGGCATATACCTTTCAATAACAAAATTCCTTTGAGGTCCTGGTAAAAATTGTTTTCCCTACATACTTTTACTTGCCATTTCACAGGGAAACTCTCTTGCATTCATATTCAATCATTATCAACTTCATACATGGTCGTCAACTACATCATTTACTATTTCAACCATGGTTCTAAAAAAATGATTGAATCCTTATGCCTTAAAGCTTTATTCGAGGCATAATTCAAAAATAAACATACTTCTCAACTATTATAGATATTACATGTTATATATTTGAAGTATGAAAATAAATACTGTTGTTCCCTTTCTAAATGTAAATTCATCTAATAGGGAACCATTTATGATCTCAAGTCTTGAAAAGTTCTCATAAACTTATTTCAAACAAAATAATATTTGTTTTATATTTATGAGAGTACTTGGACACTTTGTAGCAGCTATTAACCTTTCTTCCTGACTACAAATTCTACAAATCTAGACATCTTCTACACAAATCAACTGGTTCTTTAGACATAGTCATCACCTCCTTTCATAGAGGAATGATTTTCAAGAGAAAATATCATTCTAGGTCTTCTCCAATAGTGAAGTCACACTCAAATCCTATGAGATTGTGATGCTACCAATTCTTTCTAGGTCAAAAACCTTCAAAACTCTAAACTTAAAGTTTAGATTCCCCAAATAATTGACTTTGTGATGCTACCATCTATTCCTAAGATTCTTTTTTCGTTAAATTTACGAGTTCTCCCCAATAGATTCACCATTTTGTTGGTGTTTTTATTTTCCTAGCTAGACTTTGAAACCCTCTAAGAGATAGCCAATCTCTATGTTCAAGAATTACAAAGTTAGTGGCCAACTGAAAGGTAAAGTTGTTTAGGTCCTTACCCCTGCTCTTTAGGCTCTGTGAGACCAAGGAGGGTGTTCCTATTTGTGTTCATGTGATATTTCCTATATCAAGAACACTTCATATAGATAAATTCCTACACAATGCAAAAGATACAATTCACTAAAGGCTCAACAGGCGCTTAAGAAAACAATAATCTAATGCTAGGAATATAGGTATTATATGAGACTTGATCTCAGAATAGGTTGAATTTTGATTTTATAATGTTCTGACTTGAAATCCACATGCAAGGGTTTTTTGCTTTGAGATATTTAAAAGAACCCTAAATGAATTAACCAGTGCCTCATCATATTTGGGCAAGAGTCACATAAAATTTAACCCTGACGTCAATGGAAAATTCTCACAATGCCTTACAACATGAGATCTTCAATATTTAAAACAATACTCCTTACTTGATGCTTAGCACATTATTAGAGACCCATAATCCCTTTTCAAGCATTTGATTAACTCATTAAGTTAAAGAAAGAGAATGAATCATACATTCAAATATACCATTGAAGATAAATGAAAGAACGCTTGATAATTTCATTCATGATCTGTCATAACACACACAGGAGAGCAATTGCCTAAAATTTGTTTAGATTTCTTTCGATGTTAGTAATTACATAAGAGATTTTATGACTATTTGATGTACATACCTTACCCAAAAAAATTTACTAGCTAAAAAATCTTGAATTCTACATTGTGTGCATTCAATGTACACCACCTAGACTTCAAGATTCAAAAATCTGACCACAGAAATGAGCCTTGAAATCTCCTTTATAGAAAAAGAAAGCAAAAAGCATCAGGCTCATTTCATTACAATTTAGCATAATTTCATTTCAAAAATGAAATGTCATTTCATTTCATAATTCTCATACTAATGGATATAATCATTCGGTAAGTAGGTAATCAAAATAGTTAGGACCCTTGTAACTAGTCGGTCGAAGAAAAACACCACCAATATTTTGTCGTATTCATCCAAGTCAGACCAAAAAGAGACAAAACCAACGCCAAAAAAATAATAGGACCCAAGAGACCACACCACCTAACCAGAACCAAGAGCAATACCACAACCATGGTACAAGTGACCACTCTGTGTCCTTATTTTAGTGAGGTGGGAGCACCACCTTATCTTTATCAGCATCAACAATAGAGCCAAAAACAACACATGATGCCATTGCGACAACAGGGGACATTGTGAGGACCTCCTCATTGACACTAACCAATTTAGTTAAGTACGCAAGGTGGCTATGATAATCTGAGTCAATGTCGGAAACTTCACCATGAGAGCAACCAAATATCTCAATGGGTGACTCATACTACTTAAACCTCTGCTCGACCATTGATTCTCCACCATGCTCAGCATAACTCTTTTCCTCTTCATAGCCCATTACCTCCTCACATGAAACCTAGCATTTCAGTCAAGGACTTCTTCAGACAGAGTCATAAGAGACCTTGTTCCTTCCTCACTGGCCCCAAGATCACTAGGAATGAAGCTCCGTTTACTCGGCATCACCTCCTGCTAAGAATTACTCGCACTCCTACATAATGGTGAACCAAAAGCAATTGATTTGCTCATTTTGCACACAGAATCAAAGCTTTACAAGAAAAGTGACCACTTGATGAATCCAGACTCAAAATTGCAATGATACAAATGAATAATTAGCAGGAATTTATTGTGAAAACTAAAGCAGTAACCATTAATGCTCCAACTATAGTATGAAAAAGTGAGCGATGAGTATATGACATCAATTTCACCATTGTTAGTTTCAAATTTGATGGAAAATAGCGTACAATCTATCATGATTTCTAGGAGAAAAACTATTCACACACAGTGAAATCAAGATGATATCCATCAAAAATCTTGTGCCAGTAATAGTTATAACTTTTAGAGCTCAAACGACCATCACATGGCCATTTTCATGTTTTGAATTTGGGTCGATGCAATAGGGAATTGGTGTGGTGAATGACTTAGATCGAGTCAAGTGTTGTTGAAAATACCTTGTCACCACATGGGAGGCCCGTCAACTAATAACATAACTCCCAATTAGTAGACACACTCATCACTTGTAGGCTTGAACCAACTACCCTGTACCGTTAAACAAAAACATGTGTCATTAGTCTGCACACCACGCAACATTTTAAAACAATTATTTTAATCATGCATGGTTGGCAAGGAATGACCACAATTAATCCTCATCAACCCTCATTATCATATGATAGCTGTCTCTTTGATAACCTTTATTCATACTGCTGGAAATTCCAACCTGGGCCCCATCATCGTACACGATAGGTGGCAGCATCTCGCAGACCGAGCACAACACTTTGGTGACATCATCAGAAAATCCTACAAGGTCCGTGGGGAACGTTCAAGATTTAGATCATCGATCCAATGGTCCACAATCCTATACATGCAACAACATTATTTATAACAAAGGGACCGACTAGGAATATGGGGGGGCGACCACAAAGGCATAAATGTTTAGACTGAAGTCTAAAGCATTGGAAATGTCTCAACCCAACATTAGGAAAAATTTATGTTGAGTCTTAAGATCAAGAAAACTGACAAGCCAAGTAATAAGGGGCTGGTAAATGCATGACCAAAAGGGCTCTATTGATAACTTAAATGATCGGAAACCCGGAGCAATAGATTAATGCAAAAATAGAACTCAAGGGTTTATTTGGTAAGAACACTTTAAACAAGGTAAAATAAAACCCTAAACCCCAACTTTCGACCCTTAGCAACAAGGATTAAAACCAGACAGGCCATAGAACCAACCAAAATTTTCAACAAATTTAAAATTTCTTTTAGAAGAGATCACCCATGGTAAGACAAAGTTCCACTAGGCAAAGATCATCAGTGATAACATTCATAGCTAGTTGATGGATGTAAAGAAGACATCCCAGTTTTACATGACTTCCTACTTGGTATACCTACTAGCTGAGCCATTCCCATACAAGGGCCTCTCTATTTCACATAATCTAGATCCAAGGAGAGAACTTAAAGTATATGACAGATACCCCCAATTACAATACAATAACTTCAAGAAAGACTATCAAAGGGTGAATGATGCCTTCATTAGGCATATTATTAGACTTCTTGGGGGAGACTTCGAGAGAAGAGTCTTGTACAATGCCAAAGCATTCATTTAGTAGTTTGGGTACTTGTTCATATAGTTCCCAAAGTTTAAATACATTAGGGTAGAAGGGTTCTCTAAGAGACCTTCTAAACTACCGTGGTACCCTAATAACTAGATGATCCTATTGGAGATCTCCCAAAAATTGTAGAATGCTCACACGTTATTGAGCAATAAACACAAAGTGGAGATCTCGTATCCCCTAACCTTCAGACAAGGAATGTCTTATTTTCCTACCAACCAATGCGTAGAGTATTCAGAGAAGGAGATAGTGGAGTACAATCTGGACCTCCACACCACTCGAGCAAGAATTGACGCATGTGGGAAACTAAAGAAACAAGTTAGAAAAAAATATGCCCATCAACCACATATTCAAGACTTATGGGCTAACTATCAAGATGATAAGAAGGTGTGGATGAGATGCTACATGTGAATGACAACCCAATTTTTGAAGTCAATAAATTTCTTCCCTATGCCTGATCAAGTTGTGGAAGAAGATGATACAATTATTGATGAGAGATTTGATACTATGGAAAATTTTCCACTGGCATTAATATATTGGAATCAAGAAGAGGTCAATGACCTCGACTCAATAACATAGCCAATTTCAAATAGAACCACATGGTGGGTTGATGCCCAAGTTGCTCAAATTAAAGTACAAGGAGCAACACTAACATATGACAAGATCAAGGATGAGCTTGAGAGCGAAAGTGATAGTTAAGTAGCTGCTACCTCCACCGAGGAAACGCCCAAGTCCTCTCCAACAATGAGATCAAGGAAAAGGAAGGATGTGCTTGAGCACATCTCAAACATAAAGTATACACATGGTAGGCCATAGAAGGTGAATCCACAAAGAAAGCAAAGAAAATAGGGGGATTCATGACTGAGATGCCTACAACTACGAAGGATCCTGAACATGAGGGAGAAGAAGAATTTGATCGCTCGTGATCACCACCAATCACCTCTACACCTACCGCTACTGATACCATTGCCACTCCTCCACCTCTTGCATCTCAAGCACTGCCTATTTCATCTCCCCCCATCGTGGAAATCTCAATCCACCTCTCTTCCACCCCACCAAAAGATCTGATAATGGTGCTAGACTCATCCTCAACCACAACATTCCCACCATCATCCTCCTCACTACCTCCTCCACTTCCCATTCTCTCTACCTAATTCTTGTAGCCACTGCTACTATTCCTCTTCCCACTTTGCCGAAGGGTTTTGTAATGTATATGTAGGGTGTACCTTCTAAGATCTCAATGGTAATTATGAATCCTACTATTTAGGCCCTTATGGCCTAGATTGCTTCTAGTTTGCACGTTCCTCCACCACCTATAGAGTCACCAAAGATAGAGGGAACCATGAAGATATATGAAGGAATAGAGAAACAACAAAGGGAGGTTTCCAAAGGAATAATTGAGGAACCCAAGGACCCTTACTTTGAACACCCAAATGGTAGGTTAAATATAAATTTGGATAAGGTGGTGATCGATGAAGAATTGTCACAATCTTTGGAGGAGGATGTTGAGGCCCTCAACGTAGAATACATAGTAGAAACTTTAGATTGAGAACTGGAAGAGGAGTTGTCCCAGCAACTCAAGGATATAGGTGAAGAGGTTGAACTTGAGGAACATCCCTTTGAAAAAAGGAAGATACTAAAATGAATATGGAGATACTCAAAGAGCCTCCACTAATTGACCAAGACAAGGGTTTTTTCAAAGAAGAAGAAGTGCCTTATGAAAAGGAAGAAGGAGAGAAAGAAGCATAAAAAGAAGAAGAATTAGAAGATTCACCAAGGAAGAGCCCTAAGCTTGAAAACCATGAACTTGAGAAAGAAGAATATAAAAGGCCTCAAGAAGAATATGTTACTAAATAAAACATAGCCTCCGCTGAGATGGAAAAGGAAAAGGCTATACAGTTTGAGGATTCAGACGAGGAAGAGAAAACAAACCAAGAAGCCCCAGGCCACGAGGAGAAATAGCCTCAACAAGAAGGGGAAGGTGATCATGAATCACCTAAAGGAGAAGCCCAGGTGCCTGGTTGGCTTGAGAAGCAGCTACAAAAGAAATCCCCTACGATCATTGATCTAAAGGCTAGACTTGAGGAAATATTAGCTAGAGTATAAACAAAGAAAAAGAAGGAGAAGAAGCCAAGAGTCCACTCCCATGTCACAATTGATATGTCCAGATCAAGAACTGTGCAAATTTCCACCCTAGTGATGGAAAAAGAGGCTGGTGTTAGTTCCAACATCTCCATTATCAACCTAGGCCAAACCACCAGAGAAATAAATATTGATGAGCTCCAAGGGTCAATGGAAATGATCATGCAATAAATGAACAAGGACCAGTCTTCCAAAGTGTAGCTAAAGGCACAAGTGGTGGATCTCACCATCTATATTCAATAATGGAAATACTTGGAGGAAGAGGCTCCAACTACATCACCGTTCCCCCTCTTCTCTCCCAAGAAGAGTTCACCTGAATGCAAAAAATGAATAAATGGGTCAAGGCCTTAGCGGATTGGTTCCAATAGGTGATATACAATGGCAACATGGGCATCTGGCATGCTACTTGAATGTTCAATAAATTTTGAGATCTGCAAAACTAGTTGGAGGCTACTAAGAAGACATGTCATAGGTTTACCGAGCACTACAAGATTACCTATCGTAAGCTCAAATCTATTCTCAAGATACCAGAGAAGACATGGGAAAATGAACTAGGGATCATCAAAGATGATCAATGGTTGGTGGAGACTTGGAAAATGGGCTTAGATCACAAAAAGGAAGTCCTTGAAAGGGTGTTACATGAGGTTGAATTAGACTGCAAATGGGTTGTAAAGAATAGAACAAATAGTGAAGACTATCTTAAGATGATGACAGACTATGACATGCCTATCCTGGAGCTGGACCCCAAGAAAATCAAACCATACTTCCACAATAAGATGGAGTAGGGAGCAACAAATGCACTTACATCGAATTTCATGGACTTTTCTATAAGAGAATTCACACAGTCTATGCAGGTAGTCAAGACCACGCCTAGATGCAATAAGCATTGGGAGAAAACCACTGGAAGGTTCAATAAGCTATCCTTTTAGATATTTCAATCCAAAATCATGGAATGGGATAAGTTCTAGGCTCTAATTGGAAATTTTTTTGATTATGCCACTCTTCAGAAAGATGTAGGGAAATGAGTGATAAATGGTGAGTTTCTAATAGTATAGTTGGAAAAGGAAGGCAGTCACTAGAAGACAAAACTACTACAGTGTTAGTGATATGAGAGGACAAAATAGAGAAAAGAAAAAAGATATATTTTATAATGATATATTTTGGGGTAGGTGAAACCCTAATTTAAGATGAATCTTAGCCATACAATGAAAGAAAATCTTGTCCATTCATTTCACTTTTTGAAAACTATAAATATGGGTCTCCTCTCATTTTCAAATAGAGAGTTGAGTTGTATAAGGACATGCTGCAAAAATTTCAATGGAATTTCATTATTTTGGTGGATTCTTGTGTTTCTCACATGTTGCATGATTCATCTTATCAAAATTGATAAATTTAGTTAGAATTTAGTTTGTTGTTCTAAGTATTCCAAAGTTACTTGTAGTAGTTTAGTTCATGCTACACATTGATATTGAATAATTTTATGGTGTTGATACCTTTCTTTTTCATGTTTTTTGGTGTTCGTTGATGATGAACAATAGTGTAAAGATAGTATGAACATTAACTTACTATTTCACTTTAAATTCATCTATTGTTCATGCTTCATGAAGAATGGATAGCTGAAAATTTGTAGACCCTAGAAGATAGCACTAGTTTCATGAGACTGTATGTTAGTTTTGTTAAGTGGAACTTAGTTTTGGGAAGGTTGTCCACTATAGCATCCTCCATTATTATTGTTCATCATTAGTTTTAGTTCTAAGAACTCTTCTATCCCTTTTCCCTTTTGAATTTTCATTGAGAATAGAAGTTAAAGAAAGGTTCCAACATCATTGTAAAGCCAAATCTGATGTTAAGCATGGAGTTTTAGACTGCTACATTTAACCAATAGCAATTGCAACTCATTTCCAAAAGTATATGAAAATCCATTTGTAGGTCCAATTCCTTCCAAACTTAGTGAACCATAAATGCCCTTTGTGATTACTAGAAAATCACATCAATCACCTGATCTATTTTTACAAGTAATGACCTGACACCCAAGAGACCTTGGGGTGATTTTCTGCAACTTTTTTGGAGGGAATTTCCTTTCAAGAGAGGTAGAATACTTGTGTGTTGCCTTTGTATTGAAGGTGCAAAAACACCCATCAATAGAACTAACACTAGAAGGAGGGCCTTCCTTTTGCTAAGTTGGATCGAATTGGTTCCTTCTCCCGTGATAGGTTCCAAAGAGTGTTAAGATCTACACCACACAAAGGGGAGTTTCAAGAGATACCACCCCCTACCAAGGATAAGAGAGATAAGAGAGGGGAATCATCCACCTCAGCCACATCCAATCAACCCACTTCACCTCCATCCTCACTTTCTCCTTCCATCCACTCGCCCTACTCTCCTTTGTCACTTTCAACAACACCTTCCTCTTCCCAACCACTCCAAGATTCCTTCTAGTTTCTCATCTCCCATAGCCAGGGGCCTTCCCATCTCCCAACATCTCACTTCCAGGGTGTTATCCCAACTATCTCCATCTCTTTGCAGCCTCAAGTCACTCTAGCACAATGGCCTCCACACCCACCTCCCATGGCATGGTTAGGTAACAACCCATCTCCCTATCCTTCAATGATTATCATGACATTTCAAAGAACCTAAAAAATGTTTGCACTAAGTTCCACCCTCAAGATCCACAAAGGACAACAAAAGAACATATTAAGATCTTTCAAACAATCTTGAAAGATATGCATATTGAACATGAAGACTTGGCTTGCAGACTCTTCCCTTACTCATTGGGGGATGAGGAATTTTATTGGTACATCCACTTGCCAACAAGGACCATAAATACTTGGGATCAGTTGAAGAACACTTTCTTGAAGAAATTTAAGATCTCTTTCAGTCCCTTCGAGTTGTATGAATAGTTCATGTTCATTCATAGGGAAGTTAATGAACCTATTAGCTCCTTCAATGATAGATTTCGCCAAGATTATATGAAGTTGCAACCACCCAATGTGGTTGATAACCCCTCCAACCACTTGGTGTATTATCCATCCTTGATAATCTAACTTCTACACTAGTAAAGAGAATGTGCCTATCGTCAGGCAGGCTGGTGGATGCTTATGTAGAAGTAGTCACAACAAGCACTGATTTGGGACAACACATTATTGGTATACTACCTTCTTTGGATCCAACTACCCATCCAACACAAATCCAAGGACTTACCCATGCCTTGGCACATCAAATTCCATTGATGAATCAAGTTACATAGCTCCTGATAGTGCCTCATTCAGGGCAGCCATTAAACCAAGAACCTCCCTTGCCTCAATACCTAGAAATTTTTGAGTTGCCACCCAATCATAAAAAACAACTAGTAGTATAGTTGGTCTTCCTTCAGAGTACAACCTCACACCCGAGCAACATAGAAAAGGATCAAATAGATGAGTTGATGAAATTGGTCAAGAAGATGTCGACTAAAATGACATATTTGAGGAATCAAAATAATCAAATACAAGCATCCCAATGCAACATTCAAGCTAACCTTAGTTAGGACAACCATGACAACCATGATGTGGGCACATCTACAGGCCAAAATTATGAAAGAGGGAAAAATTCAAGGCAAAGATTTGAAAGAAGGCCTTCTTAGAGACATAATAGAATGTGGAACATGAGGCCAAACAATGGTGGCATTCCCACACCTCTCAACTAGCTGAGTAATAGTGACAAGATCACAAGTGGAGTATACCTTGTTGAATCCACCTTATCCAGTTGTTGTCGTATCCATAAAACAAGAAGGCATTCTGAGTTAGATTGCTCAAAGTTCTAGACCATTGTTGAGATTTTCCAAGTGGAATTCTAGAACTTTGTTGATGGTTCAAGATGTAGGGACCTATTTCCATCTGAACCATATGATTCCTCAATACTGATAGTTAATCAAGCCCCTTTTCCAAAAGGAAAAAGCAATGAACTTGAGAAGGAGATCACTGGCCCAAAGGACAAAGAAGAAAAATAGGTAAGTAATGAAATCCCTTTATCCCTACTCTTCAATTCAGTAGATAATGGTCCACTAGATGAGGAAGAGTTGCATGAGGATGAGGTTCAAATGTTTCATCAAATGGAAACCTCTTATAATTTGAGAAATAGACAAGTAGGTGGCCCTTTTACAAAATCTACCCTGCCTAATAACCTTAGCACTCCTCCTAACCCAAATTATAGTAGTGACCTGGGATACCCTCACATGCCCACCCATTACTTCAACAATAATAGGAAGCATAACCAAATCCAAAATTAGTCTACTAGCTCTTCTTGGGATCAATCTTTTGAAGTTGAGATCAAATAAATGGGGGAGTATGTCATAGAAGAATTTAAGAAATTCAAGTTGAGCCTATTAGCCTTCGAATTTCTTAGGGTCCCAATAGTCTAAAATGCCTTCTTCAAGATGATCAATGGGACTACCCAATCCAAACTGGCTCAAGAAGGGTCTGCTAAAAGGGTATCCTTTGATGATTCACAAAATGAGCCTATAATCTGATAAATCTTGGGAAAGAAAATAGATCAACCTTCAAATCAACAAGCAAACAAATAATCTACTCAAGAAAAGGATCAAGCAAAAACCTAGGATAAATCTAATGATAAGGATAGAGCACAAGTGGCCTAGGTATCTATCTCAGTAGGGTTGTTCCAGGGGAAGTTGGAGACTCCACCTTTCTTGACCACCATCATAATTTTTGGAAAGAACCTACATAACTGTTTACTTGAATTGGGGCCCTACGCTAATTTCATGCCTTTAGTGGTGTGAAACTATTTGGGAATAGTCCTGACCCCCTCCCAATGGAAGGCGAATCAACTAGACAAGATGGAGATCAACATAGTTGGAGAAATCAATAGAATATCTATGTAGATTGTTGCTGATCCAAGGGTTCAAAAAATGATCAATATTTAGGTTTTTGATATTCCTGACACCTATGGCACCATATTAGGAAAGGATTTCACATAGGAAATAAATGGATATGTTGCCATAGATTATTCTCAAATATGGCTGTCATGGAAAGGGTTTCCAAACTAGATTTGTATTGATAGAGAGCCTCATATGAAATTCATGATCACAGAGTACAAAAACACAAATGAGGTACTGCTCACTAAAACAAAGTTAGGAAATTACTATTCCCTGGTGTATCCAGATGGGAAAGAATACTATGAGGAGGAGGTGGTTGAAGAGGTCCTCCTTGTACTATATAGTCCACCTATCAACTTAACCCATGGGACTCAAAGTATGAAGGAATTGATTGAATCAGATGATGAAGAAACCTATAAGGATGGTAATCTTGGATTGTTGGATGGTTTCTAGTAATCTATGGAGAAATGTGTGCAAGATCACCTAATCTTAGGGGAATGAATGGAATTTTAGAAGCTCCTATTACCTAGTTGGTGTAGAGTACACAATGCTGCCCACTTAGAATTTGAATGTTGCCTATGCCAAACAACAATTGAGCATATTAAAGGATAGATCACCCCAAAGGGGTAACTCCAAATAGCACATCCAAAACAAAGCCATGTTGAATCCATGCAATTTTCCAAGGTTACTAGAGTGAATACACCATCAAGTGGGGAAGCGAGCCCCATGAGTCCCAAGAACAAATATTTCACCAAGTTTTGCACGTTGCGCTTTGATGGGTCCAATTCCAAGCAAGGAGCAGGAGCTGACTTCAAACTCATCAACCTTATGGGTAAGACATACTTTGTTTTTCACAAACTTAAATTTTATTGCACAAACAATGTAGCATAGTATGAAGTGCTAGTTTATGAGCTCTTGATGGCATTAAGAAAGAAGGTGAAAATTTTGCAAGTCTATCAAGATTCTGAGTTGGTGGCAAAACAAGTCATAAGGTTGTATTCATGTCATGAAAAAATAATAGAAAAATACATGCATAGGGTATGGGATCTCATAGAAGGCTTAGATGCATTCAACATTCAGTTGTTCCCTCATTCCAAGAATAATACTGCCGATGCCTTAGCCTAGGCAGCTAGTACCTTACAAACCCTCTCCCTAGCCGGCCTAAAAAAGTTCACCATTGAACTTACTTCCACTCCATTAGTGCCAAACAATATCACCAACTTCCAAGTGTTCAATGATGATATGCATATCCTATACTTCATCACAAACTTTGATATGTTTGAAACCTAAATCATTGATGAGATAGACCCTGAAGAGGTTGAGTTAGACCTAGAGGGGGTTATCAATCTCAAAACAAACATGATACCCCGAGGTATGGTTTAGTTGGAGTGGACATTTGATTTAGATCAAATAAGGGATCAGGGTCAACAAGAAAAGAAGGATTCTATTAATAACCAATGTGATGCCTATAATATAGGAAACACTAAAGAAGTTAAGAACATGTTCATTGGTAAAGTTTGCACACCAGCAGAAAGGAAATGGATCGTTGATGCCCTGCACATGTATAAAAATGTGATTGTTTGGAGTTATGAAGACTTTAAAACATATGATACCTCAATTATTACCCATACCATCCCTCTCAAGCCAGATGTGAGACCCTTTAGGTAGCGTCATCACTTGATCAATGCACCACTAGAGCCTATCATTTACAAAGAGGTCTAGAAGATGTTGTTTGTGAGAATCATTTTCTCAGTCAGAATCTCTACTTGGGTAGAAAATTTGGTTCCAATTAGGAAGAAGAATGGAGAAATCAGATTATGTGTACACTTCTAGAACCTGAATAGAACCTCAGAGGACAAATACCTAGTTCCCTTGTTAGATGAGGGATTAGAAATAGTTAACATATCATAGATAATTTCCTTATTAGATGGGTACTCAGGATATAACTAGGTGATGGTGCAATATGAGGATAAGCACACGACAACATTCACCATGAAATGCGAAACCTTTGTGTATAGAAGAATGTTGTTTAGATTAATCAACGTTCACACCAACTTCCAATATGCAATGGATATTTCCTTTAAGGACCTAATAGGAATATATATATTCATTTATATGGCTGATCTTACTATGTTTTCAAAGAAAACAGGAGATCTATCTGTGTAAGGTCTTCCAAAAGTACAAATAGTTTGGCATTTATTTGAGTTCAAAGAAGTGTATCTTCAGAGTTACCAAAGGAAATTTGTTGGGACATGTGATCTTAGAGAAGGGAATCTCAATAGACCCTGAGCATATCTATGCCATACAAAAAATTTAGCTTCCATGCAACAAGAAGGAATTGAATTATTTCTTTGGAAAGATAAACTTCATCAAAAAATTCATCACAGGATTTTGTGAAATAGTTAAGCCATTGAATTCAATGTTGAAGAAAGATGCCAAAATCGAATGGTCATCAGAAGACAAGAAGGCTTTTGAAGAAATCAAGAAAGTGATTTTTGATGCACCAGTGTTGGTTAGCCTAGATTACCTGAAATCATTTTATATTTATTCATTTTCCTCAGATCACTCTTGTGCCAGCATATTGACTCAGCAAAATGATAAAGGAAATGAGCATCTGATTTCCTTCATGAGTGCTCCACTAAAACATGTAGAGTTAAGGTATCATACTATTGAGAAGCAAGCATATGCCTTGGTTAGAGAAGTTAAAAAATTTGGCACTACAATTTGTGGAACAAGGTATTTTCTGTCATCCTAGATCCAATTGTTAAGACTTTGTTAATGTAGAACGAGTTGGGAGAAAGATGAGAAAAATGGGTTAATTTATTATAGGAATATGACATGGAGATTCAAACCATGAAGCTAGTTCGAGGGTAGGCCCTCACTTGAACAATAGCCAAAATAGTAGTTGAAGCAGGACCTGAACTCACCATGCAACAATATCAACTAGAGGACATTTCTCCTCAAGAATGGTATGATGATATTATCTACTATTTGTTGAACTACAAGTGCCCCTCATGGTTGCAAGGAGTACAGAAGCATGTTCTAAGGCTGAAGAGTAGTAGCTCTATGATACAAGGATCTATATTATACAAGAGAAATCATGAGGGGATCTATCTCAGATGCCTCGACAAGGAGGAAGCGACCAAAGTTCTTAAGGAGTTCCATGATAAATTTTCCACTGGCCATGGGTTTGATCCTTCAACTGCACATCAGATTCTATGGGTTGGGTACTACTGGCCGACAATTTTTAAGGACATGCATCATCATGTTAGAACCCGTCATGTTTTCTAGACTGTTGCTACCAGGGAAAGAAATGTTGTTGTCCCCTCCAACCAGTCCTAGAGGTAACACTATTCACTCAATGGGGCCTCAACTTCATCGGTCTGATAATCCCACCATCCTATATAGGCCACAAGTACATTCTAACACTTTCTGATTATTGTACTAGGTGGACAAAAGCAGTAGCATGTAGACAATGCACTATTGAAATTGTAACCAATTTCTTAGAAATTTTTATCTTGAATCACTTTGGTTGCCCCTATACCCTTGTGTATGATAATGGCCTCATCTTTCCTTCGCTTAATTTTTCTATTCGGGCCTTTGATTATGGGATTGTGCTTAAATTATCATCCAACTATTATCCACAAGGTAATGGCTTAGTTGAGTCAATGAATAAAAATCTGATAATTGTGATCAAGAAATTGCTTGACAATAACCTCAAATATTGGCACACCTAGTTGCATTTTTCCCTTTGGGAAGATCATACATGCCATAAGTTTGCTCTAGGTGATTCCCCATTCCATATAGTCTAAAAATTAGAGCCTATATTTCCTATCCACCTCAAGATCCCCACCCTCCAATTTCTCAACACATACCATGAGGAGGGAGCCCGTCAAGAAGCCCATCCAATTGAGTTGCTACATTTAGAAGAAGTTTGAGATAGAGTGCTCAATTTTTTTTTCAAACATCAGGGTGTAGTTAAAAGATGGTTCAATCATCGAGCCAAAGTAAAGGACTTTAGGATTTCTGATTTCATCCTCTATTAGGACAAGGCCCATGAAAAGAAAGGGGGACATGACAAATTCGACAAGCTCTAGCTTGGCCCCTTTCAGATCTCAAAATTTTTAGGAGATAATGCCTTTCTCCTCAATACACTCACTAGAGAGGATGTCCCATTTCATGTCAACGAGTACCATCTCAATCATTATTTTATTTCCTGAGCTTACCAAGATCATCTTTGTATATAGTTGTATAGGTTAGCTTCGGTTCTTTAGCTTTATTGCTTCACTTCCTCTTTTGTCTACTTTCTTAGTTGTTTTTTTTTTCTGAGGGTGCTCCTTCATTCTTTATGTGGTGGTTGTGCTTAGCTTGATGAGTGGTTCCCTTTGTTTTCCACTCTTGTTTGTTCTTTGCACAAATATTCATTCATAACTATTGATTTCTAACCACCTCCATGGAGTTGGTTTCCTTATTTGAACTTTGAATTGACCTAGGATGAAACCCTTGTTTGAATCTTTTTACACTTGTCTTAGATCATGCATGAAAAAAAAAATTAAATTATTTCTGAAGAGTTGTACAATAGTTTTTAGGAGGGTTGGGCAAGTGAAAAATCTTAAGTCTACTCTAGTGACCACTATGATTCCAAACCCACCATAAGCTTAAGTGCTTACATAGTCGAGCAAAATAAAAAGAGTACCAAAAGAAAATGAAAAGAAAAGAAACGCAAGAAAGGTTAAAATATGCAACTATGTGGGTGTGCGAGCAATTCTATCAGGTCTATGGATGCTCGACTGGAAATAGAGCAATGTTCGCAGGGTGACAATGATAACACTATCAGGGCTATGGATGCATGACTAGCAATGGATCAATGTCCAAGTTACTTTTGGGGTTGGACAAATCACATAGATTGCCTTGAATAATTAGCGACAATTTATATAGTTCTCGAGGAAAAGGAATGAATTCAATATGCACACACTTCTAAGATATTCTTGTGACTTGATTCAACCAAGGATCTTGTCCTCCCTCGAGTTCCTAGTTCACCCATGTAAACCAACTTCTAGTTTGCAAAACCAAAGATTTTGGGTTTTGAATGGATCTTTATCCTTAGACTACTTAGGAGTGTTTCCTAGTAGAGTCACCATTTTTTGTGCCTACAACACACACACCCCATTCAAAATGAGAACCCTCTCCTTTTTCCTTCACTGGGTCACTTTTTGCCTTCACCTCATTTTGTGTGCCCGTAAATTTTGAGCTTAAATGGTCAAGGACCCTAAAAATTCATCATCCTCAGTTTACAAAAATTCACCAACCAAAAATTTATAAGTCATTGTCTCTTGCAAAGGTTTCTATGTGGACTTCCCTTAGTGTTTCACTCTGGCATCCTTTAGCTCTTGTGGGTCCGCAGCTGCAGGATTCCCCTTGCACTGCCTTCTCTTTTCCATTTCACTAGTGGCCAACCTGGGATGTCTACTTGCATGACAAATCCCATAAGCTTCTTCATTGCCATCTTTCAGCTGCCCATCAAATGACAATATCTATGGGTCCTTTCAGCTTGCGGGTTCTACCTTTCCTACTACCGGTCTTATGAACTCTGTGACCATCTACCTTACCTGCCACCATACACACATTGAATGTAGATCATAATTGCACTTTTTCCTATAAATAGGTCCACCCAACCTATCATTTTCACTTCATGCCAACAGGAAATTTGTTAGAGGGGATGATGATCATAACCCCTACGACTACACGAGCCTTCGAGAAACTTGAGGCATGATCTTCGCTAGTGTTCTTTGTAATTTCCAAGTTAGTTCACATCCCACATTTTAAAATGCATCCTTTGAGTTAAGATCTCTAAAATAATTGAAAATATTTAAAGAAACCTCAAAATCCCCTTCAGTGGTTGATTAGCACCAAAATTTCATGCAAACCCATTTAAGGAGTCTTCAAAATCATTTAAATGCTGCTATTTTAGGCCTTGTAGAACCTAGATTCCCCACCACTATTCTTCATAGGGTGTTCAAACCCTTGTGAACCGTATCCTCATTACCGCTGCTTGAAACAACATAAACTTCAAACAAAAATCCTGAGCCTCGAGACCTTGTGGGTCTATCATTACAGGCTTATACATGCAGACAAATGCCATCCCATAACCGCCCTTGAAAAACCTAAATGGTGGAACATTTAATGGAAAAATCAAGATTTTGAGAGCCCTTATGAGTCTTCCAATGTGGGCCACCACATGCAGGCGACCCCCATCTCATAGTAGTTTCTAAATTTCTAACCTTGACTAGCATCCCGCATTGTGAGCTCCATTGAGTCTGATTCCATCAGATGTCAAAACCCAATTCTCCTTCTATGGATCATTTATATCGGGTTGCCAGCTATTCTTCACCACCATTTCATGAATGCCATTTCTTTAATGGTGAAGCCAAGGCTCTTCTCTGCCCTATAGACCCTATCACTCCAGTGGTCATTCACCATTCACATGGGGAAAAATTAAGACAAGGTTTCCCTATAGGTCTTTCCTTTCAAACTATTTTCCACCCTTCACCATCATCTTAGCACCTCCCACAATCGCCAAAGTCATTTCTCCTACCCACACCACAGACTCCGCAGTCGTCCTCGCCCTTTGTGTTCACAAATGAAGAAATGCCAAGTCTAAATCCTATGTGGGCTAAGCCTTGTGGGGGTATTTCTATAGACCTCTTGGCCATCATCATTGTCCTCAAGAAGCCTAGGAAAACCCCTGGTCCTCTTTGCGGACTCTACCTTCGCCATTTATTTTTGAGCCTTCAACAAAACAAAGCTATTCCAGTGTCTCATTCAGAACTTTTCTTGTGGGTCACCATTTCTAGCTTGTTGCCACTTCATTACCATTGTTCCCAAACACCTACCTCCTGATTGCTTCCCATGGGTTCTCACCCACATTCTTTCAAATGATCAAAGTGATTGAATTTAGCATATTCCATCCTGCTCACCTACGGGTCCCACATGGCGAAACGTTGCATGTCGATTTCTACCTCTTGACCATTATTTCTCAATGGTAGACTTGCAAACATCCATGGAACCTCTAACCTCCACATTGCTTGAACACACATGTGTAAAATGATCAATAAAATGACCTTAAAAACTTTGAGACTGATTCCCCCACATGCCAAATACTATGAAATCTCCAATGTAGAATTTTGGGTGTAGGCGGTTATTTGTGAGACACTGTGCCATCGACGCCATTTTGCTTCTGGGTGCTCTTGGTGGCTGTGAGCCCAAGGAAACCCACACCTCTAGGCCTACATTCTTGTAATTGACCCAAGCGAGCCTTGAATGATGAATGATGACTAATGTTAATGGATTCTACAATATTTTGAAGATAAATTGTTGGATCTAACCTCTATTTTGTAGGATTTAGCTAACGATTGCCTGATTTTATTAATGTGCTTATTGTATCCTTTTGTGCAAGATTTATGGAATCTATTGCGAGACCATTGGGGAAATTTATTAAGAAGGAAAAGGGAAAGAATCTTGCAAAAGCACCTAGGGTGAAGGAGGAGAAAGATCAAATGAGGTACCAGTTCCATGGTGTGGACTACACCTCCAAGCTCGCTTCTGATTGGGGCACTATGTTAGACACCAACCTTGGGTAGGTAGATATCAATGAATTTAGATAAAGAGTAATTTTCAATCCTAGGACTAATAATGCGCTAAAAATCAGAAAGAGTGGCCTCGCCAAGGTGGTTTGCTTCCCTCTTGTTCTCATTGCTCTAAAATTAGTCATGGGATGTAGGGAATGTTACCACAACAACAAGAAGATCATTGATCATGATGGTAGGGTGTTCGTAGATTTATTTGCTAGGTCTATAGGCCAAACATTTCATATCCCCACATTTGAAAAGATGGAGGAGATATAAAAGGGATATGTTGAAAATATGTGGAATATGGACCCCCTAGGATGCAAGAAGTTGATCAACTAATAGTAGTTGAAGGATAAGAGGGGTAGTTCTGCTAAAGTTCCATAGGAATTATTCAAAAATGAATTCCACAAAGAGTTCCATGACTTGGTTACTCTGCTTAGTAGGGTAATGGGCCTCGCTATTGCTGCCTTATTTTAGGAGTGGATGTTCTACTTCATTGAAGAGATCATCCATGGTAAGACAAAGTTCTAGTGGGAAAAGACCATTAGTGATAACATTCATTGCTAGTTGATGGTTGTAAAGAAGACATCCCAATTTTACATGACCTCCTACTCGGTATACCTACTAGTTGAGTTGTTCCCATACAAGGACCTCTTTGTTGCACATAATCCAGATCCAACGAGAGAACTTAAATTATATGATAGATACCCATAGTTACAATACAATAATTTCAAGAAAGACTATTGAAGGGTGAATAATGCCTTCATTGGTCATATAATCAAAATTCTTGGGGGAGACTTCAAGAGAAGAGTATCACATAGTGTTAGAGAATTCACTCAATGGTTTGGGTACTTGTTCATATAGTTCCCAAAGTTTACATACATTAGGGAAAAAGGGTTCTCTGAGAGGCCTTATAAGCTACCACGGTACCCTAATGACGAGATGATCCTATTGGAGGTCTCTCACAATTATAGAATTATCACACTTTATTGAGTGATAAACACATAACAGGGATCCCATATCCCCTAACCTTGGGACAAGGAATTTATTCCTATCTTGCCACCCAATTTGTAGAGTATTCAAAAAAGGAGATAGTGGAGTACAATCTGGACCTCCACACCACCGAGCAAGAATAGACCTGTATGATAGACTAAATAAATAGGTTGGAAAAACAAATTTTCCCATTGACCACATATTGAAGACTTCTGGGCTAACTATCAAGATGATAAGGAAGTGTGGATGAGATGCTACATATGAATGAAAGCCCAATTTGTGAAGTCAATAAACTTGTTCCCTATGCCCGATCAAGTTATGGAAGAAGATGATACAATTATTGGTGAGAGGTTTTATTGCACAACAAATTTTTCACTTCCATTAATAGATTGGAATGAAGAAGAGGTCAATGACCTCAACACAATAACATATCCAATTGTAGAGAGAACTAGATGATGGGTTGATGCCAAAGTTTCTCAACTTAAATTACAAGGTGTAGCACCAACATATGGCGAGCTCAAGGATGATCTTGAGAGAAAAACTGAAATTGGAGTAGCTTCTACTTCTACTAAGGAAACACCCAAGTCCCCTCCAACAATGAGATCAAGGAAAAGGAAAGATGCACTCGAGCACCATCGCAAACATAAGGTATACACACGAAAGGCCATAGAAGGTGAATCCTCAAAGAAAGAAAAGAAAATAGGGGGATTCATGACTGAGATGCCTACAATTGAGGAGTATCACCAATATGAGGGATAAAAATAAATTGAGTAGGCGTGATCAACACTGGTCACCTCTGCACCCACCGCTACTACTACCATTTCCACTCCTCCACCTCCTGCATCTCAGGCATCACCTATTTCATCTCTTCCCACCATGAACATCTCTATCCACCTCTCTTCCACCCCACCAATGGCTCTGGTAATGGTTCTAGACTCATCCTTTTCCATAATATCCCCATTGTTGCCCTCCTCACTACCTCCTCCACTTCGTATTATCTTACCTGATGCCTGAAGCCACTACTACTATGCCTCTTCTCACTTTTCTAGATGTTTTTGTAAAGTATATGCAAAGTGTACCTTCTAAGTTCTCAGGGGTAATTATGGATTCTACTATTCAAGCCTTGATGGCCAATATTTGCAGTGGTTTTCCTATTTCTCTACAACCTAAAGAGCCACTAAAGATGGAGGAAACCATGAAGATATCCAAATAAATTGAGAAACACCAAAGGAAGGATTCCAAAGGAATAATTGTGGAACCCAAGGAACCTTACTTTGAACACACAGAGGGAAAGTTAACTATAAACTTGGATAAGGTGGTGACCGATGAAGAAGCATCACAATCTTTGAAGGAGGATGTTGAGGCCCTTAACACAAAATATATAGTAGAAACTTTAGATCAGGAGCTCGAAGAGGAGTTGTCCCAACAACTTAGGGATATAGGTGAAGAGGTTGAACTTGAGGAACATCCCTCAGAAGAAAAGGAAGATACTAAAATGAAATTCAAGATACTCAAAGAGCCTCCACTGATTGACCAAGACAAGGGTCCCATCCAAGAAGAAGAAATGCCTTTTGAAAAGGAAGGAGAGAAAGAAGAAGAATTAAAAGATTCTCCAAGGAAGAGCATTGAGCCTAAACACCATGAACTTGAGAAAGAAGAAGAGAAAAGGCCTCAGGAAGAATATGTTACTAAAGAAAACATAGCCTCTGCTGAGATGAAAAAGGAAAAGGCTATATAGATTGAGGATTCTGATGAGGAAGAGAAAAAATACCAAGAAGCCTCGGACCATGAGGAGAAACAACCTTAGCAAGAAGAGGAATGTGATCATGAATCACCTAAAGAAGAAGCCCAGGTGCCCAATTGGCTTGAGAAGTATCTAAAAAAGAAATCCCTTGCGGTCATTGATCCAAAGGCTAGACTCAAGGCAATATTATCCAAAGCACAAACAAAGACAATGAATGATAAGAAGCCAAGAGTCCACTCCCATATCACAATTGATGCGTCAGGATCAAGAACAGTGCAAATTTCCACCCCAGGGATGGAAAAAGAGGCTAGTGTTAGTTACACAATCTCCACTATCAACCTAGGCCCAGCCACTAGAGAACAAAAGATTGATGAGCTCCAAGGGTCAGTGGCAATGATCATGCAACAAATGAACAAGGACCAGTCTTCCAAAGAGGAGCTAAAGGAACAAGTAGCAGATCTCATCGCCTATATTCAAGAATGGATGTCCTTCGAGGAAGAGGCTCAAACTACATCATCTATGCCCCCTCTTCTCTCCCAAGAAGAGCTCACCCAAATGGGGAAAATAAGGAATTGGACCAAGGGCGTAGTAGTAGTTGGTTCGAATAGGTGATGTATAATGGCGACATGGGCATCTGCCATGTTGCTTGCATGTTTAAATTATTCCAAGATCTACAAAAGAAGTTAGAGGCTACTGAGAAAACATGTCATAGGTTCATTGAGCTCCACAAGATTACCTATCCTAAGCTTGAAGTTATTCTCAAAAGTCTAGAGAAGACATGGGAAAAGGAATTGGGGATCATCAAAGATGATCACTAGTTGGTGGTGACCTAGAAAATGGCATTAGATCATAGAAAGGAAGTCCTTGAAAGGGCGTTGCATGCGGTTGAATTAGACCACAAATGGTTTGTAGAGCATAGAATAGATAGTGAAGACTATCTTAATATGATGACAAACTATGACATGCTCGCCCTAGATCTAGACCCAGAGAAAATCAAACCATACTTCCACAAGAAGATGGAGCAGTGGGAAACATATGCTCTTATATTAGATTTTATGGAATTTTTTGCAAGAGCATTCACAAATTCCATGTAGGTAGACAAGGCCATGCCTAGATGCAATAAGCATTGGGAGCATATCACTGGAAGGTTCAAGAAGTTGTCCTTTTAGATCCTTCAATCTGAAATCATGGAATGGGCTAAGCTCTAGGCTCTGATTGGAAATTTGTGGAGTATCCCACTCTTCAGAAAGATGCAAGGAAACTAGTGATAGATGACAATTTTCTGATAGTATAGGTGGAAAAGGAAGGTAGTCACTAGAAGACAAAAGTGCTATAGTATCAGAGATATTAGAGGACAAAATAGATAAAATACAAAAGATGTATTGTATAATGATATTTTGGTGATAGGTGAAACCCTAATATAAAATGAATCTTGGCCACACAAGGAAAGTAAATCCAAGCCATTCATTTCATTTTTTGAAAACTATAAATAGGGGTCTCCTCTCATTTTTAAAGAGAGAGTTGAGTTGTTGTATAAGGACATGCTACAAAAATTTCAATAGAATTTCATTGTTTTGGTGGATTCTTGTGTTTCTCACATGTTGCATGATTCATCTTCTCAAAATTGATAGATTTAGTTAGAATTTACTTTGTTTTTCTAATTATTCCAGAGTTACTTGTAGTAGTTTAGTTCATGTTGCATATTGATATTGAAGAATGTTATGGTGTTGATACCTTTCTTGTTCATAATTTTTTTTGTTTGTTGATGATGAACAATAGTGTAAAGCTAGTCTGAACATTAACTTACTGTTGCACTTTAAATTCATCTATTGTTCATGGTTCATGGTGAATGGATAGCTGAAAATTTTCAGACCCTAGAAGATAGCACTAGTTTCATGAGACTGTATGTCATTTTGGTTAAATGGAACTTAGTTTTGGGAAGGTTGTCCATTGTAGCATCCTCCATTTTTATTGTTCATCATTAGTTGCAGGTCTAAGAACTCTTCTATCCCTTTTCCCTTTTTACTTTTGTTTGAGAATAGAAGTTAAAACAAGGTTCCAACATCATTGTAATGCTAAATTTGATGTTAAGCATGGAGTTTTAGACTGTTGTATTGAACTTGTAACAATTTAAACTCATTCCAATAATTACATGAGACTCCATTTTCAGGTCCAATTCCTTCCAAACTTAGAGAACCATATATTCCCTTTGTGATTACCAGAAAATCACATCAATCATCTGAGGCTTTTTTGCAAGTCATGACCTGATAACCGAGAGACCTTGGGGTGATTTTCTGCAACTTGTTTGTAGGGAATTGCCTTTATAGAGAGGTAGCATACTTGTGTGCTTCCTACGTTGTGAAGTTGCAAAAACACCCATCAACAAGAGTGAGGTAAGTTAGGGAAACCCTCTACTCTTGGCTCTTCATGACTTGGAGCCTTGGTGTCATTGGTCTCCCTCTCTTACACTTAGTTAATTGTTGTTTAGATAGAAAATTTTCCTATTTATGTTTGTTCCCTTTATTTTTATAATTCATCTCTCCTTCTTAAAAGTTAATTCAAGAATACTTAATAAATTTTATATAGCATACATTAAACATTTAGTCTCAATGTTCAACTCTAAATTGTAAGGTTGTGAATTTGATGAACTATTTTTAAAGTTATGAAGAGACAAGTTAGACTTTATTAATAATTATTTAAACATGTTTTGATATAAAAAAAATCAACAATTGGGATGAGAATAATTTTTTCATATTTAATAAGTAATGTCATAGTTAGGTATATAAATTGATGTATGAGTTATTAGGATCACTATGTTGATATCCTCTTGGGTTTTGAAACAAAGCTTTGCACATAACTAATTAAATAATCAGACATACTTAGATTTAACATTACCTAGATATCTTAATATGTAAATCAAAAATAAATTGGACAGTATCATTCAATTTTTTTTGAGTTATATGTTTATGGTTATTAAATTACTTCATTCCTTTAGTCTTTTTTGTACTCTATGTTAGAACTTATAATGAATGAAATCAGTAAATTTTGGTTCGATCCTATAAATCAATTCCTTTCACTTTTGTACCTTTAGGAGGAACAATAAATAAATTCAATTTGAAAAGAATTGTGAAGAGACTAACTTACAAATGTAGAAAGTGAATTAATAATCGAGGATTTTGTTTCCCAGGATAGGTATGTTAGTTTTAAAGTTAGTTTTTGGAGTATTATAGTTATTTCATTTTATTTAGTTAGTTTTACTAGTAATGGTAATGGTATATTTTGATTAACTTAATATAAAGGGAGAGTTTAAATATTATTATAGAAAAATTTGATTTTTCAATGAGATTTGGATAATTCAATAGTAAAATAAGGTTTGGGTTTTGTGTGTGGTAAGTTGGTGGTGTTTGGAAATTAGTTTGGTTAGTTGGATAATGCTCTTGTCTCTAATTTAATTATACTAATTTCATGTATTGTGTATCGATTATTTTATGAATTGGTAAAAAAAAAATCACATTGAATCCTTTTATTTACATAGTAGTAATTATGTTGATCTATTTATAGTTGCTCAATTATCCACGTAACCAATAAAGTTAGGAGTCCATAGTATTCTATTTGAGTTTTGTTCTATCTTTTATCTTGTCAAGATAGTCATCATTTTCCTGAGGGTTACCAATTCCAATGGACTTTTATTTTGGAGTGTCCTTATAACCATCTTGTTGACTAAATATTATTGTCTGAATATTTACCATATATCATCATTATAGTCTTTCCAATCATTGTCATTTAAATTTTCTTGGTTAATGTGGTTACTTAGTGATAGAAGATTGCCATATTTATCTCTTGACTTGAGATGTCAATGTATAAAATTAAATTTTTAAGATTTGAGAATGCTCCAATAGTTATTTATGGTTGTTAAGTAATTTAACCCTAGGATTAAAACAATATTTGAGGTCCAACTAGAGTTATAGAAAGAATTTTTTATTATCACTAATCTAAGAAAATTTGCAATCGTGTCTATCTCCCCAAGTTAGGTCGAATACCTTATCTATTGATGATATTATTGTTATGATTTCCAATCACAATAATATCATTTTCAGTGAAGGATATAGTCCAAGGAAATGGTATTGGTATTATATTTTTGAGTAATGTCATTACTAAGTGGCTGTGTTCAATAATTTAATAGTTGAGTAGTTTTGGGTTTTAGAATAATATCATAAGTGGAATTAGTAAATGGTAAATGACAAGATTATAATTGGTAGGATTATTATCTATGATGGTAAATATACTTGTGATTCCAAGAATAATAGTGTTAACTCTGTTAGAAGTAAAATTAGAATTGAAAATGTTATAAAACATGGATATAACTAACGGTAATATTAATTATGAAACTAGTAATACTATGTTAAGTAATTCAAATAATAAGTATAAATATTTCGAGTGTTATATTTATTAGCATGGGTTCTTAATGAGGGTAGTAAATTAAATTTGAGAATTAAAGATAATAATAATTTAATCATGTTAGAGTCAATACTAATAATGTAGGAAATGTAAATAAAAAAGGAATGGAAATGAATAAAGATAATCATGATAATAATATGTATGTCACTAGAATAAATGCTATTGTTTATATTTGATATTAGAATTTTCATTGTATGTTCCATGTTTAAATATAATGGTAATTACTAGTGTTTATGCATATTCGTTGAAAAAAATTGTAGTTGTGTATTGTTTAGTTGTGTCTAAGTTGGGGCATGACAGAAAATATATGTTGCATATGAAATGGTGATGAATGCGAAGGAATTTTATCTGTGTGAGTTGCTTCGGCAGCAACTTCTTGAGAATTTGAAATTGACAAAGGAAAACAAATATGCCTTTAAGTTTGGAACTTTGGTAATGTGTTTATTGTTTTTCTTCCTAAAAGAGCTTCCTAGAAGAAAGGGTATTGTATGGGATAGGAGTAGACCTATGGGATATCAAATCTTTGATTATATGTACAAATTAGGCAACATGAAAAATCAGGATGATGCTTTGACTATATTCTTTGTAGTGTTTTAGAAGAATATGCAAGAAAGGGAAAGAATTCCCCAAAAACTAGTAGAGAAATATGCAAATGAAATTACTTTTCTTTGTTTTAACTAATGAGTGCATAATTGAGGCTACTAAACCAAGAATAGTGTGGATTGAGCCTCTTGGCTATGAAATTTATGAAAAATAGGTTGAAGGATATGTGGATTTATTAATCAAAAGTCCTAAGGACCTGTCTTAACCAAGACATGGGACATATGAAGAAAAATCTACAAAAGTACATTTGGAGCTAAAGAAACTGGAGATCAAGAGGAATGTAAGGAAAAATATAGAACAATGGGCTAGGAAAGAATGTTACATAGAAGAACTGATCAAGGAAGAAAGAGCAAGAGAATATAGTATGGTAGGTGAGACCTCCAGAAAAAGAAGATAAAGAAGAACTTCTTCCACCCTATTACAAGAATGGAAAGAATGAAGGTGTTGTCATTGATGTCAATTGGTCAATTGGTCAATTGGTCAATTGATTATCAACTAGTTGTTGTTGGTTGTATATGTCGATGATATTAAGAAAATTGTAATGAAGATATGTTGTAGGTATTCACTGGTTGCTCTGAGTTTTGGTCTGGATTTTCTCCTATGCTTGTGTGGTTTATATATATTGTTCATGGTTGTTAGAAGATGCTATATCCAAATTTTTGGTTGTCAATTTATTGTATACTGCAAGTTGTGTTCACCAGTTGTGAACTATGGTTTTATGTGTTTTTGATTGAGGTCCAAGAGAAAATTTTTTGGTCTGGATTTGTCTTTGATGAAGTCTTATGACTTGCGGTTCTAAAGCTGAGTTGCCCTGATCCTATTGAAGATAGTTTTAGGATTTGGAAGATTCGTGCTTAATGGTTATATGTGTTTCACACTGGTTTGGCTGACCTTGTGTGAAATACTAATTTCAAGGTTGATGAAACATGTTGGATCTTGTTGGGTCCTTTGAAGTGTGTTTTAGGGTCACCCTCATTCTAATTCCACCCTAGGATGTTTTGGCACTGACCTAATTTGAATTTGAATTTGGATGGCAGAGATTGGATATGTTTCAAAGTTGAAGATGATATAAATGCAAGATGAGCTAGTGGTGAAGAAACATACAAGAGCAAAGAAGAAGAGTGATAAGAGAAAAGAGGAAGTGAAGTTAGATGCAACATTGAGTCTATTCATAGTGTGTGTGTGTGTGTGTGTGTGATGCAAGTGTGGCGAATTAGTGCAAATCTTAATGTTGAGTTTCTGGATGTAGTGATCAGAAGGTGAAATCTATCATTCATGTGTGACTACAAGTTATTGTGGTGGAATCCTTTGTTACATTGGGATTTAGTCTCTCTGTAATGAGTATTCTTTGTCTTCTTTGTATCTCTATGGTAGTGAGCCCTCTAGGTTGTTATCCATGTAGGACAATGAGTCATTGTTTTGGAAGTGAGCCTCTTATAATCAATTTTTGATATCCTCTATAGTGTGAGTTAATCCTCACTGTGGTTTTTCCCTAATTGAGTTTTCCACATAAATCTGGTGTTATTGTGTTGGATTTGAGTTTCTCCATTGGAATTTGATGATTAATCATTTAAGAAGTATTAAGAATTAGTTCTAATGATTAGATTAAAGTTTAAGTTTGTGACAATTGATTCACCCCGATCAGTTGTCCTATTCAACAATTAGTATTAGAGCTTGTTTTCCTGGTGAATAGATTAAACACTTGAGGAAGGTCTGAGATGGCTGGAAAAATGGATTATCCGATGTTTGATGGAACTAATTATGGTATTTGGAAAGTATTGATAGAAGAATATTTGGAGTATTGTGGATATGATGTGGAGAAAGCTTACAAGAACCCTTACACTCATCCTACAAATGGTTTGAGTATTCCTAATGAGATCAAAGCACATGATGGTGATGAAAGAGTTAAAGAGGAAAAATTACAAAATTTAGAGACAAAATATGAAGATGAGAATGTTAAATCTTATTTATAAATATTGGATGAGATAGTGGCTGAAATACGAGGAATTGGTGCTAGTGTAGATGAAATTGGGATTGTAAAGAAGATTCTCATAAGTCTTCTTGATGGTTACAATGAGATGGTGAGAGATATTGAGCAAACTATATATTATAAGACCTATACCAAGGATCTTTTTTTAGGATTTTTGACATCTTATGAGATGAGAAAGTTAAGTCTAAGGAATGGATGCAAATAAGAAATTTCTTTTAAAACTACAAAAGGTGAAGATCTGGATGAAGAGAACTTTGATGAAATAGAAGATAACTTTGTAAGAAGAATGAGGAAAGGCTCGGGCATGTATGAAGGTAATTTACCCTTTAAGTGCTTTAGTTGTGGATAAATAGGTCATTATGCTGCAAAGTGTCTCAAAAGAGCTAAAAGGAATAAACAAAGATATGAGAAAGAAAAGAAAGGAAAGAAGATTAACATAACTTATTATGTGAATGAGAATTCTAGTATATCTGATGAGGATTTAGAATATGAAGATCCTAATTACAATGAATGATTGTTCTTGGTGACTAAGGATGAACCTACTTCTACTAATTCTAAAAAATATGTAAAGGAAAGCCCTCCAAAGAAGGAGAAAAATGAAGGTACAGTTATCTTTGCCATACATGCTAAAAAAGAGAAAAACTATTGGATAGTTGATAGTGGTTGTTCACATCACATGACTAGTGATAAAATTGAGTTTGTTAAGCTTGAAAATTATGATGGAGGCTCAATTATGTTTAGAGATGATACTAGTGCTAAAATCTGTGGGATAGTTTTAGTAAGGTTGATGGTAAGAATCATATTGATGATGTTTACTATTTTAAGGGTTTAAGGCATAACTTTTTGATTGTTGGTCAGATGAGTAGAAAAGGTTATGACCTTGGTTTTAAGGATGAGAAATGTGAGATCCAGAAAGGATACAAAACATTGATTACTATAGGAAAGAAATCTGAAGGAAATATCTATCAACTTAAGGGTGTTGATGGATGATGCTTTATGACTCAGATTAATGAAAATTGGTTATGGCATAGGAGAATGTGTCACATGAGTTTTGATAACTTGGCAAGGATCGACATTGTTTAGGCTGTGAGAGATTTATCAAGAATTATAAAGCCCGTTAATGCTATTTGTAGAAACTGTCAGTTTGAAAAGAAAGAAAGAAATCATTATAGATCAAAGGAACACTCTACTACTATACTACTGGATTTAGTTCATATATATCTTTGTGGTCCTACAAGAGTCACAATTCTACTTGGTGAAATGTACTTTATTCTTTTAATTGATGATTATTCTAGATATACATGGGTTACATTTCTTGGAGAGAAATCAGATGCATTAGCTCGATTCAAAGCATTCAAAGCTATGGTTGAAAATGAAGTGAACTTGAAGATAAAATGCTTAAGGTTTGAGACAAGTGGAAAATTCACCTCCCATGAGTTTAATATTTTTTGTGAAGTGCATGGAATAAAGAGAGAGTTATCTGCTTCGAGAACTCCTCAATAGAATGGAGTTGTTGAAATGAAAAATAGAATAATTCAAGAGGCTGCAAGATCAATGATTATTGAGGTTGGTTTGTTAGAAGTGTGCTAGAAAGAATCTATTCATACTGTTATTTTTGTATTCAACCAAGTTCAAGCAAGAGAAAATAGTACAAAGACTCCCCATGAGCTATGACATGGAAGAATTCCTATTGTTAAATATTTTAAGGTATTCAGAAGCAAATGTTATATCATAATAGATGAAGAAACCTTGGGAAAGTTTGATGGAAGAAGTGTTGAAGGCATTTTTCTTGGTTATTCTACTAAAAATAAGGAATACAAATGTTTCAATAAAAGACTAAGAAATATTGTAGAGAGTTTAAATGTCAAGGTTAATGAGACAATGAGGAATTCTATTAACATTGATGGATATGTATATGATGAACATGATTGTTTAAAAATATAAGAAATTATGAAAGAACAAGAAAAGTATGAGCAAGAAAAATAGGATGAACAAAATGAAATAGAAGAAGATGCTTTGGTGATGTCCCCTAAGACACCTAGATATGTACAAAAGAATCATTCAAAAAGTCAGATTATTGGTGACAAGCCATAAGGTGTATTAACAAGAAGAAAAATTGTTGTTGAAGTGAATCTATGTTTACTTTCTAAGATTGAACCAAAGACTATAAGCGAATCTTGTAAAGGGGTAAAAGAACAAAGTTGTATCACACTTTATAAAGGAAACGACCAATGCTGATCCAACTTTTAAACTTGAATCACTAAAAAGTAGCATATATGTTTTGAATTTTGAAATGATGTAAACTAGTAAAATGTGTATTTTTTAGTATATTTTATGTATGTATTTTTTCAAAAAAACTAAAAATTATTTTAAACTAGTTTTTAATAAATTAGCACTATAATTTAGTTGTTGATAAAATGCTGAAAAATGAAGTTGCATGAGATGTCAAACTTTTTATAGTAAATTTTATTTATTTTTATTTCAAATTCTTTGTGTGTATTTATACCTTGAAAATTTAGTGCATGGATATATTTTTTTCCAATTTTGATAAATATATATTTTTAAATAAATATTAAAATGTGCATGAATCAAAAAATAGTTGTTTCCATCATACGCCAACTTTCATATTAAATATTTATCTAAAATGGAAAAAAAATTATACCATCTTGAAATAGATTCTTTTATCTAATGCATCATATTTTTTCAATTTTTTTAATAAGTTTTAGTATTTTTCCTTGGCATGGTAATCAACCTAATATTTTGTGCTGATAACCTAATTTTAGGAAAAATAAAATATAAAATATAAATAATAATTAAACTATTAAAATAAATATAGTTTTGAAAACTACACTTATGGATCTACAAGAGGGTATTTTTATATTTTAAATAAATGTTATTTACATTATCATGAGTTATTGAAACTTCAAGTTTTTTAAATAATTTTATTTTCTTGGTAAATTGGACTCAAAGTGGTGCTCCATATAGTTTTAGCCAACAATTTTAGTTGAAAAATTTGTGGAAGTATCTAACTTAGCTAGAATGAATCTTACTAGATCATATGTTTGACCAAAACTGATTTTTAGTTAGAAATACTTAAATTCGGTTGTGTTGATAAGTTGGCTTAAAGTGTGACACAACTTTGTTCTTTTAC
The DNA here is from genome assembly GCA_007115665.2 of Sequoiadendron giganteum. Classification (NCBI taxonomy): domain Eukaryota; kingdom Viridiplantae; phylum Streptophyta; class Pinopsida; order Cupressales; family Cupressaceae; genus Sequoiadendron; species Sequoiadendron giganteum. Next base: position 540,498,084 of record CM021104.1, on the reverse strand, counting down.
CCAAAGATGAGCATTAGAAGGAAGCAATGAAAGAAGAAATTATGGAGATTTATAAGAATCAAACTTATGAATTAGTCCCAAGACCAATAAACAAAAACATCTTTGGATTGAAGTGGGTATTTAGAAATAAGTTGAATGAGAATGGGGAAGTGGTTAGAAATAAAAGAAAGGCTTGTGTGTAAGGGTTACTCACAAGTTAAAGGCATAGATTTTTAGGAAAATTTTTCTCCGGTAGAAATAATCGAAGCTATAAGGATTTTATTATCCTTTTCTACTCATAAAGACTTTAAGGTCTATCAGATGGATGTCAAGTCAACATTTTTGAATGGTGAGCTAGAAGAAGAAGTCTATATGGAATAACTAAGAGGATTTGAGTTAAAAGATCAATTGGATATGGTGTGAAGATTGAAGAAATCTTTATATGGGTTGAAGCAAGCTCCTAGCTTGGTATGCAAGGTTAGATAGGTATTTGATTCAACAAGTTTTTAACAAAGGTACGACATATAGTAATCTGTACTTTAAGATTGAAAATGAGAAAATATTGATTGTAATTATGTATGTTGATGATATTATCCTTGGAGGAAATGAAAATATGTGCAAGATGTTTTCAAAAGAGATGTAGAAAGAATTTGAAATTTCTATGTTTGGAGATATGAATTTCTTTCTTGGACTACAGATTAATCAAACAGAGAATGCAATTTTCATTTCACAATCTATATATGTGAGAGATATGTTAAAGAATTTTGGGATGGATGGTTCAAAACTAGTAAGTAATCCCATTGTGACTGGTTGAAAATTGGGTAAAGATGATGATTCACCTAAGGCTGATCAGAGCAAATATAGATCTATGATTGGTGGACTATTGTATTTGGCTACTACTAGACTAGATATCATGCATGTTGTCTATCTTGTGGCTAGATTTCAAGAATATCCTAAGGAAACACATGTTGTTGTTGTTAAAAGAATATGCAGATATTTGAATGGAACTCTGGATTATGGATTATGGTATCCTAAAGATACTAACTTTACACTCAATGCCTATATAGATGCATATTGGGCTGGTGTATAGATGAAAAAAATATTACAAGTGGAGGTGCATTATTTCTTGGATGAAGATTGGTGGCATGGTCAAGTAAAATAAAATATTTAGTCTCCTTGTCTACTATTGAAGTTGAGTATATTTTTGTTGCATCTTGTTATACACAAATTTTATGGATGAAATAAAAATTGACAGATATCATAGTGATACATGATGATCCCATTTCTATTTTTTGTCATAACACAAGTGCAATAAAAATTTCAAATAATATTGTGATACACTCAAAGATGAAGCATATATCTATCAATATTATTTCTTGAGAGAGAAGTTTATGGAGATTGAAGTAAAGCTTGAGTATGTTCCAATGAAGGACCAAATTGCTGATATTTTCACGAAGGCTCTTCCTAAAGATAATTTTGAGTATCTTCGAGAGAAAGGTTTTATTTCCCCTCCTTTATTGAACTAGATTCATATGGGTATGTGCAGGATCATCATGGAAAAACAGGCCCTTAAGTGGCAAAAAATTTAGAAAAATTAGAGTTAGGCAAATTGACATAAAAGTTTGAATAAGTTATCTATATTATTTCAAAAATATGTAAGAATAGAATTTGTAGGAAATTGAATGTAGTTTCTAAATTACTAGGTTTATTTATAGAAAAATAAAATTTATTTGGTGAAAATTTGAAATTTCAATACAATAGTACTTAAATTTCAGGGAAAAAATAAGAAGTAGGTGTCTGTCCTACCACCCTAACCACATTAAAATGATAATATTTTCTTATAATATTTTAGATATAAGTATAGGAATAATATCCCAATGTGATGCATATTTTTTTATAATTTTTTTCCAAGTAAATAATTAATTATAAATTTTTAATGACAAATTTTTAAAAATATAAAATTTCAATCAGCCTAAAAATCAGGACTTTAGTTGTAATTTAATAGAAAATGAATAATAATTATTTATTAAATTCAAAGTAAAGCATAATTTTTATTGGTGGAAAGCTGAGAATCTCCTTTAAAAAACCTTTTATTTTCATCAATTTTTGGTAAAAACAAAAGTCGTCAGCCACATACTCATCATATTGCTAGTTTTTGGCCCATCATGATCCTGCACATATACCCATATGGAGATGCATTAGTCTAATGGATCTATGGATCTATATTTCTTCTAGATTGATGTTTTGGTGGCTACCTCTCAGGGGAGCAGGTAGCATCAGGTGTTGTCTTTGTGAGTATTCTATTTTTCATGTCAAAGAAGAAATCAATGAAAAATATTCTTTTTCCTTTTCCACTGATGTCAAAGGGGGAGAAGAAACATGTGAAAAAGGAGAAAACGAATGAAAGAAGAAGTATGTGAAAAGGAAAGGAAGTGTATAAGAGATTATCTACAAAGGAGGAGAAATAGAAAAGTATATTTAGAGCTATTTTGTTGTCTTTGATTTTTTTTCATATCATATGTTGCCATCAATGACAAAGGGGGAGATTTTTTTTAAGAATGGAAAGATTGAAAGTGCTTTCATTGATGTCAACTAGTCAACTAGCTATCAACTAGTTATTGTTGGTTGTATATGTCAAGGATATTGAGAAAATTGTAATGAAGATATGTTGTAGGTATTTAGTGGTTGCTTCAAGTTTTGGTCTAGATTTTCTCCTATGTTTGTGTGGTTCAGATATGTTCTTCATGGTTGTTAGAAGATGCTATATCCAAATTTTTGGTTGTTGATTCGTTTTACAATGCATATTCTGTTCACTAGTTGTGAACTATGGTTTTCTATGTTTTTGGTTGAGGTTCAGGAGAAATTTTGTTGGTCTAAATTTCTCTTTGATGAAGTGTTATGAAGTTTGGTTCTAAATTTGAGATTCTTTGATACTATTGAAGATAGTTTTGACATTTAGAATATTTGTGCTTAATGACTCTATGTGTTTTACACTGGTTTGGCCAAACTTATGTGAAATACTAATTTCAAGGTTGATGAAGTGTTTTGGATTTTTTTTGGTCCCTTGAAGCATGTGTTTGGGTCACCCTCATTCTAATTCCACCCTATGATGTTTTGGAATTGACCTAATTTGAATTTGAATTTGGATGGCCGACTTTGGACATGTTTCAAAGTTGAAGATGGTATAAATGCAAGATGAGTTAGTGGTGAAGAAACATACAAGAGTGAAGAAGAGTGATAAGATAAAAGGGGAAGTGAAGTTATATGTGACATTGATTCTATTTAGAGAGTGTGTGATGCGAGTGTGGTGGATTAGTGTGAAGCTTAATGCTGAGTTTCTAGATGCAGTGAGCAAAAAGTGAACTCTATCATCCATGTGTGACTACAAGTGATTGTGGTGGAATCCTTTGTTGCATTGGGGTTATAGTCTCTTTGTAACAAGTCTTCTTTGTATTCTTTGTATCTCTATGGTATTTAGCCTTTCGAGTTGTTAACCCTTTAGGACAATGAGTCCTTATTTTGGTAGTGAGCCTTATTTTAGGCAATAAGCCTCTTGTAATCAGTTTTGATATTCTCTATAGTGTGAGTTAATCCTCATCGTGGTTTTTCCCTATTTGGGTTTTCCATGTAAATACGGTGTTATTGTGTCTATGTGTTGGATTTGAGTTTCTGCATTCACATTTGATGATTAATCATTTAATAAGTATTAAGAATTAGTTTTAGTGATTGGATTAAATTTTAATTCTATGACAAGTGATTCACTCCCTTTCTCAATTTTCATATTCAACACACCCCTACCTCTGTATTACCTAATTCCTCTAGAGTTTCTATTGGTACTATTTCTAAAGGAAAGAAGGTGGAGCCTAGTGCTCCAGCAACTAAAGAAGTCACCACACCCTCTAGACCTAGCACAAGGACAAGTAAGAGAAATAATGTGCCTCCAGTAGCAACCCTTGTTATCTTTGGAAGAAGAAAGAATAAAAAATAATTTAAGTACTATGGTTGAAGAAGAAAATGAGCTTGGACGTGAACCTAAAGAACAACTAACAACTAAGAGAAGAAGTAGTGTGACTACAAGCAATGAAGGAGTTTCACAAGAGGTAATCACCGAAGCTAAAGATCCAAAAGTTGACATTATTGAAACTTTTGAAGAAGAAGAAATAGAAAGAGAAAAAGAAGCATTAACTATCCATATTTATAATAAACATGAGAAGAAGAAGGAGAAGAAGAAAAAGGAGAAAAAGAAAAGGAAGGAAAAAAGGCTCCTCCAATAAGAGTTCGTAATCCTATGAAGTTAGATGTTATAGTTATTAATATGTTAAAATATGATGATTTGTTAGAAGCTACTGAAAAATAGTATGATGAAGTGGATGAAGAAGGTAGGAAAATAATAATTGAAAGAATTATTCAAAATATTATTGTTTTAGAAGATGGCATGAATAACATCAAGAAGAAGGTTTTTAGTGTTATGTGGGATGCCTTGATGGAAAGAAGGCATGAAGTTATTGAAGCTAGGGATAAAATGAAATCAGATTCTTTGGAGGAAATTGGATCCTCCTTATCTAAGGATGACAATGCTACTCTAATAGAGGTGTATACTAAAGAATTTAGAGTCAAAGAAAGAGTTACTATTCTTACAAGGAGAGAAAAGGAGAAAGTGGACAAATTGAAGTAGGAAACAGTTAGAATTGTCAAGGGTATTATAGAAAAGTTTGGGATGATAGATGCTTTCACATATAGTACTACTCAAGAGAAGGAGAATGGTAAGGAAAGGGTCATTGATCTATAGAAAATATTCCCCCTATTACAAATTTACCATTTTTTAAAGAATTATTGGAATGAAAAGAAGAAGATGCTCATACTATTGAAGAAACTCCATTTTTTGATATAGATAATGTGTTGTCCTCACCACCATCGATAGAAGACACGCATACTTCCCCAAAGACTTTTATTCCTCCAAAGGATACTAACAAAACCACTAGTGCTAATGATGAAAACTAGAGTGTAAAGCAAGAAAAAAAAAAGTATGTTGATGATGGTTCTAAGGATCACTCTGATAAACAAGAAGGTGCGAGAAATGAAAATAAATATAATCAAACTGGAGAAGAAGAATAAGAGGAGAAAGAAGAGAACAATAAGAAAAATGATGAGGATGAGGGGGATGAAGATAAAGATAAGAAAAAGGAAATTCCCTCTAGTGAAGAGGATAAATAAGAGCATTAAGAAGAGTCTAAGGGTAGAAAGAATGAAGAAGATGCAAAAAAGACATGGAGCTACCAAATTTCTCTAAAGAATCTTTTGGAAATCCTCTTAAGGTTCTCTTAACAAAAAAAATAAGGTTAAAACCAGAAATTACTCCTCATTTTTTATAGCTCTCAATGTATCAAGGAAGTGTAGATCTAGAAAAGATCTCACCAATTCAAAAATTGGAGCTTGGTTATATCTTTCATGCCTCCGCAAGAAAATAAATAACTGAGACACATCAAAAGGGAACAAAATTAATCAATGAAGCCATAAAGATTCTTCACGATGCTACTCTCGGTACTAAAATTGACAAATCTCTTACCTTAGTTCAAAATATCAAGTTTTTAGTTGATTCTCTTAAGGAGTATGCCTCTAGTCTAAAGGAAGAAACTAAAAAATAAGTTGAATCAAGTTTTGTTGAGAAGAGGCTACTTGAGCTAGAAGATAGATGTGAATTAGCACATAACAAAGTGGAAAAATATCTAAATGAAGTGCAAGAATGTCAAGATGAGGCTAGAATTTATTTTTATACTATATGAGGTGGCCAAATTCCACTCAAGGCATTAAGGACTTAATGGAATTAATTGAGTTATAGATATCCAATGCCTCCATTACATTTTATGTGGAAAAGGATAGAGATCATGCCACTTGGACTACCATTATAGATCTGAAAAATAGAATTTTCATATTGCAAAGGTAAAAAGAAGACATTATAAGGCAATTTGGATAGCTTGGCGACTTGGTGAAGACCAAACACATACCGATTTCAAGTACCCTAGCTGATGCAAAGAAGCTTACAAAGATAAATCCAAATCCAAGTAATCCAGTTGAGGGAGAGGAGAATATTGTAGAGATCAAATCATTGTACAAATTTCTTGTAGTAGCCAAAAAGACTTGGAATGAAGGGAAGTATACTTGGAAAGCAATTCTTAAGGATCTTGAAGGTGCTTCCTCCTTTGATTAAACATTTCTTTTCACTTATATATTATTTTAGTGTTTTCATTTCTTTTCTATTTTTCCATTGTATATATAGTTGGATAAAATTTATGGGATAACTCCCTGGGGGGAGTCAATACATTTAATTTAGTTGTTTACCTATACATATGAATAAATTTTGGAGTTTACTTATGTGCTACCAAAACAACCTTTGTCTTTGATGTAAAAGGGGGAAATTTTAGGTGATGGGAGAAGTTAGGTGATGAAAGAGATGATTTTGGAGAAGTTTTGTCGACCAAAGTTTTTGGAGATTCATTTTTGGCACATGTTTCCTTCAATGGAAAAGGGGGATATTGTTGAAATAATGAAGAAGGAACCCCTTAATGTGTTGTCATTGATTCCAACATTGATTGTTGATATTTTCTCGAATCCGGTGAACAAAATAAAGATATCCTAATCTGATATTTTGGTCTACATCTTCTCATATGATAAGATCCATTTATGAGGTGATAATATGCTATTCCTAACTATTATGTGCATCTATGATCAAAATTTTCACTATTTTGGATGTACAGTTTGAAAGTTATAAGTGATAGAAGTTTGACATATAGTTTTGCCCTTATATAGAGTAAAAGGATATGAGTAATCTGGTCCACATTCCTCCAATGATTGGAATTAGTCTTTAAAATTTTGGGAGATTTCTTACAAGTGTCAGTAAATCATGTATTCTAAATGGTGCATTTTTATGTGATCGGGTTGATCATTAGTATTGATCAGTTGACTTATTTTGTGATTAGATATAATTTTTGGCCAACCTAATGATTGATGTATGTTGTGGCACTTAAATATGTGTTTCAAATGTTAGTGAGATCTATTTCAGGTACATGTCAACCTAAATCAAGTGTTGCATCTTTGGTTTGAGCATGAAGATATTTTTGATTCAAGTGTGGTGTCAATAAGGCAATTTTGATTTAATATACGACTACATCTAATTAGGCTGACCTACTTGATGTATGCGGATGTATTAGATATAAATGTAAGAAATTTTTGAAAATTTTGAAGAGACATGATATGTGATATGATATGGACAGGTGAATTTTGTATGTACATGATCAAATCTATACCAGAATTATTGTGACTTTTGAGTGATTGTAAATTATATCGATGTTTTGTATTCAAAGCTTCAAAAGAATTGTATCTTGCACAAGGAAGGTGCATTTTTTATTAGTTCACATCTTGGTTGTGTGCCCATTTCTATTTTGTATCTATCATTTTTATGGTTGTGATCCCTATAGGACAGTGTGTCTTGGTAGTGAGCCTTTCTAATATCTTATAATTGGTTATAATATATTGTAAGTTAATCTTCATTGTGGTTTTTCCATTTTTGGGTTTTCCACATAAAAATCTTGGTGTTCATGTTTCATGTGATCTTGTGATTGTCTCATGCTTTCATTCATTTCTACAGTTAGATATGTTTTGTTAATTAGATGGATTATGATCAAATGGTTTAAGGAAATATTGATTCACCTCCCCTCAGTATTTTGGGTATTCAACATTGATTTTTTGCTACTTTAAAGAAAATCACTCACATAAATGGTGTTAGAAATTTATTTAAAGTGGGGGCATACATTGGCATTATTATTTTTGAAATTTTTGGCATTCCTTATGTTTCATTTTGTGATTCTATTTATTCTTGTGACGTGTCTTTTTCTTGATGGTATCATTGGGTTTGATGTCCTCTAAGAGCATGATATTTCTTGGCATACGAATTTCCTCTTAGTGGTGATCTACATGTTGCATTCCCTAAGTTGTAAATATTTTATCCTTGAATTTTCCTCTCTTAAAGACTTTAGGAATGACCTTTTGGTGTTTTAATTTTCCCACTAAGGCTTCATAATTCTCTAAGAGGTTTCCAACCTCTATATTCAAGAATTCACGAAGTTAGTGGCCAATTGACAAGATTCAGTCAAAGACTGAGATCTCCTATAGTTTTGGTTGTGTGAAACCAAGGAGGGTTTTCCTATACATTTACATAAAAATGCTTCATGCCTCAAGAACACTTCTATACACAGATATGTTCCTATCAATGCAAATAGATAACATCTACCCAAGTTTTGGCAAACCAAAGAATAAGAACAACTATTTAAAGCTAGGAAAGCAGATTTAATATGAGATTTGCATCTCAAGAGAGATAGAATTTGATTTTTTAAAATGTTTAGAATATGAACCTTCAAATTTAGGGCTACCATTCTGTACTTTTAGAAGGATATTGAATGAACTAACTAGTGCCTCATTCAACTGGGAGGGAGTCACATAAAACATAACCCTGATATCATTGAACTATCATTATAATGCCTTACATTATAATATTTTATAGTATTCAAAATAGTAATCCTTAGAAAATCCTAAGCACATTACCACAGACCTGTAATTCTTTTTCAAGCATTTGATTAATTCATTAAGTTAAAGCAAGAAAATGAATTACATATTCAAATATACCATTGAAGATGAATGAAGCAACCATTGATAAATCCATTCATAATTTGTCATACGTACACAGGAGAGAAATTGTCTTAAATTTTTAGATTTGTTTCAATATCAATCATTACAAAATACATAGTATTCTTATATTATACACATACCCGACCTAGAATTATTTCCTAGCTACAACCTTCCAGATACTACAATATATTCCTAACTGTACACTGTCTAAAATTCAGGACTCAAAAATCCAACCATAACAACGAGCCTTGAAATCTCCTTTATATATTAGGAGAGCAAAAAGCACCAGGCTCAATTGTTCATTTCAAAATGAATTTCATCCCAACCAAATGAAATTCAGATTACATTTCAAAATTCATCATCATCAAGTGTAACCATATTATGAATAGAGGAATCAAAATGGTTACACCCCTCTAACCAGCCAAATAGAATAAAAACCACTGCATCACCCATGCGCACATCCACATCTGACCCGAACTGCATAAACAACATCAAAAACAAAAAGTAGGACCCCAGCAACCAAATCATCATCTTGCACCATGAGCAACCATGCGGCCTCAATACAGGCGACTGCTCTTGGTCCTCGCTTCAGTATGAAGTGAGACCATTACCTTACCTTTGTTTGCACCAACACCAGACCCAACAACAACAATGGTGCCATTGTAGAAATTGGAGAAACTACGAGGACCTCCTCATCCAATCCCATGAGCTCAGTCAGGGCCATGAGGTAACTATAGTAGTCCAAATCAGTTTCGGACCCTTCATCACTAGAGCCTACAAAAAGCACAATAGGTGACCTAGAACGTCCAGACCTCTTGTCAACCCTTTCAACAATTGTCCTAGAAGCACCAGGAATAGTACTCTATTCAGTTTGTTTCTCCTCCCACTGCAAATTCTTTGTGCCCATCCTCGCGCTTCATTGTACCGGGGAAGCATGAACCACTAACTTATCCATCCAATTCACAAGTTAAAATTCAACAAGAAAAACCAAACACCTGCAAATAAACATAAACTCAAAAATGCAATGATGCTAATGAGCAATTAGCCAACATTTATCGAGCAAGCTGGTGTAGGGAACAATAATTGCTCCAATTGTAGTACGAGAAAGTGAGCGATTAGTGGCTAATGTTGCCACCACAAAATATTTCTAGGCTCATGGAAAATGGCGCACAACCCATCATGATCATTAGGTGAATACCACTCGCATGCATGGAAATCAGGATGAGATCCACCAAAAATACTTGCACCATTAATGAATATAACTTATAGAGCACAAATAGTACTCACATGGGTGGATTAGAAATTTTGAATTTAGACTGTTGATGTGATAAAGACCTGGCATATTGGATGAATTAGATCGAGTCAAAGATCATTGATGAATCCACATCACTACTAGGAAAACCCGACAACCAATCACACACCTCATAGTCAAAGACACACAAACTAGCAGTGAGCCAAATCCAACCACCTTGTACCGCAGAACCAGGCAATGTGTCACCAACTCACACACCTCGTGGCACATTTAGAAACATTAATTTGATCATGCGAGGCCTGCGAGGGACAATCATCATTAATCCCCATCATTAAACATCTATCATTGAAAAGACATCCACTTGTCACTGCTAGCATATCAGAACAAGCCCCACCCCACTGTACTTGACAGATGGCGGCATCTCACATACCTCGCACCACTTTAGTGATGTTAGCAAGAAACCTTGCGAGGTCTACAAGGAATAGTCTAGATCTGAACCCCTTGATCCAACGGTCCACCAACCTGCACTTGGAAAAGTTATTTATAATAGTGGGGCCGACTAGGAGAATGGGAAAAGACACTTGGAGGCACAAATTTTTAGGCCAAATTCTAAGCATTGGGAAAATCCACCTATTTTAGGAAAAATAATACTGAAATCCGAACATGGAGAAAGAACCGATAGGTCGGGTGAAGGGGCTAGTAACAACACGATAGACAAGGCTCAGTCAAATGACTTAAAAGACCGGTAACCCCCAATAATAGGTCAATACAAAATTGTAACATAAGGGTTTAAATGGTAAAACCAATTTTAACATGGGTAACAAAAAACCCTAAACCCTAAAAATTAGACCCCTAGTCACAAAAGATGAACAAACATGCCCAAAACTAGGAAAAATTTTGACAAAATTTTAAAAGTCCCATCATGATGTTCCCTAAGAAGAGACCTTACACAACCTAAGTAAACTCCCTTTGAAAAAAAATTATTTTTATTTTGTTCATAAGTGTTTAGCATAACACAACTTGTTAACCTTATGAAGCTCAATTTTTTTGTTTTGCTTTTTGGTGCCTTATTGGAGTTATTAGAGCTATGGCTTTGATATGGTTAGTATGATGTGAACTTGTATACTTAGCATGACTTTCTCATTATATGGTGAGAGCTTGTAGAACTAACATGACTTTCTCATTTAGCCACTCTTTGGGGGCTCACCTAGTGGATAACTTGAGGTTCCATTAGCTTGTGTGAGTGTACGTTGTTTTTTGCATAGTGTACATCACATTCTACTTGTGATTTGTTTTGGACCAATAGCCAAGGTGTGTTCCACATCGCATTGGATATTCGAGGGTTGATCCACCATTTTGGTTTTTTACTTTTTTTTAGTCTTTGATATTGTATGATTGAGTATCTTGTTGTTGTTACATATATATTTTTTGAATTTCTATTTTAGTGTGATTGATGCAAGGTCATCCTCTCACTAAAGTGGGGGCTAAATGTAGTGTAGAAAAATGTATCCCTTTTACATTTTCACACTTTTTTGAGCCCTCCTAGTTAATTAGGACTTAATTGTACCTTAATTTAGTGTTATAAAGTGTACCGCTTTACACATTTACACTTATGTAGGGATCCTTTACTTGATTGAGCTTATTTTTTCCTCAATTTTCCCCTTATTTACCAATCCTATTTAGTTGCATTTTCTAAAGAGTGAACCTGACATTCATCAATGCCTTAACCTAAAACTTCTCATTGAGAAATGTGTGTCCTAGGTTTAGGGACTTGGGACCCATTCACCCATGGGAGAATGGGTCCTCCCTTGAAATTAGGACCTAACTTTAAATTATATTTTTGGTTGTATTTTAATATCTCTAAGTGTATATTCAAATGTCGGCTTGTGATATTTGAATTTCTAGAAATTGAGGATACATATCTATAAATGTAAGGTCATTTCACTATGTTTCATCTAAGAAAAATAAAAATTTGATGAGCATTATTGGAGCATTTTAAGAGTAATCAAATGGATTCAAGTGAAGATTTATCAAATTTTTACTGCATCATTCAAGATCCAATTTTCATGTCAAAGTCTTCTTGCATCATGCATGTTTTTGGAGCTAATATGGTGATGTATCTCTCATGATCAAATCAAGAATTAAAATCCATTATCTCAAGAAAGATTCAAGGTTCAAGATACATATCCATTGAAGCCATTTCATGCAAGTTGTAGATTTACATTCTAAGGTTTATTCAAGGGTTTTTTTACTAGTAACATCGATTTTTTCATAGATTTTTTCATTCTTCATTCCCTCTTTCATGTTTCATTTCATTTCAAGGTCTAATTACCGAAATTGGGTTTGACCAAGGAAAACCCCCATTCACTAGAAAAACAATTTTCCCCTTCACGTTGTGTTTCCAGATCTAGGTGGAAGAAAGCTTGAAGATCTCTTGAAGAGAAAATTGAAGAAGTTGCAAAAGTTGCAAAAGTTGTCATCTCACGAAAACTCATCTACAAAATTTATATTTGACTTTTTGACACTCAAACCTATAGAATCTGGAAGTGCAAAGATAGGACTAGAGGCTATCAAAATTTGTAGAAAAACCCTAACAAAGGACCCATTCACCCCTAGGCGAATGAGTCCTAGATTAGCTTCAGAAATTGACTTTTGGTGAAAGGTACATTTAGATCTACCCTTCTCTGATCTACAATTTGATTGTAGGTTCTATCAATATTGAGTTTAATCTTTTTTTTCCAAGTGTTCAATTTCATTTTGGTCTTAGTTTACTATTTTTTAGTTTTTCTCCCCAAAGTGTTGTTTGACCCAGACCCCCGTCCTTTAGTCACAAGGAAATCTAAAGATTCACATCTTTAGTTGACTCGCCTATATTGTAAGTCAATTATTTGTGTGGATCTCATTTCCTAATGAAATAAAGGAGAATAGGCCTCTTATCTGACAATATTTGGTCCACCTTACATTTTTATATATAAAAACCCTTATTTTCTTCATTTCAAGTATCTTCTTTTGAAAGTGGGATATAATATTCATATGGATGACTAGGGATTTTTATGTTTTCCACCTTATTTTTAACTGTGGCCTTGATTTTCAATTTCTCCTTACATGGCTCGGAGTCAATAGTAATTTATGCTTCTTTCTTAGTTTTAGTGAAACTATGATATTTTGTAATCAAAATCATCATCTCTACATTTTGATTTGGTTGAATTACACTCCATGGAAGCTCACATTATATCTATGTAAACATCGAAGTGTACTTCATCCTTCGCTCTTTGAGAGCTCGATCATTTTGGCTTTGTAAATCTTATAAATATTAATAAAAGTTTGGTGGCTTGTCACTTTTAAAAAAATAAAATAAATAAGTGAGAATTTATTTAATTATAGACTGAAAATGGACCTAGTGATGTAATTTAAATAAAATTGGCATTTATTTAAACTAATCAAGAGTGGAATAAGGATGAAGTGAATTAATTAAATAATTAGGAATTATTTAATTAATAAAGGAATGTGACTTTAGAAGATCTAATTAAATAATTAAAATTATTTAATTATGTAATAAAGTAGGTGAGTTGGTGAGAAAATGTTGCTTGTAGGCTCGGGGCACTTTTTAGTGTGTACACGAGAAATGTGATTGAATCACGTTGTTACCAAAAAAAAACATATAGACCTCAAATTGACAATGCCAAATGGGAGATGCATGGAAAGGAGTGCAAGGATTCCAAGTAGTAGTCAATGTCATTAATTTGATTTAGTAATATCTTGCATTTAGTAGTCCATTGGAATGCATATTTATTTGTCTTTAATTAGGAATTTGTGTTGTTCCTTTTTATCCTAAAATTTAATATTAGATCTATGATGATCAAATGTATCCATATATAGGCTGATCAAGATTATGTGGATTTATTTAAAATCTTTTCATGCCCATTTAAAAAATGCATAGAAATGGATGGACGTATGTTTAGTGACCAACCCGTTCCATAAAGGCCATTGAGTTTGGCATTGTAGCCAAAAATTGCTTTAACTTGAAAGCTTCTAAAACCTCATCAATAAATATGTTTTATGTGCATTCTATTATCATTAAATTATATTAGGTTGCATTCTTAGTTGTATTTTGTCAAACACTTAATGCACCTTATCTATGCTTCCACTTTTTTCATGTATGTCTTTCATGGCATCATATTTTTCTATGCCTCCTCCATTTTCCTAGATATCTTCTAGAAAATTCTTAGCCTCGTCTTAGGATTCTTCAATTTTTGCATACATATCAACCAGAGTTTATCCAACTATAATATCTATATCTTAAATCCCTTTCTAATTGGACTTTGTTGAATGCCCATACCCTATTCTAAAGCTACCATTTTGGTAAAAGAAGGGAGAATGTTGGTAAACATTGTGGAATTTGGCTTTAAATATTTCAGCTATAATTACTTGAAAGTTTCTAAAGGTTTTTTCATTAAGTCCTTTTCGTGCATATCTTGCAATGATAGCATTCCATGAGACCCCATTTCTTTGAGGCATTTTTCTAAATGTTTCATGTGCCTTATCTGTGATTCTACATTTTGCATACATGCCTAATACGACAGTTGTAACCACCACATCTATTGTTGTACCTTATATAATGGTATGCCATCCAATCCCTTTGGTTACTTCTAATCAATTGAGGATAGTTGTATCTTTTTTTAATAAAATTTCACTAACGAACTTCAAATTTAGTCAGTTATCACCTACATTGCATGTAATTGGAGGTGCCTTTAAACACATTTATTTTATTATACTTTCATCTCCTTTCATATTTGAGTATTCAAATATTGCTAACTTATTTTGAAGAGAAAATTGATTTCAGTGATCTATTTGTTGGCATATTGTTGTCATTGATGTCAAAAGGGGAAATCATGCAAGGGAGACCATTTGTATGATGATAGAGGTGAAATAGATAGTAGATTCGATACAAGTTTTTTGAGAGCTTCTCAAAAATATAAGATGCAAGTCTAGAGGTTGAAGGATGAGCTTAGAATGGGATTATTTGTTCTCCTAGACAATGATTAGGGTTTATCAGTTAAACACTAACGTTTTACAATCTTGGTACTCAAGAAAAATTTCTATTTCATTGTTGACTATGTATCGTTGGTTGTAGGTTGGATAAGTTGTAACTTATGCCTTTTAACTTGTTGGGAAATTGGCCCCCAATTACCTAGCATTTTGGTTGACAGTGTGTGTATGCTCATGACGAAGATCGATGGTGGTGATCAAGGCATTAAGATACATCATGGATACTACACCATATCAGGAGGAGATGGTTTAGAATCCCTTTCATGAAATGATAAAACATCATCGAAGGAACTCCAACATATCAGGTGGAATTTATTTAGAGTCCCTTTGACTTGGTGATGATAGGATAAGGTATGGTGGAGATTGATTAGTGGTGATCAAATGGTGGTTGCTACAGAGTCTAGTGGGACCATATAAAGTGAAAGGTGATAAAGGAAGGTGATGATGTGTGAAAATTTTGCATTAACTTAGATTGGGGAGAACAATGAATATCGGTGGGACCAAAATGATAGTCACTTCGATATAGATGGTGTGAAGATGATCAATGGTCGTGATCGTGGCTTGTATATTTGATGGTACTTGCTAGCCTGTGACAATGGAAGATCGATGTGAAAAATTCTTTGATGGAAAGATCAAAGAAACTTCTAGATATAAGAGATAAATTTTAAGTTTCCTTGATGTAATGATAGGTCAAATCAAATCATTGTTGTGAGTTGCATGATGCTAATGTGGAGGACAAATGGAAACAACCTATCAGCCTGTTACTTTTTTGTGGGCTTGCATCTTTTCATAGTAGTATAGCAAGGGACAATGCAAATTGATTAGTGATTGATCTAATGGTGACCATATGGGCTTGTGACTCATAGAGAAGATCAATAACATAAGCTTAAAGGAGATTAATAAGATAGCTGTGTTTTGAAGATGTGATGATAAATGAGGAAAGATGGATCATGGAATGAAGGAAGAACATCGATGGTTATAATTTGAAGGTGAAGGCTTCAAATGGCTAAGACTATGTAAACATGATTTCTGACTTATACCCAACCAAAAGGATGAAATTATTTAGTCTACTTACTCTAGCAATAGATTTAATTGGTGATTTAACTTGGAGAATGATGACACAGATCACCAAGGTGACAAAGATCAAAATTAGATCGAATAAATAGAGGAATGTAATAAATTCATATTTGATTCTAGGGTTTGATAGAAATCAAATTTAGGAAAATTCTCTATAACATAATTTAATGTGTGTGAAGCTAGATGCAAAGAGTGCTTCTTGAAGAAGAAAAAAGGAAAACCCTAATAGCACCTTCTAGAAGATATAGACGCTTGTGAGAATCTTGAGGTAATCTCCACAAGTCAATGATAAAGATACAAAATAGATGATCAAATTTAGAAAAATGGTGGAATAGGAGAAATAGAGGGATATAGAGAGGTGCATGTGCGGAAGAGAGTGTTGTAGAGATAGCAATAGAGGGTTGATTAGTTGCAAATAGGTTGTAACATAGAATTGTAATCAAATTATTATCTCTCTAATTATAAATCTTATTGGTGGGTGTCATCAAATATCTTTTTAGGTTCTCAGATTAGGGAGTGGTTGCTCTTAAAACTAGGGGATTGGTGTCTCCTTAGGGTTGGCACCCTCAAAGCATTGTAACTAAATATTGGATTGTGAGCATAGATTATGACAATACCTCCTAGCAACATTTCTCAGTGTGGTTTTTCCCACCTTGGGTTTTCCATGTACATCTTGTGTTATGCGATGCTCATGTGTGTGCATATTCATGTATTTATATGTTTAGTCACAATTTGCACATTAAGGGTTTAAAATATTAATCTTCATAGTGTTTTAAGGATTAAAATTTTAAGATCTACTAATCCACCCCCCTCTCAATAGATTGTTGTGTTCCAAAAATTGGTATCAGAGTCAGGTTCCCTATGTGAAGCTTAATAAAATTGGATAGATTCTAGCAGTGTGAACACTATGGACTATCAGGAAGGTTCTTCCACAAACAAAGTAACTTTGTTCAATAGAACAAATTATTCTTTTTGGTGGCATGAAATGGAGGCATATTTGGGATCTCTAGGATTTGATGTTTGGATTTCTATCAAGAAAAACTATGTTCCTCCTCCCACTCCTCCCACTAATGCTACTAGGAAGAAGGACTATGAGAAAAATGAAAGAGCAAGGTATTCCATTATCTGTAGTTTGTCATATTATGCATTGTAAGACTATACCTGATATCTGGGATAAATTGAAAAAACATCTATGAAGAAGATGACATGGTAAAGCTAGAAAATCTTCAAGTGTTGAGAGCTCAATTTGAAGGCCTAAATATGACTGAAGAGGAGAAGATTGAACATTGTCTTTTGAGAGTTGAAGATATAGTAAAATATACTAGAGGGTACAAAGAAGAAGTGAAAGAAAATTTTATTGTAAAAAAAGTTCTAAGGTCAATGAAAAACAAATATGATCCAAGATCTCTGCAATTAAAGAAGGAAGAGAACTAGACAAACTCACTCTTGATGAGTTGCATGGTATTTTCACTGCATATGAAATGAGAATGAGAGATGTAGAACCATCCCGGAAGGAATTTGCTTTCAGGTTTCCAACAAGGAGAAGGATGTATCTCCTAAGAAAGACAAGGATGAGACTACCACATATGAGAATGATGAGACTAAGAGGATCTCATAAGTACAAAGGTAAGATTCCCTTTAAATGCTTTGAATGTGAAAAAGTGGGTCATTTTTTTGTTAAATGTCCATACAACAAGAAAGGAAACTTTAAGCAAGAAGTAGATGGTAAAATGAAGAAATCCTACTATCCTAAGAGAAGAAATATTCAAAACAAAAATAAAATTCTATACATCTAGGAGGATAATGATGTATCAAATGATTGTAATAACTCATATGATGAGCAATATTGTGCCTTTATTGTAAAAGAAAATGAATAAATTTTCATGGAAAAATATTCTAAGGAACATAATGATGGAAAGGTTTAAAATATTAGTGAAGAAGGTGAAGAAGAAGGAGAGCCTAACTTGGAAGGAGAACTCATATGTTCCCTAGATGAGATAGATGATCTTAGAGATGAGATTAAGAAATTGAAAGGGAAAATAAGGGCCAAAACAAGCATGCACAAAAAGAGTCAGACAAGTTAACCAAGGATCTTGAGGAATCTAATTAGATGGTAGTAATTCTAAAACTTCAAGTGGAGGAAGCCAAAAGAATGTAAGTGATGAAATCTAAATTAGAATCTGAAATGGATAGACGCATGAAGCTTGAGGTAGGATTATTTACCTTAAGAAAGGATTTGGAAAAAGATACGGAGCATGTTGAAAAAGGATTGATGCTAAAACGTGGCTCATAAATTTTGGATGAGTTATTAAGCTTGCAAAAGCACTCTAGGAAAGAAAAATCTGGTCTAGGGCTTGAGAAAGGTAAGGGAACCTTTATAATTTTTTTTGTAAAATTATAAGACAGATTTAGGGTAGAAGAAAAGTCTAAATCTATCGATGAAAGAGATTGCAAAGGAAATGAACTCCAAGAAATCTATAGAAGTTCACAAAAATAAGGAAGAAAAGAGGCCTGGTGTAGACAAATAGGATAACCAAATTACTCCAAATCATCATGAGATAAGGAAAAATGTTAGAAGGACTAATGTTGATCGATTAATAAAAGTAAGAAACACAAGGAAACAGATGCCAAGGAGGCCACTTCATCCAACACAAAATTCCATGACTAGGTATTTTTCATGCTTCTATGGATATTTCTATACATGTAATCATTTTGGTCATAGGGCTAGAGAGTGTAGATTCATTCCTAAGAGGAGCTCAAATTTGGTAAGAAAAAATCCATTTTCTCCATTAGTTGATATGAACATAGGTTTTTATAAATGTAATAAATATGATCACATAGCTAAGAATTGTAGAACAAAAATTGTAGGACCTAATGTAAAGAATGAGAAAAATAAAGACCCACCTTGTAAGAAAAAAAAAAAATCTGAAATCATGGAAGAAAAGGAAAAAGAGACAGAAAATAAATCTAAGAAGGTGTGGAAGGGAAAAGCATAAATCTCCACACAGATAATGATTGCTCAAACAACACTACACGCTAAAAAGAAAAATTTATGGGTAATAGATAGTGGTTTCTCCAAGCATATGACTAGAGATAAAATCAAGTTCATCAATCTAAAGAAATGAAATGGTGGATCTGTGAGTTTGGGTGACAATACAACAGTTAAGATATGTGGGAAAGGCATATTAAGTCTAGATGGAAAAAAAACCACAAAAGATGTATTATATATTGAAGAAATGAAGCACAACCTGTTAAGTGTGAGTCAGATGTGTGACAATGGCTACAAGGTCACATTTTATTTGAAAGGATGCAAAATAAGAAGAAATGGAAAATAATTGCATAAGGATTACAAACTAATAGAAATATTTACAATATTTGTGAAGTAAAAGGTCAGATTTGTCTACTAGGGCAGGCTAATGAAAGATGATTGTGGTATATAAGATTGGGGTATGTAAATTTTGATAATTTGGTAAAAGTAAGATCAATGGGTCTAGGTAAGACACATGCCTAAAATAACCAAGCCTCTAAATATTATATGCCAAGAATGCTAACATGGAAAACAAACAAAGGCCAATTTTCCAACTAAAGAATACTCAACAACTAAGCCTTTATAGTTGGTCCATACTGATTTATGTGGACCTACAAAGATAAGAGGAATGCAAGGAGAAATATACTACATGTTGCTAATAGATTAATATACAATAATGGCATGGGTAACCTTTATGAAAGACAAGTCACAAGCATTTGAAAGATTTAGAATATTCATAAAAATGGTTGAGAAAGAGATAGGTAGAAGTATAAAATTATTAAGGTAAAATACACAAGGAGAATTCACATCAAGTGAATTTTTTGAATATTGTGAAGCACATGGAATCAAAAGATAATAATTTGTGCCAAGAACTCCACAACAGAATGGAGTTGTAGAAAGAAAGAACATAGTAGTGAAGGAAATGGCTAGAACAATGTTAAATGAGCCCAAGTTAGTAGATATGTTTGTTGAATATTCAAGATACTAAGAGGGGGGGGGGGGGGGGAATCAGTATCTTCTCAAATTCATTGAACAAACAAGATCAATTACTTTAATGCATACAATAGAGAAGAGAAAGAAAAAAGAATGAAATCACACAACACATAAGCACCAGAATTTTATGTGGAAAACCCAATGAGGGAAACACCAAGGTGAGGATTAGCTCACAATATATAGTTGTTCCAATATTGGATACAAAAGAGGCTCACTGCTTACAAGGACTCACTGTCCAAACAGGGAGGCTCACTACGTATTGAAAATTATAGAAACAAAATGGCTTACATGTAGAATATGAAATGATAGAGTTACACAAGTGTAGATTTAGTTCCTTTGATGATCAAAGTATTCACATGCTAGTAGACTAATCTTCGCTCTTCTTCACATATATGTTCTATTCACACACTTTGCATGTATCCACACGTCATGCTTTCATTTACACACCATCCTGTATATATATATATATATATATCTAATATATCTTCATGCATCAATTAGGTCAGCCTAATTGGATGCATCACATATTTATCAAAAAGATATTTTTCAGCTTCATACAAAACTTCTCCAAAATTAGTTCAACCATGTGGCATGCAATATCATGTTGGCTAGGACCAAATATAGGTCACTTATATATCTGCAATACATGTTAAACCATTAACTGATTATTAGGTCGGCCATGGATAGACCTAATAACAAAATGCAACACCATATCGATGCCAAATCACTATACCAACATATTAGCATACATAATTGCATACATACATGCTTCCAACATTTATAAATAATTTCCAAAAACCGCAACCAACAATGATCACCAAAGGAGAAATGTGGACCAAAATATCAAACCAAAACACCAGAGGATGTAAACTTGTTCTTCGTACCAGTTCAAGGTACGAGACCAATCTAATACCATAAAAAACATGGTGACATCAATGACAACACAAAGACTGATCTTCTCCATTCTTCCAACAATCTCCCCCTTTTTCATTGATGGAAACATGTGCCAAAAAGATGTATCCCCAAAATTCTCCCAATAATTTTCTCCAAATATCTCCTATATAGTTTCTCCAAATCTCTCCCCCTTTGACATCAATGACAAAGGGTGACCAAAATAGAAAATATGTAAAGGGCATGTGTAGGATCATTATGGAAAAAATAGGCCCTTAAGTGGCAAAAAATTCAAAAAAATCAGAGTTGGGCAACTTGCCATAAAAATTTGAATAAGTTATCTATATTATTTCAAAAATATGTAAGAATAGAATTTCTAGAAAATTTCAAGTTGTTTCTATACTACTAGGTTTATTTACAAAAACATAAAATCTATATGGTGAAAATTTGAAATTTCAATACATTAGTACTTAAATTTCAGAGAAAAATAAGAAGTAGGTGTCTGTCTGACCACTCTAACCACATTAAAATGAAAATATTTTTTTATAAGATTTTAGATATAAGTAGAGGACTCATGTCTCGATGTGATGCATATTTTTTTGTAATTTTTTTCCAAGTAAATAATTAATTATAAATTTTTTATTAGAACTTAAAAAAAATAAAAAGACTCGTATGTCTGACCATCTTAACTTGGTCAAAACTTCATGAAATTCATTTTTTAATTTTGTAATCTTATAGTATGTGAAGCATAGACTATGGCACATGTTTTGAATTCAAAAAATGTGATACCGTTTGAAATCTATAGATGTTTTTCAATC
Organism: Sequoiadendron giganteum; assembly: GCA_007115665.2. NCBI lineage: Eukaryota > Viridiplantae > Streptophyta > Pinopsida > Cupressales > Cupressaceae > Sequoiadendron > Sequoiadendron giganteum. The sequence goes on along the minus strand of CM021104.1, from coordinate 540,476,315 downwards.
AGCCTATCAATCAGGACTTTAGTCGTAATTCAATAGAAAATGAATAATAATTATTTATTAAATTCAAAATAAAGCATAATTTATATTGGTGGAAAGTTGAGAATCTTCTTTAAAAACCCTTTTTGTTTCATCAATTTTGGGTAAAAAAAAAGTCGTCAGCCACATACCCATCATGATCCTGCACATACCCTAAACATATGTACATGGTGATCTTGCACCTTCAAAATTTCAAAACTTGAATGCTTCCAAAAATATATAAAACTTCCAAGAACTTCCAGACATTCAAGACTTTTAAAGCTTCAAAACCTTTCAAACATTCAAACTTTCAAAATTCCCTTTTTGATCATCAATTCAATTTTTCTTCTCACCTTGTTCTATTTCCTTTTTAGCTTTTCTTTTCTTTGCTCCTTTTGTTGCCACAACAAGAAAACAATAGAAATTTGAACATTCAAGATTCAAGTAAAAATGGAACTCTTCACCTAAAGCATCTTCTTGTATCTTTCTTTGATAACTAGAGAAATCTTCTTCTAGGAAAATACAACAGAATCCATTGTTGTGCACATGCTTTCCAATAGAGCCAATAATGTGAAAGAAGATGACCAAGTTGTGGATGAGCACTGACTTTCACAATCTTCTACATCATTAAGTATTCCAAAAATATAGTCTAACCGGACCTCAACAATCTCCTTAACAAGCCAAAAAAAAATCACATCTCTTTGTCTTTGAATAGTAACCAACTCATATTTCAATTCACCAACTCTCATTTTTTGTTTCCCTTCTTTGTCTTCAAACTATCAAAATTCTTTCCAATGATGTTTACTTTAGATTCAATTTCTTTAATCAAACTTTTAAAATTGTCAACCATAGTAGGCCACTGGAGATAATACTTGTAGATATCTGACATTCTTTGATGCATTTTTTTGTCTCACTAATATGTTTGGATAACCTCTTCTTAGCTTTAGCACATCTATTTTCAACCATGACTTCTAACTTACGTCCTTTCGGACCTTCTAGTAACATTCTTTCTTCAACAACTTAAACTAAATTATCTGGAAAAGAATTAGAAACGCTTGAAACATCAATACCTTTTCTAAGTAGATACTCAACTAGAGCATCATCGATCTTAAGTTTGTCCATGGGAGAGGATGCATTCCATAATTCATCGATCTTCTTCATCTTACCTTTAACTAACATTGTCCGAATGTCATCTAGATCTAAGGATTCAAATCTAGGTTGGGATTCTTCTTTATTTTCCTACTCTTCTGGAATGATAATGATGTCTTCCATGATAAATTTTGTCTTCTTAGATTCTGGAGGGGAATCACCAATGAAAACTTCCAATTCCTTTGTTCCAGAGGATGAACCCTCCTCAAATTGACTAGACATAATCATACCAGACCACATTGTTTTTTGCAAAGATAAGAAAAAGGCTTTGCAAGCACCTATATTATCCTTCATTCCTTCCAAATATCTGTAGATTTGTTTTCCAATGAGAATCTTGGATTCATACACAACATTCTCCTTTCCTGATAGTGAGTCCAGAAGGTAGAATACTAAAAATATAAGTAAAGACCCAAAATGAAAAGGGTATCCTTCTACCAATGACATTTGTACATTTTTAGTAATATTTTCCAAAATCAAGCCACATAGATCAAATTGCTTATTCTCCTTTACCATTTTATGTGCTATATACATGGCAATAGCTGAAGTGGATCCATCATGATTTGTAGGAGACACCATACGCAACATACCTTATAGCAGGATCGGCAATAGTATCTATCAATAAGGCTTGAGGGTCTTTGTCGATTCCTATCACCTCCTCCACTTCTTTGTATTTTATAGTTTTCTTTCTAGGGAGGTCTCCAATACTACATAACCTGGTGACAACTTCAATCGCTTCCTTCGTAATTGGGTAGGAATTATCCAACACAATGTTTCCATCCTTGAATTTACTCAAAAGAAACAAGATGAATTCTTTGTCTGTAAACTAAGGGAATTCTCCCCACAAATCCAAGCCTAGGCTTCTTATATTCTACAAATCATCCAATCCTAACCCTAATTCCATTTTATTTATCTTTCGATGATTGAATTCTTCTAGTTCAACTCCTTTTAGCCTCAGTGGGATATTTCCACTCAATCCTTTGTTAAAATATTCCATCACAACATTTAACTTCTTCAAATCCAACAAGATTTTCTTCTTCTACCTTCCTCTGTAGCCACGAGAGAAAAACTTCCATCACTTATTCTCGATTGTTCACAAATATCTATTAGAGATGATCCAAATTGCTTCAAAATTACTCCAAGATAGTACCAAGTCACTCTTCAAATAAGCTCTCTTTATACACCATCTCTTAGCCATAATTCAAATAAATTGCAATAAGCTTCAAAAAATTGATAAAAAGTTTTTTCCACTGCACTAAGAAATCCCAATTCACTCTGCAAAATAATATACTTGCACTTTTTCTTCTGGTTTCTTTTGTATAACCTTTGTCCATCCAAGATTTACAACATATACTCGTGCCAACATCTAAAATGCCATATTTCCAAGGGGTTCAAACAATTTTCTATCAAGGCTCCCCCTAAGACCATGTTAGGTCTGATTCCTAGAGGAATCATCTGTACCAAATGAGGGCACATACGGATTTGTCATCTTTGGTTCTTCTTTCTTCTTCCATATCTTGTTCATTTCTTGCTTAATCTCATATTTTTCAATATTTTTCACAAGTTCATCTTCCTTTAGCGGAGTAGACTGCTTTCCCTTTTTACTTTTACACACTTTTGAAATATCCCCGGATTTTTTACAATTGTAGTAGACAACATTTCTCTAGTTTGCCTAAATCCCATTAAATTTTGATCTGCATTGATTTTCTTTATGTCCAAACTTGTTATAGGTATATCAGTAGACATCAAAATATTGATTCATCTGAACTCCATTAAACCTATTCATCATCACCCGACTAATCATCCTTACATGGGATCTGCATTTAGTAGCTTAATGTCCAATATTCTTACATGCATAACATTGTCCAAAGAAGGAACCAACAAACTAATTCATCCTACTCCTGCACTTAGTTCACCTATGACCAAATCTATCACATGAAAAACAAACACCATTGAATGATGGGTACCTTTGAGCATGTGGTTGTCTGATAGGTGATCTTCTTAGTGGATTTATTTTCTTCTTCCCTTTATCTTGAGTCTTCTAATTGTTTGTTGGATTTGATTTTTGCATATTTTCACCCATTTCATTACCTAAACTTTCTTTTTCTTTAGAAGGTTTTTTTCCTACTATCAATTCATCAATCTTGAAGGAGCTTGACTTGAAATTATCTTCACAAAGTTTTTCTTTCCCCAAATTTTCTTTCAGATTCATCACTTCATGTTCAAGCCTTGAGCATACATTAGAATTAATTTTCACCACTATATGCAAACACTACTCAACTCTCTTCTTTTCATCTAGTTTCACCTTTCATCTGGTAATCTCTTCATTTTCTTGTTTCATTTGCTCAATCACTTCTCTATGTCTTACTTTTAATTTCTTCAATTGCTCTTTCAATTTACGGACACATTCATTTACTTAATCAAGATTTTCTTTCATATCTTTTTTTTCAACTTCAGCCTTGTCAATATCTTCAAGAGAAATTTGAAGCTCTTCTTTATCCATTTGTTCAATCTACAAGATATTCCTTAGGTTTTTAGACTTCCTTAGAGGAACCATAGCTCTGATACCAATTGTTGAATATTCAAGATACTGAGAGGGGGGTGAATCAGTATCTTCTCAAATGCATTAAATAAACACCATCAATTACTTTAATGCATACAACCGAGAAGAGCCAAAACAAAGCATGAAATCACACAACACATAAACACCAAAATTTTACATGGAAAACCCAATCAGGGAAAAACCACGGTGAGGATTAGCTCACAATATATAGTTGTTCCAATACTAGATACAAAAGAGGCCCACTACTAAGTACAATAAATCTCACTGCTTACAAGGACTCACTGTCCAAATAGGGAGGCTCACTACCTATTGAAAATTATAGAAACAAAATAGCTTACAACCAGAATATGAACTGATAGAGTTACACAACAAGTGCATATTCATTTCCTTTGATGATCAAATTATTCACATTCCAACAAACTAATCTTCACTCTTCTTCGCATACACATTCTATTTACACACTTCACATATATCCGCACATCATGATTTCATTTACACACCATCCTCTATATATATCTCTGATATATCTTCATGCATAAATTAGGTCAGCCTAATTAGATGCATCACATATTTATCAAAAAGATAATTGTCGGCTTCATAAAAAAATTCTACAAAATTAGTTCAACCATGTGGCACACAACATCATGTCATCTAGGATGAAATATAGGCCACTTATATATCCACAATACATGTTGAACCATTAATTGATTATTAGGTTAGCCATGGATAGACCTAATAACAAAATGAAAAACCATACCAATGCCAACTCACCATATGAACATATGAGCATACAAAATTGCATACATACATGCTTCCAACATTCATAAACCTTTTCCAAAAACCACAACCAACAATGATCACCGGAGGGGCAATGCAAACCAAAATATCAGACCAAAACACTAGAGGATGTAAACCTATTCTTCATACCGCTTCAGGGTACTAGACCAATCTGATAGCATAACAAAAATGGTGACATCAATGAAAAACAAAGACTAATCTTCTCCATTCTTCCAATAATTTTTTGAAGAGAGGTAGTCCATAATGTAGTTTATTTTTTGAACAGAGTCCAAATAAGAGCTCGCAGTGACAACATACCCTATGAACTATGGTACGATAGATCAGCCTTTGCTAAATATTTTAAGGTATTTGGTAGAAAGTGTTATATTAAAAGAGAATATGAAAACATGGGAAGTTTTAAATCAAGGAGTGATGAAGGAATATTTATATGATATTCCACCCAAAGAAAAGCCTACAAATTCTACAAAAAAAGGCTAAACAAGATGGTAGAAAGCATAAATGTCAAGATTGATGAGAGCATAAAACATATCAAATTAGATAGAAAAGAAATTGAAGATAATTCAAACTTTGAATAAAATAATAATAATAATGAAAAAAAATATAAAGAAGTTGAGAAGGCACTTGAAAATTATGTGCATAAAGATCACCCAACATATCAAATAATTGGTGACAAAAATGGAGTTCAGACTAGGAGAAGACTAGCAAGGAATAAGGAGAAAATAAAATTTTCTCTCTTATCTCAGATTGAGCCAAAGGACTTTACTAAATCAACAAGGATGGGAGCTAGATGAAGGCTATGGAGGAAGAACTACATTAGATTGAAAAAAACAAAACATGGGAATTGGTTCCTAGACCACCAAGAAAAAATGTGATAGGCACTAAATGGGTATTTACAAATAAGCTCAATGAAGAAGGATTTTTGGTAAGGGATAAAGCAAGACTAGTGTCCAAGGGATATGCACAAGTTAAAGTCATTGATTTTGAAGAAACACTTGCACTAGTGACAATCTTAGAAGCAATTAGTTTTTTTCTTGCATTTTCAGTATAGAAAGGATTTAAACTATATCATATGGATGTTAAATTTGCATTTTTGAATGGAAACCTAGAAGAGGAAGTCTACATCGAACAACTAGATGGTTTTTAGCTATAAGAGGATGATGACTATGTAGATTGAGGAAACCATTTTATGGTATAAAGAAAGCACCAAGAGCTTGGTATTCAAGATTAGACTAGTACCTACAACAACAAGGTTTTAGGAAAGGATGTTTAGATAGAAATTTATATTTAAAATCAGAAGGTGAGCACATTATTGTTGCTGTTGTGTATGTGGATTCCATCATATTTGATGGTAGAGATGATAAAATATGTAAAATATTTTCTACAAATATGCAAGATGAATTTGAGATTTCAATGTTGGGAGAGTTATCATTTTTGTTTAGTTTACAAATTGCACAAACTAATGAAGGGGTATTTATATATCAAACTAAATATGCTAAGGAAATTATTAAGAAATTTGGTATGGAGGATAGTAGACCAATCAGTAACCCCATGATAACTGGTTGCAAGATAAAAAAAAAAGATGAATCACCAAATGCAAATTAGATAGTTTATAGGTCAATTAGTGGAAGTTTACTATACTTGACTACATCAAGACCAGATATTATACAAGTAGTGTGTATGGTAGAAATATTTCAGGCTACACCAAAGGATTCACATGTCAATGTAGTGAAAACAATATTTAACTACATCAAAATTACTATTGATTATGGGCTATGGTATCCCAAGAGAAATGATTTTTCTTTTATAGAATATACAAATGTTGATTGAGATGGATGTGTGGATGATAGAAAAAGCACAAGTGGAGGAGAATTATTCTTGGGAGACAAGTTGGTTTCCTAGATGAGTAATAAGAAAGAATCAGTCACTCTTTCCTTAGTAGAAGCATTGTATGTAGCAACATGTTGTACTCAAGTCCTATGGATGAAGTAGAAACTTAAGGACATTAAGATAGAGTACAATGAACCTATTTCTATTCTTTGTGATAATTCAAGTGCAATAAACATCTAAAAGAATCCAGTGATGTACTCTAGAACAAAAAATATATATAAAAAGTATCATTTCATTAGAGAGAAGGTTATAGACAAAGAGGTCAGCATGGAATATGTTCCCACCAAAGAACAAGTGGTTGAAATTTTAACCAAGCCTCTTCCAAAGGATTGATTTGTATATCTGAGGTAGAATTTGGGAGTAATTTCTCCCACATCATATCACTAAATATTAGTGATAGGGCATGAATCCAAGGGGAAATTCATTGGTTCTTCATTCTTCCCTAGAAACAATATAGATAGATCAAGTTAGGAAAAACTGGTTTTACAAATTTCTAACAACTTGATGGTTGTAGATTCATGGATCCCCACTTTCTCTTTGAATTTCTTGTCAATGGGTGAGTAAGTGTTTAGGGGATGTGTGCTCTTTTCCATTGATGTAAAAGGGGTAGAAAGTGATCAAATGCTCAAGAAAGTGAGCAAGGGGGAGAAACTAAAGATGATATTGGTACAAAGTATGGACTATAATATCTTTAATTGGTACGAGGGTTCTCAGCAACTAATATAGAGCATGAATTGGTATCAGATTCAAATGATAATGTTGAGTGAGCATTTGGTTTTTCCATCAATTTAAAAGGGGGATATTATTACAATATTTTTGTCATTGATGTCAAAAGGGAAAACCATTCAAGGGAGACTATTGGCACGATGATAGAGATGAAATAGGCAGTAGATTCAATATGGGTTTTTTGAGAGCTTCTCAAAAATATAAGCTACAGGTCCAAAGGTTGAAGGATGAGCTCAAAATGGGATTATTTGTGCTTTCAGACAAGGTCTAGGGTTTATTAGTTAAACCCTAAGGGTTCACAATCTTGGCACTCAATTAGAATTTATATTTCATCATTGATTATATACCAACAGTTGTAGGTTGCATAAGTTGTAACTTATGCCTTTGAACTCATTCGGCAACCAAACCCCAATTACCTAGTCTTGTGATTGACGGTGTGTGTATGCTCATGATGAATATTGATGATAACAATCAAGGTGAAAAGATACATCAAGGAGACTACCCCATACTAGGAGTAGATGGTTTAGAGTCCCTTCAATGAAATGATAAAACACAATTGAAGGAACTTCAACATATTAGGTGGAGTCTCTTTAGAGTCCCTTCAAAATGGCAATGCCAAGTTAAGATATAATTGAGATTGATCGATGGTGATCAAACGGTGGTCGCTATAGAGTTTGGTGGGACAAGATTAAGTGAAAGGAGACAAAGGAAGCTGATGATGTGTGAACATGTGGCATTAACCCAAATTTATGAGAACAATGAATATCGACGGGACCAAAAATGATAGTCTCTTTGATGTAGATGGTGCGAAGATGATCAATGGTCCCGATCATGGCTTAGAGATCTGATGGTTACCACAACCTCACAACACCTATGGTGGGACCTAGTCTAAACTATGTTGTATATCGAGGAAACCACATCATGTCAAGAGGAGATTATTTATATTCCCTTTGATCAAATGATACATCAAAGTGACAATGGAAGATTGATGTGAAAACTTATCTGATGGAAAGATCAAAGAGACCTCCAGATATCGGAGTGATAAATTTAAGTCTCTTTGATGTAATGATAGGTCAACTCACATCATCATTGTGAGTTGCATGATGTTGATGTGGAACACAAATTGCAACAACCCACCAACCCACTAATTTTTTGTTGGCTCGCATATTTTTCCAGCAGTATAGCGAGGGATGATGTAGATTGATTGGCAACTAATCCAATGGTGACTATCTGGGTTTGTGAATCAAAAAGAAGATCAATGGCATAAGCTTAAAGGATATTAATCAAACAATTTCATTTTAAAGATGTGATGATAAATGAGGAACATTGGATCATAGCACAAAGGAAGAAGATAGATGGTTAGAATTTGAAGGTGAAGGCTTCAAATAGATAAGACCATGTAAACATGAATTTTGACTGATTTATGACTAAAATGATGAAATTAATTAGTCTTGTTGGGATTATGTAGCCTTGTAACATGAGCATGAAGTGTGGATGGTTTGTGTTGGTTGTTCTTATGTTGTCATTGATGTCAACATGGTGATAACTATATGGGAATTAGTGTTGAAGATTCAAGATACTAAGAGGGGGGTGAATTAGTATCTTCTTTTAGATATTGAATAAACACCATTACTTACTTTAATGCATAGAATAAAGAGGAGAAATAACAAAGAATGAAATATCACAACACAAGGACACCAAAATTTATGTGGAAAACCCAATGAGGGAAAAACCATGGTGAGGATTAGTTCACTATATATATAGTTATGTCAATACCAATACAAAAGAAGGCTCACTTCTAGATACAAAAACTCACTTCTTACAGCGACTCACTGTCCAAAGTTGGAGGCTCACTCCCTAAAAAAATTATAGAAACAAAATGGCTTATAACTAATGGAATTATACCACAAGTGTAGATTCAGTTCCTTTGTGCTCAGAGTATTTGCTCGCATGATAGTAGACTAATCTTCACCCTTCTATTCACACACTTTGAATGTCAACACTCACTACTCTTTCTTGTTGTATTCATCTACAAACCATCTTGTATATATATCTGATATATCCGCACACATAAATTAGGTAGGCCTAATTGGATGCAATACATATTTGAAAAGATAATTTTTGGCTTCATACAAAGCTTCTCCAAATGTAATTCAACTATTTCATGCAATATTATGTCAGTTGGGACCAAACCTAGGTCACACATGTATCAACAATACATGTTAAACTACTAATTAATTATTAGGTCAGACATGATTAAGCAAATAATGAAATGCAAACATCAAAATCGATGCCAACTCACCATCCAATCATATGAACAAATGGAAATACATATATGCACTCTTCTAGTGATCATAAGACTTTTATGAAAACCTTAAACTATGATGATTACCAGAGAGAATATGTGGACCAAAATACCATATCAAACGCTAGAGGGTGCAAACCTGTTCTGCACACAGATTCAGGGTACCAAAACAATTTGATACCATAAAAAAAATGGTGACATCAATGACAACATATAGACTAATATTCTCCATACTTCCAAAAATATCCCCCTTTGGCATTGATGGCAACATGTGAAAAAAATTTCAATTCAAAACTCTCCTCCAAAAATTCTCCCCAAACTTTCCAAACCTCTCCCCCTTTGACATCAATGGAAAAGGGCACCAAAAAAAATGAATGTAAACATGGTGACATTCAAAATTGCAAAAATTCCAGTTCTTCCAAAAACTTCCAGAATCTTCTAGCTATTCAAAATTTCAAAACTAATTCACTTTCTCATCTTGTTCAGCTTCCCTTTTTCTCTTTCTTTTCCTTTTTCCAAGAAATAAACAAAACAACAAAAATTCAGGATTCAAGTAAGAATGACACTCTTCACTTGAAACACCTTCTTGTATCTTTCTTTGATAACTGGATATAATTTCTTCCATTCAAGTACCACATTATCCATTATCGTGCATATGATTTCTAATAGGGCCAAAAGTGTGAAGGAGGATGACCAATCTACAGATGAGAATTGTCTTTCACAATCTTCTGCATTAGTAAGTATTTTGGAAATATGGTCTAACTAGAATTCAAAAACCTCCTTAAGTAGCCAGAAGGATTTCACTACATCATCTCTTTGTATTTGTACAATGATCACCTCATTTTGCAATTCACCAACTCCCAGTCTTTGTTTTCCTTATTTTTCTGAACAAGGATATCAAAGTTCTTTCCAATGTTGTTTACCTTAGATTAAATTGCTTCAATCCTACTTCTAAAATCTTCAATTACAATAGGCCACCGAAGACAATATTTGTAGATATCTGGGATTTGTTTTATGTGCTTCTTCATATCCATGATAAGTTATGATAACCTCTACTTGGCTTTAGAACATCTCTTTTCAACCAAGGATTCCAACTTGTGTCCTTCCGAACCTTCAAACAACATTTTCTCTTCAAGTACTTCAACTAAATTTTTTGGCAAGGAATCACAAACAATTGATACATCAATACCTTTTCAAAGTAGATACTCAACTAGAGCATCATCAATCCCGAGTTTGTCAACTGGAGAGGTTGTATTCCATAACTCACAAATTTTCATTATCTTTCGTTTAACTAACATAGAATGGATGTCATCTGGCTTAGAAGGTTCAAATCCAAAGAAAGATTCTTCTTCTTCTTCTTTCTCTTACGAAATGAAAATGATGTCTTCGGTGAAAGATTTTATTTTCTTCGATTCTAGAGGGGAATCACTAATGAAAACTTCCAATTCTTTTATTCCAAAGGAAGAAACTTCCTCAAATCAACTACACATAACCAAACTACAGCTCATATCAGTCTGCAAAGATAGGAAAAAGGTTTTACATGCACTTACTTTATCTTTCAAGCCTTCTAAGTATTTGTATATTTTTCTTGCAACCGGAATCCTAGATTCCCACTTAACACCTTCCTTTCTTGGTAACGAGTCCAAAAAATAGAGTACCAGACATGTAAGTAAGGACCCAAAATGGAAAGGGTATCCTTCTACCAATGACATTTGTATTTTTTTGAAATATTTTCCAGAATTAGTCCACACAGATCAAACTTCTTGTTCTCTTTTACAATTTTATGTGCCAAATACATGGAAATGGCCAAACTAGAGCCATCTTAATTTCTGAAATAAATTTTATAGGAAATTCCATATGCAACATACCTAATGGAGGAATCAAAAATAGTATCAATCAACAGTGCTTGAGGATCTTTTCAACTCCTATCAGCTCTTCTACTTCCTTTTATTTAATAGTCTTCTTTTCAGGAAGGTCTCCAATGCTACATAACCTAGTGATAGCCTCAATCACTTCCTTTGTAATGAGATAGGATTTATCCAACACAATGTTTATGTCATCGAATTTATTCAAAAGGAACAAGATAAATTCTCTATCAGTAATCCAAGGGAATTCTCCCCACAAATCCAAACCTATAGTTTGTAAGTTTCGTAAGTCACTCGACTCTAATACTAATTCCATTTTCTTTATCTTGTGATTATTGAATTCATCCATCTCAAATCCCTTTAGCCTCAATGGGATATTTCCTAATGCAGGGGAATCCGGAAGATTCAAAGAAAATTTAGTTATAGAGGTTGTCGGTGATACAATGAAGTTTAGTATGATGGATAGCTTAGAACATTGAGGATGATAAGTTACAGATTAAAGGGTTTATTTTTTGGTATATCTAGTTTATTCACCTAAAGTTTCAAAGTTTTGCATGAAGATTTGATCAAGTTATGAGTATTCGTGTTTTGATAGTTGTTCGGTTGCTTTACTTGGGGTTCCTAAAAGAAGTTGATGTGATTCTAGTAATCTGAGTTGTGGGATTTTCAGTGATGATTCATGGATGTTTCTAGATTGTGATCTATCTGTGTTGTTGGTTTGCATTGACTGTTGTGCTCATGATTGGTGATTTTCTTCTGAGAGTTCATGTTTTCATTTTCTTGGCCAACATGATGGTTGTAGCATGTTGTGGATCTTCGAGGCTAATTGTTTAAGATGTTTCATGTTCGAGGCATGTTGTTTTGGGTCCCTATTATATTTGGGTCGACATTGGTTGATTCACATTGATAAGTGTTTATTGATTTGGGCTGACAATTTGTACACCTTTTATATTTTGTTGGGCCAACATGTAATGGATATTATCCTTAGATGCAAATATATATGAGTGATTATTTTGAGGATATTGAGAAGAGATGAAGGTATACATACGAGATGTGTGAATTATGTGTGTGAACAATTTTCTAATATTTTGGAGTCAAAAATAAAGTGTGAAGAAGAGTAGTCATTGTAGTTAGGGTAAAAATATTAGAGCAAAATGCATAAAAAAGTTATAATAAAAAACCCTAACAAGCACAATAGAGCACAAACTAGCATGAAAATCAAAATAAGAAGCAAATGCAAATCGATCTCCAAGCTAGATTTGATTTATCTCCATTGCTCTTCTCCACCTGCATGAGAATTCAAGATTTTGAAGGTTTGATTGTTGATATGTTGATTGCTCATTTTCACAGCATAACAATGAGATGAAAGACAATAGAAGAAAAATAGATAGATGGATAACAAGATTGAGAAAAATTTTGGCAGAGTGAGGATGCTAGAAGAAGATCCTCCCAAATGGCCTATGAAGGGCTTGATTTATAGGAGAAGGCTGATTTGATTTGATAGGAGGCCTGCTAGGGGATTTCATCACCCCTAGGGATGACCTCAATCAAGGTGTGAATCAAAAGATGATTCTTTGAGAGTTAAAATCTTGTCACTCTTGGCTAAGCCCCAAAGAAATTTATACCTTTGGGAAGTCAAGGTGAAGGGTGGGTTACCCCTTTCTCCTAGCTATGTGGCAGGATTTTTCTTTCAAATCATCCCTAGTCAACCTCATGCATCCTAGATTAAGACTTGATTGGCCATACCCACTTGACTAGTTCTAGGACTTGTTGATGTGTCTTCTTCAAGTGCATGCTTAATCATCACATTCATAACTTCAAACTCAAACTTGTTTGTGTCTTGCATGTGTGATTCATGTGTGTACATGTGTAATCATTTATTTGAAAATTTCCATATCAAGCTATAAATACCAAAACATAAAAATATCATTCTAATCACCCTTTTTCTGATCACATTCCAATCAATTTCATATTAATCAATCCAAGTCATTCAATCTAATCATTTCACATCATCATCATCACCCTAATCTTAGTCAAGCACTTGCTAAAATGGTCCTAATCCTTAACAATTCTAATCACAAGCCCAATGTCATATGTCAAGGAGCCCCTTCACCTAATCATGAAGATAATCCAAAACCATATATCCTCCAAGGTGGGTCAAACTTTGCTCCTAGTGATGATATAACTTTGTAGATCTTAGTGATGATGAATTTTTTTTTGAAATCTTAGGTCACCTTAATGATACTATTGACAAGGGAAATACCACCCTAAGTTTGGAATCATACACCATCCATTTACTAGTCCTCCATCCCCATCTAATAAAACACCTATCTCAAAGAACACTAGTCCTACACCAACACCACCATCCAACTTCACAAGCTCTAATCCATCAACCAAAGAATCCTTTAAAAATTTTCTCCAAAGACTACTGGCACGAAATAGACCATCCTCATGTCAAGCACCCATTAATGATCTTACCAACAAACCTTTGAATGTCATGTCTATTCTTGCAACTCCATCATGTGGTCCACAAACTATTGATCTTATATGTATAAGTCAAATAACATCATGCCCTCATGTTGTTGATCATAAAGAGCACACCAAGCCTCTTTTAGAGCCTTCCACTTCCATTTCCACTCAAATCCAAGAGCTATGTCAAGAGTATTATCCTAAGCATAAAGAAACATTAACCTCTCATTCTAATCAAGATCTAGGCCCTTCTAATTATCCCACTCATAACATGATGAAGCTTCCCTCTATGATCTAGATCCTACCTATGATCAAGAAGACTATGATGATACCCTTAGCCAACTCTATGCATTCCATGGTCAAGAGCCTATCACTTCACCTATCCATGAGCAAGAAACCTCTGTTTCCCCTATAGACCCCCTACCTAGTCCTATCCATGATCCCACATTATCCACTTGTCATGATGATACATATGCCTCCCAAGTAAATGTAGAAGATCAAACCAATAGTGTGGATCTAAATGAACATAATTAAGATCCTAATGATCCTTCCACATCCACTATAAACCCCATTTCAAATCCACCAACATGTCCTATTGGTCTATCCATATTTATTCATGAATGTTCCTACTTAGAACAACAAAAACCTTTATCCACTTCAACTTATTCATCTAATAATGAGCTCAAGTCTAGTGTCCAAAACACACCTAGTCCCATTGTCCATTGCATGCTTCAAAACATGAAATACCAAGGTAAAGGTTTAGGCCTTCATGAACAAGGTATTTTTGAGCCAATCCATGTCAAGGTCCCTCCACGCTCTTATGTCCTTGGTTATACACCCAAAGGACACCAATATAAATATGTTGGTACTTCCTCCACCCATCCTAAGTCCTCTTTCCACCATAAATCCTATCATACGCCTAAAACATATGTTGCCATCCCTCATCCATTATCCCAAAAATGTCAAAAGCATGTGATCGTACACCTTCCACCATCAAATTTTCTGCCATTGCTTCCAACTTCTAATATCCATCCATCTAATCTACCTCCACTACTACCAACACCTAATATCCCCATTATCCAATCCCCTTATCCACCTATCCATAAATCCTCTAAAACTCCTAATCATGACCAATCAATGCACACATTGTCTAAACATGAAGCTTCCACTCATTCCACCATACCCATGAGATTCAAAAGCAAAAAATTTGATGCCTCTATCTATAAATCAAAAAATATGAAGGGTCCCCATGCCCTAGAACACAAAAGCAAAGAAACAAAGAAAAATCCATCCAAAAAGCAATATAATCTCATACTTTCAAAAGAAAATTCTAAAAACAAAATGTTTTGGGTACCTAAGAAAAAGGAAAACAATTCAAACAAGAGATCTACATCTCAAAAATCCCAACCATCCACTTCCACCTCACATTCCCACTCTATTCAAGAATCTCATATTCCATCCCACAAGAAAAATAAGTCATAAAAATACTAAATCTATGTGGGTACCTAAAGCACTTCATCACCCATCTCCTAAGCAACCATCTCCATTGCTTCCTACACCCCCTCCACATAAAAAGCTTCAATGTTTATCACAATGTGTTCAACCATTGGTCATGGTTCCCTTCTATTTCATAACGACTCCACATACCTCTATCTTGTCACCCTTCACTCATTATCCTACATATCCCCCCCATCACATTCCTATGGTCCATTCTTTTGGCTAAGCCTCCCATCCCTCTTCCCTAGATAATCCACATCATAATCCATCATCTACCTACTCCATCTCCCTTTCATATCATCCCTTACCGACATCTATGAGCATAATGACATTTTACATGGTCCATGCCATGACATCCATCTCTAGTGAGACTATCATTTTTCATACAACTATACACTTGAGTTCCTCCTATCCATATTCCCCTTCTCCTATCCAAAAAAAAAAAAGTCAAAATCAAAAATGTCAAAAATATTAAAAAAATAAAATAAAATCCAAAAAAGTAAAGAGAAATCCCTTCGTCCAATGATGAAAACCTGGTAAACAGGCACCTTGGATAGGTACCATGATGAAAACCTAGCAAACATGCATCATGTGTAGGTTGATCTTCTATGTCACTTACACTTGGGGGCATGTTGTCTCATCCTACCATATCATTTTTTATCCTATCATATCGTATCTTACCATCTCCTATCTTATCATCCTTGGCCATCATACCCATATACTTATCATATTGAGTCCATTCATCCTCTCTTCCTCCTTTTTATCTTGATAAAGATAACGTTGAAACATGCTTTGGATATCTTTTGATATACCGCATCCTTCCAAACAAGCCTATCATTATCCTAGTATCATAAGAAATCCTAAGTATTGTACCTAGAATGGGGCATGTTATTCCTATGTGATGTAGTCTTTGGAGATCACATCCTTTCTCTCTTATGATGCATACATCCAATCCATTCACTATGACGTCATTTTTATCGATCTATATATCATGAGCCTTTTGTTCCTTATCCTATCACCCACCCTTTCATCCATCAATCCCATCTATCTCCTTGTACCTAGAATTGGTTTTCCCTTGTCATTGGTATCTAGAAAAAAGGCTACCCATATTTTCATC
Organism: Sequoiadendron giganteum; assembly: GCA_007115665.2. Taxonomy (NCBI): domain Eukaryota; kingdom Viridiplantae; phylum Streptophyta; class Pinopsida; order Cupressales; family Cupressaceae; genus Sequoiadendron; species Sequoiadendron giganteum. The sequence continues at coordinate 540,459,927 of CM021104.1, read as the reverse complement.
CATTGACATCTCAAAACATCTCAAAAAATTCCTAAAAAAAATGCCAAAAAAATCACATAGGCCAAAAATCCAAAAAAAATCAAATATTTAAAAAAAATAAAAAATAAAAACATTTCAAAAATCCAAAAAATCAAAACATTTCAAAAATCCAAGCAATAAAATCAAACTAAATCACTTCTTCCAATCAATTAAACTTTTTCAAATCAATTTCTTCATCAAATTATCCAATCACATAATTTCTTCCAATCAAATCCCTTCTTCTAATCAATCACACCACTTCTTCTAATCAAAATCATTCTTCTAATCAATCCAATCATTATCATCAAATCAAATCATTTCTTCATCAATCCAATCAATCAAAATCATTCCAAGTAAATCCATCCCTCAATTTAATTCATCAATCATCATCCAAATCTTCAAATCTAGCATCTTCAATCCTTCCAAGAAATAATCCAAATGCAACTCAATCCTTAATCCATACCAACCAAGCTAATCAATCAAGTCAAATTATCCAATCACATTTCGGTCTTGATCCTAATCTTGTTGTAAACCCAATCAATCAGTTAATCATCCTTGTGTTGATCTAGGGATATATCATTCCCCGCAATGACAACACTATCATCATCATAAATCAATCAATCAATCATCCTTGTGTTGATCTAGGGATATATCATTCCCCACAATGACAACACTATCATCATCATCAACCAATCAATTAATCATCGGTTTACAGCTTGACAAGGGCAATACCTTGTTTGTTTTTGTATCATTTGTACATGCTTGCTTGCTTGTGTGTGTTATCATTTTTATCTTGCATTTGCATCAAATCCAAATCACTCCCAGCTAATATTCATATCTTGTATCTAGACAAGGTTGTATTATGTTGGGGCATGAGACACATTGTCACCTTGGTCCTTATACCTTGGTGCATAACGTCTAGTGCTATATCAAACATATGATTGCTCACTTTATTGCAGCATGGCGTGTCATTTTTCTTTTTCATCTACTTCTTATCTTGTATTATTCATCTTATCCCTCCTTTATCATTTCATTCATTTCAAGATAATGTTTGTGTTTATGCAACCTTCCTATCCTCTCAAGGGGGCATCATCATCATTATCATATCCTATATCATCATCCCATTTCTTCATATCTGTTGCATCATCATATTTTTCTATCATCCCTTTCCTTCATTCATCATACTCCTCACTTCTTAAAGTGGCTGGGGCATCATATTTTTTTCATCTATCCATACCTTAGCTTCTTTGAAATGATGTTACTTCACATATATTTCACCATCTCAAACATCATCTCAAAGAGGGGCAAAATGTAGACACCCAAAATTGTCCATGTCATAACATTACCTAGTCGATACATGACCTTGTAAAACATTTTTTAATATTTTACCCTAGGTCATTACATTATCCCACTTATCCCATTTATTCCACTTAATCACCTTCCCAAATAATTAAATAAATCTCATTTATTTAATTAATTCCCCCTTCACATGTCTCAAAATAATTCAAATTAAATATTTGAATTAATCCCTCACTTAATGTCACATTGCAACATGTGACATCACTACAACTCTTCACATCCACAAATAATTTAAATAATTTTTTAATTTAAATTATGAGATTCTCACTGACATCTTATTTTTAGCCCCATTCATTATACGTCATAAGCATCTTTTCCTCTGAAATAAATTAAAAAATTTCACTATTCCCTCATATCCTAATTTTAGCCTCATGTCATAACTCACTTAATGTTCATCATAGGCACTAAAATAAACTTTTAATCCTAGCCATACATATCACAAATTTGACTTTTAATCTTGGCCATCGAATCAAATCAACCTTCTCCTATAAATCAAGCCTTTCAAAGGCCATTTGGGAGGATCTTCTTCTAGCATCCTCACTCTGCCAAAATTTCCCTCAATCTTCTTATCTATCTATATATTTTTCTTCTATTGTATTTCATCTCATTGTTATATTGTGAAAATGAGCAATCAACATATCAACAATCAAAAATCCCACCACATAGCCGGGAGAAAGGGGTAACCCATCCTTCACCTTCACTTCCCAAAGGTATAAATTTCTTTGGGGCTTAGCCAAGAGTGACAAGATTTTAACTCTCAAAGAAACATGTCTTTTGATTCACACCTTGATTGAGGTCATCCCTAGGGATGATGAAATCCCCTAGTAGGCCTCCTATGAAGGGTATGACAAAAGCGAACCAAGTGAAGTGTTTTTGATGACACACGCACTTGATTCACACTCGCAATTGTTAATTTCCCTTTAGAAAATTGAAATGTGTGTAAGAAAATTCAAGCACTTGTTATTTTTAACCCAAAGTAAAAATATGTGATGGAAGACGATGGTTCTTTTTAAGCCCAATTTTAAAGTGTGATTGCAAACAAGATGTTTGTTTTAAAGCCCCAAATTGAAGTGTTTTGCAAACAAGATTGGTTGATCAAATGAGAGATAAAGATAGTAGAATGAGTGTACCCGAAATTTTTCTCTTTCCAATTTGATGTGTATGAATGATATTGCTAATACTAAAGCTCCTTATGATCACCTACAAAATCAAAAAAATAATATTATAATACAACCATAAACAAAAAAAGTTCATCAAAAAATTGCAATTTTAGATACATTTTTTTAACATAGATGAATTAGATTTGATTATTTGAAGATATTATGGATCTGAAAAATAAAAAACCAAAGAAAAGACCCATGCTAATTTTTTGAGAACTTTCCAAAAATGTAAAGAAATCAAAAAATTTCTCTGTTTTGCACCAGAAAATGCAGATTTGTTAAAAACATACAGAAAAAAAAGATTGGATTATTTCGCATTGTATTTGACCTATAAATTAAATCTGTAAAATAGATACCCCTATTAAAATTGTAAAAGCTTTATAAAAATGTAAATAGTTTTGAAAAATTCGCTGATTTCTGTTCATAAAGTAAGTTTCATGAAAAAATATAAAATAGTGATAACTCCTACAAAAATGGTGGTAAGCTCTCAATATTTTTATTGTGTCCTTTTGAGATAATGTATAGGAATTTGTAAAAATATTGTGGAAAAATGCATAGCCGTTTGGAAGATATGAATTTTTTTGTAAAACTTGGTGTTTTGTCCAAAAACTAGCAGACTTGCAACAAAAAGTTAATGAAAGCTACAAAAAAGAAAGCTAGATCAAAGGATTCATGTAAGGTTCACAAAATGTAGTTAGGGTAAAAATATTAGAGCAAAATGCATAAACAAATTATAATGAAAAACCCTAACAAGCACAATAGAGCACAAACTAGCATGAAAATCAAAATAACAAGCGAATGCAAATCGATCTCCAAGCTAGATTTGATTTATCTTCATTGCTCTTCTCCACTTGCATGAGAATGCAAAATTTTGAAGGTTTGATTATTGATATGTTGATTTCTAATTTTTGCAACATAACAATGAGATGAAAGACAATAGAAGAAAAATAGATAAAAAGATTGAGAGAAATTTTGGCAGAGTGAGGATGCTAGAATAAGATCCTCCCAAATGTCCTGTGAAAGGCTTGATTTATAGGAGAAGGCTGATTTGATTCAATGGCCAAGATTAAAAGTCAAATTTTTGATATGTATGGCTAGGATTAAAAGTTTATTTTAGTGCCTATGATGCACATTAAGTGAGTTATGACATGAGGCTAAAATTAGGATATGAGGGAATAGTGAAATTCTTCTATTTATTTCAGAGGAAAAGATGCTTATGACCTATAATGAATGGGGATAAAAATAAGATGTGAGTGAAATCTCATAATTTAAATAACAAAATTATTTAAATTATTTATGCATGTGAAGAGTTGTAGTGATGTGACACATGTTGCAATGTGACAATAAGTGAGGGATTAATTCAAATTTTTAATTTGAATTATTTTGAGACATGTGAAGGGGGAATTGATTAAATAAATGGGATTTATTTAATTAATTGGGAAGGTGATTAAGTGGAATGAATGGAATAAGTGGGATAATGTAATGACCTAGGGTAAAATATTACAAGATGTTTTACAAGGTCATGTATCGACTAGGTAATGTTATGACATGGAAAATTTTCGGTGTCTACAGTCATGAAGCACAGTGATGAGATGTTTTGATCTAGAAAGATTAGTAGAGTAGAGAAATCTAGGAGCAAAAGGAAGAAGCGATGGAAGATTGTTATTATATGAATTGTTTGTAATTCTTAGGCTTTGGCCGAACATCTATAAATCCCAAGTGGCATATGTAATGTGTTTTGAGATCATAATGTAATGAGGAGTAATCTTTTGAAGGCTATGTTTTTCCCTTTGAGGGTTTACCCAGGATAATTCTTGTGTCATGTTTTCTTGCATATATGTTAGCTTTATGTGGATTATATGTTAGCTTAGAGAGCATATCAATAAGATTTGAGTGTTAGTTGTTTAAGTTGTGAGGTGGGATAGTCCCTCACTGGACCCTCTGACCTTGGACTACATCAATTGGTATCAGAGTTGGTTGTGAATCTGTTGGCTAGCTACAAATCTATTTCAGAGCAAGTTGTAGAGTAGGTTGAAGAGCTGGTTTTGAATCTGGTGCAAGATGAGGAAGATTGGGAAAAGGGAAAAGAAGGGAAAAGAAAACCTGATATGTGAAAGGGATAATTTGGGGAAAGAATTGTGTGAACTCAGGAAGTGTAATTGTAATTCAGAATTGATGGAGAGGATGAAATAACTAGGAGAATACAAGTATGATTCTCTTGAAGAAGAACTAAAAAATATAAGAAGGAGAAATGAAGAACTAGAAGCAGAGTTGAATAAGTTTGAGGATATTGAAAAGGAAATGGAAGAAGGATTCAAGTTGTTTAAGAATTTGGACAAGAGGAGAAGAGATCTGGAGGAAAGTTTGAAAGAGCTGAACAAGGAGAATAGTTTGCTGAAGAAGGAAATATTTGACTTGAAGGAACATGCTAACAGGTTGGAGGAGAATGAGACTTTGATGTCTAAACTGGAAGTGAGTGATGTTTCTTGTGATACTAATGATTTGTGTGATGTTGTAGAAACTTCTTAAAAAAATGGGATTGAAGATGAAAGTGTGACTAAGCATGTGATTGTTGGAGATGGTATTGGTTTCAAAATCATGCAGAGAATGGGATATAGAGGAAAAGGATTAGGAAAGAATCAACAAGGAATGATAGAGCCTATTGAACTAGTAAGGAGAGAAAAAAGTGAAGGCCTTGGATATGATAGAGGTAAGGATGTTGTTACAAGTTCAAACAAGTCAAATCAGGTAAGAAAAGGTATGTATTGTTCACATTGTAATAGGCATGGACATAAAAAGGAATTGTGTTGGGATCTACATCCTTTTAAGTTTTCTGGATTAAGGAATCATTCTAAGAAGATGTGATGGAATAAAATGAGAGGGAGAAATCCTAGAAAAAATTATATACAATTGAATTATAGATGGATTGATGGATCAAAATGGAAGTATGTTGCTCATAAGTTCAAGAAGTTATATAGATTGAAGCATTCTTGTGTTGAGGAAAAGGAAGGATCAAGATGCAAGGAAAATAGACCTTATGCAGATCAGAAAAAGGATAGCTATTCAAACTATAGAGGGAGAGGTGACAGGCATCATAATTCTTATCACAATGAAGGGTACCAGAGGAGTGAAAGATGATTTTCTAGAGAAGGAACCTATTTTCAATTTTGTAGGAAGAAAGAATCAAGCATCGAATGTCATAAAGAACCTAATACTAGAGAAGCTTATGAAAGAGAAGCAATAAAGGATGTAGAGATAGTTTGTGCAGATGAAGAAAAACCTGTTGATACAAAATCAGTTTATCCAGAGGAACGAGAACCTTTGGAGGAATCAGATTGGATAGTGGAACCAAAAGAAGAAGTAATGATCTTAAGGCTTATGTGAACCGATGTGAAGCATAATCGGAAAGGGGGAGTCTACATTGCAGAGATAGAGAATAGTAAAGGAACAATATATAACATTTTGAGGTGTGTAAAGGATATGCAAAGATCATAAAGTGTTGCAGAGGAAATTTAGAAATGGTATTGATGGTCAAGGAAGTAATATGATTATTCTGAAGGATGCAAGTATGTGTTAACTTTCAATTGATTGAAGCATACATTGATCTTGAGGTATCTTGCAGAGAAGGCTTGCTCAGATTGCTGACCATTGAGGTAATGTAAGGATTGCAAGTAGAATGCCAAACTTAGAAGAACTTGAGGTAGTTTTGCATGCTGGAATTGAATATACCATCAACCTTGAGGCAGTTGCAAGTACCTATGAATTTTTCAACAAACCAACTCAAAGAGACAAAATTGATTTTTAAATAACTTAGCCCAAAGTGAAGAGGCTCACTTTTAAAGTAACCTCGAGAGTCTGATACAGGGGTATCTAAAAGATTCGAAGAACATTGAGTTATTGAGGTTGTTGGTGATATAGTGAAGTTCAATATGATGGCTAGCTCAAAACATTTAGTATGAGAAGTTGCAGATTAAAGATTTTGTTGTCAAGTATATCTAGTTTATCCACTGGAAGTTTTAGAGGTTCACATGAAGATTTGATCAAGTTATGAGTATCTATGTTATGATAGTTGTTTGGTTGCTTTAGTTGGTGTTCTTGAAATAATTTGATGTGATTCTAGTAATCTGAGTTGTTGTGGATGTTTCTAGATTGTGATCTATCTATGTTGTTGGTTTGCATTGATTGTTGTGCTCACAATTGGTGATTTTTTTTTGAGAGTTCATTTTTTCATGTTCTTGGCTGACAAGGTGGTTGTAGTGTGTTGTGGATCTTCGAGGCTAATTATTTAAGATGTTCCATGTTTGAGGCATGTTGTTCTCGGTCCCTACTATGTTTGGGTTGACATTGGTTGGTTCACATTGATATTTTTTTATTGATTTGGGTTGACAGTTTGTACACATTTTATATTTTGTTGGGATGACATGTAATGGATGTTATCCTTAGATGCAAATATATATGAGCAATTTTTTTGAGGAGGTTGAGAAGAGATGAACGCATATGTGAGAAATGTGCCAGTTCTGTGTGTGAACAATGTTCTAATATTTTGAAGGAAAAAATAAAGTGTGAAGAAGAGTAGTCATGAAGCTTGGTGATGAGATGTTTTGATTCAGAAAGATCAGTAGAGTAGAGAAATTTGGGAGCAAAAGGAAGAAGCGATGGAATATTGTTATTAGATGAATTATTTGTAATTCCTAGGTTGCGCCCTAGCATCTATAAAGTTCGAGTGACACATGTAATGTGTTTTGAGATCATAATGTAATGAGGAAAAATCTTTTGAAGGATGGTTTTTTCCCTTTTAGGGTTTTCCCAGGATAATTATTGTGTCATGTGTTCTTACATATCTGTTAGCTTTATGTGGATTATATGTTAGCTTCCATTGCATATCAATAAGATCTGAGTGTTAGTTGTTTAAACTATGAGGTGGGGCAGTCCCTCATCGTACCCTCCTACCTTGGATTGCATCATTTCCACTCAATCCTCTATTAGAAGGTTTCATTATAGCACATAACTTCTTCAAATTCAACAAATATTTCTTCTTTTACCTTCCTCTATGACTATGAGAGAGAAAATTTTGTTTCTTTCTTTCAAATGTCCACAAATATCTCTCAGAGATGCTCCAAATTGCTTCAAAAATGCTCCAAGATAGTTCCAAGTCATTCCTCAAATGCTTCAAATGTTCAAAATGACTTAAAAATTTATGCTTTATAGACCATTATTTTTCCCTAAATCACACTAATTGAAAAAATCTGACAAAAATTTTCTTTCACTACCCTAAGAAACCCTAATTCACTTTGCAAAAGAACATGCTCACAGTTTTTATTCTGGTTTCTTTTCCATCACCTCTATCTATACATTCTTTACAACATATCCACATGCCAGCATCTGACACATCGTAATTCTAGGGGTTTTAAATGATTTTATAATATAGCTCCCCTAAGACCATGCTAGGTCTAATTCCTAGAGGAATCATCTACACCAGATGAGGGTAAAAACATATTAATAGACTCTTATTCTTCTTTCTTCTTCCATATCTTGCTCATTTCCTACTTAACCTCTTCCTTGTTAATCTTTTTCACCAATTCATCATCTTTCATCAGACCAGACTACTTTCCCTTTTTACTTCTCCACACTTTTGAAATATATCTTGGCTTTTTGTAATTGTAGCAGACAACATTTCTCTATATTATTTGATTCCATTAATCTTTGTTCTAAACTAATTTTATTTGTGTCCAAACATGTTACAGGTATAGCAATAGCCATTAAAATATTTATTCATCCTCCCTCCATTGAATTTGTTCATCATCACCCGACTGCTCATCCTTACCTAAGATTTGCATTTAGTAGCTTTATGTCCAATCTTCTTGCATGTATAACATTGTTTGGATAAGGGACTAGAGAAATGATTCATCCTACTCCCACACTCAGTTTCCTTATGACCAAATTTATTACATGAAAGAAAAACACCATTGAACAATGAGTACCTTTGAGCATTTGGTTGTTTGATAGGTGGTCTCCTTCCTAGATTTATTTTTTGCATCCCTTTATCTTGAGTCTTCTAATTATTTACTGAATCTGAGTTCTGCATCTTTTCACCAACTTCATTGCCTAGCCACCTTTTTTCTTTAGAAGGTTTCTATCTAGCTATCAATTCATCAAGCTTGGTGGAGCTATCTTTTAATCCACTTTCATCTTTAGTCTGGTATTCTCTTCATTTGCTTGTTTTAGTTACTCAATTACTTATATATATATTTCTTTGAATTCTTTTAACTAATCTTTCAATTTTTGGATGCATTCATTTGCTTCATCAGGATTTTCTTTCATATCTCTATTTTCACTTTCAGCTTTGTCAAGATCTTCAAGGGCAGTCCAGAGTTCTTCTTTATCCGTTTTTTCAATCTGTAGGATCTCCCTCAAGCTGTTAGACTTCTCTAGAGGAACCAAGACTCTGATATCAATTATTGAAGATTCAAGATATTGAGAGGGGAGTGAATCAATATCTTCTTTCACATTTTTAACAAACATCATTACTTACTTTAATGCATAGAACACAGCATGAAATCCCACAACACAAGGAAACCATAATTTTTATGTGGAAAATCCAATGAGGGAAACACCACGGTGAGGATTAGATCACTATATATATAGTTATTTCAATACCAGTACAAAAGAAGGCTCACTACTAGATACAAAATCTTACAGCTTACAAGGACTCACTATCCAAACCTGGATGCTCACTGCCTACAAAAGTTATAGAAACAAAAAGGCTTACAACCAGAATATGAACTGATAGAATTACACAAGTGCAGATTCAATTCCTTTCATGCTCAGAGTATTTTATCACATGACAAAAGACTAATATTCACCCTTCTATTCACACACTTTGCATGCCAACACTCACTACTCTTGATTTTTGTATTCATCTACAAACCATCTTGTTTATATATCTGATATATTTACATGCATTGATTAGGTCGTCCTAATTGGATGTAATACATATTTGAAAAGATAATTATCAGATTCATACAAAGCTTCTCCAAATCTAATTCAATCATGTCATGCAATATTATGTCAGTTGGGACCAAATCTAGGTCACACATATATCTGCAATACATGTTAAACTACTAACTGATTATTAGGTCAGCCATGATTAGCAAATTAATGAAACAAAAACACTAAAATTGATGCCAACTCACCATCCAATCATATGAATGAATGGAAATACATATATTCACTCTTCTAGTGATCATAAGACTTTTCTCAAAACCTTAAACAATGATGATTATTGCAGAGAATATGCGGACCAAAATATCAAATCAAACACTAGAGGGTGTAAACCTATTCTGCACACCAGTTCATGGTACCAGACTAATCTAATACCATAAAAAACATGGTGACATAAATGAAAACATATAGACTAATATTCTCCATACTTTCAATAGGAATTCTACTTGGTTTACTAAAATTTGTTCTTTGTTGATAACGCTCTTTTGTGATGGATCAATTTGTTGGTATTTGAGTCTAAACTCACCGTAAGAACATATATGACTCTAATCTCTTACCCATGTTTTCATGAATCATTCAGATAGCTATATCCTTGATCTTGATATTTTTTGGGTTGTGAGCATAAATTTATCTCTAATAGAGTTCAACTCTATATCTTACTATTGTTGTTTGCTTGGTATATCTATGTGGGAGACTCCACATTTTCTTAAGGTGAACATTCTTATGCTACATATTTTTTGGTAGTATCTATGATGGTAGTATGTTGAGAAATTGATGTGTTCTCAGATCTGGAAGATGTTTTCTTTGAGGATTTTTTTTTGGTTTGGAGATTCTATGAATTATGTTCTAGTCTTGGCCAACCTAATGTGTGCAATACATTATGGAGACCAATTATATTTTATGGATGTTAGCCGACTTGGTATAATGCACTACATGAATAAATTTTTTAAATCGTATATAGTGCTGACAAAGAGAGTTGCAATTTTTTTTTCATCTAATTAGGCCTTGACATAATTGATGAATAAGATATACTTGTCTATATATAAGATATTTTGAAGAGTAGGAGTGATAGAGTAAGAAGTGGGTGAGCAAGTGAGAAGTGGGTGTGTGAGTATGGAAGGAAAGATCCAAGCCTAAATGTTTTATCAATTGAGGATCAGTGGAGATTAGTTGAGTGACTATTTTGTGAGGAAGTACTTCATATTCTGAGCTTCATTGGAGTTGAACCCTACACATTGAAGGTGTATTCTATCAGTTCAATCTTTTGTCAATGAGCCACTTTTTTTGTATCTTGGCAGCTAGCTATCTTTTGTACTCAAGAAGTGAGCCTTTTTAAGGACAGTGAGTCTTGGAAGTGAGCCTTGTAATATCTTGTATTTGGATATAATATATTATGATTTAACCCTCACCATGGTTTTTCCCTTTTTTGGTTTTCCACATAAAAATCTTGGTGTCTATGTGTATGGTTGCATTCATTGTTTTTTATGTTCTCTTTTTATGATTCAATTAGAATTTTGATAATGGTTAAATAGATTTTACTATGGTTTTATGGAATACTAATTCACCCCCCTTCTTAGTATTCTAGATGTTCAACAATTGGTATCAGATCTTGGTTCCTCAGAAGAAGCCTAATAGCTTGAGGAAGGTCTCAGAATTTGAGTATAAGAAATTTTTTCCTTCGAAAGTGATCTTTACAAGATGTTAAAAAAAAATAGAATATTTGAAGGACAAGTTGATAAAAGCGAATGAGTATGTTGAAAAATTGCAAAGTAAAAGTGTTTAAGCATGTGATCTATTGGTTGAGACAAATGAAATTATCTCCAACCTGCTGCAACTATTGGATGAAAAGAAAATAACTAAAGAATGACAAGAAATTGAAATTCAAAGGAAGCTGGATGAATGCACAAAGCTTGAGGAAGAAGCGAAAATCCTAAGATCTAATTTGGAAAAGGAAAGAAGTTTTCAAGATAAATTTAGGGTAAGCTCAACAATGCTTGATGAGTTTATTACTTCTCAGAGATTGGAAATGGATAAAAGTGGTTTAGGGTTTGAAAAAGGTCAAAGTTCTAAAGCAAAGAAATCTATTGGTGAGAAGACTCAATGGAAAGATGGACAAATCAAGGATCTAAGGTACAACTCTACAAGAACTCCCATCAAACAACTTGATGCTAAAAGGTACTTATATTTCAATGGTGTTTGTTATTCTTACAAGAAATTTGGTCATAAGGAAAAGGACTACAAAAGTAAAATTAAAGATTCTTTATCATTCTCCAATGAATATTTTAAGTGCAAGAAGGTTGGATATAAAGCTATTCTATCTAAAAATAAGTTGAATAAAAGAAAGAATGGAAAAATAATGCTATTTTTTGTTAGTGCAACAATCTAGAACATCCTGCTAATAACTATAGAAGAAAAAGAAATAATTATCTAGTGAAGAAGCATGATCAAATCATTAATCCAGAAGAAGAAATAAAAGCGATGAAAAGGATTTTGAGAAAGGAAGGAGAGTTCAAGAAAGTTGAAATTGAACCATTAGTCTTATTTGTGGCGACCTTCGATTGGGATACTCCAATTAATTTTTGAGTCAAGCAATGGCTAAGGGGGGGCAATTATCAAAACAATTAAAAAGCCCCCTCATCAATACTTATGTCATATCATGATATAAGTATATTTAATGTGGTAACAAAATTAACGAATTTCTTAGTCGTGTGTGTGAAGAATAAAGGTTGCGGAATTTGAAAGAATGGAGGTGTACACAATTTTTGAGGTAATCTACCTACAAGTTGAAGCACTTATTATAAAATCATTCAAAATGAAAGAAATAAATTTATATCATTCAAGAGGCATATGTAATTTTAGAGAAGAATGCAAAGGAAGTTTAGAGAGAAATTCATAGTTTTAGGGTTTGAAGAAGAGATCAAGTAGATTCAAACTGAGCTTCAGAATTAGGATATCTATACATTCCTTTTTGGAATTTATAAAGGTATTCTTGTTTGCACAATCTTTCATTTTAATTATTATGAATAATTTAAAGGTTGTGAATAGTACAAATAGAGTGCAAGTTAATTTGAGAAGACATTTGAAGAATGTGTCAGAAGAGTTTGTTAGTGCATTCTCAAGCACCCCTCTGAGAGTGTTTCCCATAGAGGATATGTATACATTTGTTTACAGTAAGATAGAAGAAATTTCATCAGTCCAATTGAGAATTCTATGGATGAATGAATTGGAAAAGAACCATGATGCCTAAAAGGTGTTAGTTGAGAAGAAGTTGGATGTTTGGAGGAAAGTACCTTTGTTTGAATTTGAGAGGAAGTATATTTGAATAGTTTTGAGTAGAATTCATGATGAATCTTTGTGGATTGATGAAGCACATTTGATTACCAAAGAAGAAATCATAGATGTAATTGGTTTGTGTTCCTCTAGACTAGTTCCCAAACAAAAGGCTATGGATGAGAAAGAGATAATTGAGGTTACCAGTGCAAATATTGAAGGGAAAGATATTGATTTGAGATAAATTGTGGATCCGGTTATTAGATATGTTGCTATGGTCATCGGTCAAAATTTTTGTTTACCTAGCAATGGCCTCATAGTTACTACTCCTATTGTACATAATGTTGTTTATATGGTTAAAAGAGGTATGGATTATGACTTCTGTGAATTACTTTGTATACACATTTTAAATAATTTAAAGGAAATAAAGAAGAGTAAGAAGAATAAATTTCAATATGGAAATTTGGTTGTCTATTTACTCTTTTACTTTTTGGGAGAATTACCAGTAATAGGAAGGATAAAATGGTCAAATAAAGATCCTATTTCCCATAAAATTATGAACTTTGTGATAAATATTGGTAATTCAGATGTAGAAGAGACTACCCTTGTTGCATTCTTTGGAACATTTCAAATGAGGATGAGCATAAGGTCTATGATTCTAGTAAGTGTTGTTGAAAAAGGTACTCCGAAAGCATCAATTTTCTTGTGTCTACAAAGTTCTATCACATGGAAATAGTTGAATCAAGGTTGGTGTGGACATCTAAGTTAGATTATGAAGTGTTAGAGGTTGAAATTGATTATTATGTAAAAAGTATTTTGGAAAGCCCTAATAATCTCAATATAGAAGGTACCTCCAGTAGTGCAACCAGAACAAGGAAGAAAAAGAAGAGTGTTGTTAAATAATAAGTTGTAGAAGGAAGTGATTTTGAGAGAGATCAACATGAGCATGAAAGAATAAACATTCAAGGAGCTTTCGAAGAATTGTAGAAGGTTATTCCCGATGCCAATTTTGATTCATCTATTTCTGTTGTGGAGAATATCAGATGCATGATTGATTCTTTGAGGGTATATATCTCCAGACTTGAAGTACATGCTAGAATTAGGTTTGATGAAGGAAATTTAGAAGATATCATGGAGAAATGTGCAAATGCACATAGTTGAGTGATGAAGGAATTGAAGAGTGTAATTTTTTTTGAAGAAGAGGTAGATAAACTACTTTCTTTTTTCCTAAATTGGTCTAGCAGTACACTAAGCATAGGAAATGAGATAAGGATAAGTGATACCTCGATGAGCTCTCAAGAAGATACATATAGATTGACAAAAGATAGAGATAATCAGAGGTAGTCCTACATTGTGTAGCTACAGGATAAATTATTTTCTCTATAGGATCAAAGAACATAAGTTATTAAGAAGTTTGTGGCACTCAGAGACATGATTAAACTTAGGCACATTCCTATTTCTAGTTATCTTGATAGTATTGGTGAATTATTAGAAATTAATCTTTGCCTCAATACTTTAGCAGATGGTATAGAGTCCTTAACTAAACTTGAGCTATTACATAAGGCTCTTATAAGTACAAAAGCTTCATGGGAAGAAGGAAAAAAATCATGGAAGGTCATCTTGGAGAGTCTCAAAGGTTCTTCCTCTTTAGGTTAATTTAAATTTGTGTTCATATATTTTTGGTTACATATTGATGCATATATACATATATATCGGACCCTATCTTTTGCCATTTATGTTAAAGGGGGAGAGATAAAGGTTGATAGAACTAGTTTTTTTTTGTGAAGAACAATTTTGATAGGGGGAGTATTCAGTTTTAGTATATTGAAATTTTTTTTTGACATGCATGTTGCCATCAATGCCAAAGTGGGAGATTGTTGGGATTGTGGAGCATTACAACATGAACATGAAGTGTGGATGGTTTTTGTTGGCTATTCCAATGTTTTCATTGATGTCAACATGGTAATAAATATATGGGAATTCTACTTGGTTTACCAAAATCTATTCTTTGCTGGTAATTCTCTTTTGTCATCAATTAGTTTGTTGGTATATGACCCTAGAATTTACTGCAAGAACATATATGACTCTAATCTATTAACCATTTTTCATGACTCATTTAAACAATTGTATCCTAGATCTTGAGATGTTTTGGGTTGTGAGTAGAAAGTTATCTTTGATATAGTTCAACTTTGTATCTTACTATTGTTCTTTGCTTTGTATATTTGTGTGGGAGACTCCGCATTTTCTTAAGGTGAAAATTCTTATGCTATGGTTTTGTTGGTAGTCTCTATGATGGTAGTATGATGAGAAATTGATGTGTTATCATATTTAGAAGGTGTTTGATTTGAGTATTGTTTGTTGATTTGGATTTTTTTTTAATTATTTTCTAGTCTTGGCCAACCTAATGTATGAAATACATTATGGAGACCAATTATGTTTTATGTATGTTAGACGACTTGGTATAATGCACTACATGGACAAAAATTTTAAATAATATATAATGACGACAAAGAGAGTTTTGATTATTTCATTTTCATATAATTAGGCTGACCTAATTGATGAATAAGATATACTTTTATATATGTAATATGTTTTGAAGAGTAGGAGTGAGAGAGTAAGAAGTGGGTGAGCAAGTGAGAAGTGAGTGTGCGAGTGTGGAAGAAAATATATGAGGCTAAACACTTTATTAGTTGAGGATTAGTGGAAATTAGTTGAGTGACTACTATGTGAGGTAGTAATTCATATTCCAAGCTTCATTGGAATTGAACCCTGCACATTGAAGGTGTATTCTATCAATTCAATATTTTGGCAGTGAGCCACTATCTTTGTATCTTGGTGGTTAGCCATCTTTTCTACTCGGGTAGTAATCCTTTTTTAGCATAGTGAGTCATGTCAATGAGCCCTATAATATCTTGTATATGGATATAATATACTCTGAGTTAAACCTCACCATAATTTTTCCCTTATTGGGTTTTCCATGTAAAAATCCTTGTGTTAATGTGTATGGTTGCATTGATTTGTTTCTATGTTCTCTTTTGTTGATTGATTTAAAATTTTGATAATGATTAGCTAGATTTTATTATGGTTTTATGGAATACTAATTCACCCCCCTCTCAGTATTCTAGATGTTCAATAGGTCTACCTAATCTAGTGATTGATTTAATTGGTTATTTAAGTTTGAGAATGGTGACACAAATCGCCAAGGTGACAGAGATCAAAATCAAATTGAGTAAATAGAGCAATGTAATAAACACATATCTAATTTAGGGTTTGATAGAGAGAAAATTTGGGAAAATTATTTGTAACAAAATTTAATGTGTGCAAGGCTCAATGCACTAAGTTCTTCCTAAAGAAGAAAAAAGGAAAACCCTAACAATGGGTTCTAAATGATCTGGACACATGTGAGAATCTCAAGGTTGTTGGAAAAATGAATAATATCTGTTCTTGTGTTGTCATTGACGTCGCCATGTTGATTAAGGTGTCACATTGGTTCGACACTCTGAATTGGTATGAAGAATAGGTTCACTTCCTCTGGTGTTTTGGTTTGGTATATTGGTCTACATTTCCCCTCTGGTGATCATTGATGTTTGCAATTTTGAGAAAAGGTTTATGAATGTCGGAAGTGTGTAAGTATACAATTTGGTATGCTCATATGATCGTATGGCGAGCTAGCATCAGTCTGATGTTGCATTTTTCTATTAGGTTGACCTAATAATTAGTTAATGGTGTAACATGTGTTGTAGATATATGAGCGACCTATCTTAGGTACAAGCTAACACGATATAGTTTGCTAAACAGTTGAACTAATTTTAGAGAAGCTAACAGTTATCTTTTGGGTAAATATGTGTTGCATCCAATTAGGCTGACCTAATTGATGCTTGTGTACATGTCATATATATATAGAATGTTTTATAGATTTAAGTGAGTGTGTGTGAAGTGTGAGTAGTATGTGAATGCGAAGAAGAGTGAATATTATTTTGCTGGTATGTGAATTATCTGAGCATCAAAGGAATTGAATTTGCACTTGTGAGGTGTAACTCCATGAATTCATATTCTAGTTGTAAGCCATTTTGTTCTATAATAATTTATAGGTAGTGAGCCTCTCTTTTGGATAGTGAGTCCTACTTACATAAGTAGCGAGCTTTTGTACTTGGTAGTGATCCGCTTTTGTATATAGTTTTGGAACTACTATATATTGTGAGCTAATCATCACCATGTTTTTTCCCTCATTGGGTTTTCCAAGTAAAATTTTGGTGTTTATGTGTTGTGTGGTTTCATATTCTATTATTTTTGTTGCATATATTTTTTTTTATCTGCATTAGAGTAATTGATGATGTTTTTTCAATAAGTTTAAGAAGATGTTGATTCACCCCCCCTCTTAGTATCTTGAATATTCAACAATTGGTATCAGAGCCAAGTTCCTTTGAGGAAGCCTAATAGCGTGAGGAAGATCTTGTAGATTGAACAAATGGATAAAGAAGAGCTCTAGGCTACCCTTGAAGATCTTGACAAGGCTAAAATTGAAAATAGAGATCTAAAAGAAAATCTTGATGAGGAAAATGAATGCATTTGGAAATGGAAAAGCAATTGAATAAATTCAAAAAGATACATAGAGAAATGATTAAGCAACTAAAACAAGAAAAGTAAGAGATTACTGAATTAAAGGTGAAAGTGGAAGAAAAGAAGAGAAATGAGGAGTGTTTGAATATAATGGTGTATTGCATGTCTGATGCATGCTCAAGGCTTGAACAAGAAGTGATGAACCTGAAGACAGATCTGGAGAAAGAAAAAATCTATGAAGATAATTTCAAGTCAAGCTCCACCAAGCTTGATGAATTGATAGCAGGACATAAACCTTCTAAAGACAAAGGTGGCTTAGGAAATGAAGTTGGTGAAAATGTGTAGAACTCAAATTTAGTGGAAAATCAAAAGACTAAAGATAAAGGGAAGCAAAAAAGAAATCTAGGAAGAAGGTTGCCTATCAGAAAACCAAATGCTCAAAGGTACCCATCTTTCAATGGTGTTTTTTTTTCATGTAATAAATTTGGTCATAGGGAAACTGAGTGTAGGAGTAGGATGAATCAGCTCTCTAGTTCCTTCTCCAAAAAATGTTATGCATGTAATAAGATTGGACATAGATATAGTGAATGCAAAACTCAGATGATGAATTGGTTTAATGGAGGTAGAATGAATCAAAATTTTGATGACTATTTTTATACCTAAAACAACTTTGGACATAAAGAAAATCAGTGTAGATCAATGATTAATGGAAGTCAAACAAACCATAGAAATGTTGTCTGCTGCAATTGCAACAAAGCAAGACATATTTCAAGAGTATGCAGAAGTAAAAAGGGAAAGTAGTCTACTCCAATAAAGGAAAATGAACCTATGAAGAATATTGAAAAAGATGAGATTAAGAAAGAAATGAGCAAGATATGGAAGAAGAAAGAAGAACCGGAGATGATAGATATTTCTGTAACCTCATCTGGTGCAGATGATTTCTCTAAGAATTAGACCTAGCATGGTCTTAGGGGGGGCTTTAACAAACAATTGTTTGATCCCCATAGAAATATGGTGTGTCAGATGTTGGCACGAGGATATGTAGTAAGGAATGGATGGACAAAGGTTATGTAAAATAAAATGGAAGAAAAAGTGAAAGAACGTTCTTTTTTGGAGCATATTAGGGTTTCTTAGTGTAGTGGAAGAAGATTTTTATCATCTTTTTGAACCTTATTTTATTTAATTCTAATTAGGGTAGGGTGATGGTGTATAAAGAAAAATTTACAAGTCATTTTTGATCACCTAAGAATTTGAAGAACTCAAAGAATGACTTGGAGCAATCTTGGAGCGATCCTGAAGCAACTTGGAGCAATTCTGAGAGATCATTGTGAACAAGCATGGGCAAGTGACAGATTTTTTTGTCTTGCACTTATAAAAAGAAAGGTATGGGAATAATTTTTTGTTGTGTAAGGAATAATTTGAAGAAATTGAGTGCAACGATGGAATCTATTAACATGGGATCAAGTGGAAATATTCCACTAAGGTTGAAAGGAGTTGAATCAGAAGAATTTAATCATCGAAAGATAAAGAAAATGGAATTAGGGTTAGAGTTAAATGATTTTCAAAACCTCAAAAACTAGGCCTAGAATTATGGGACGAATTCCCTTGGTTTATTGATGGATATTTTATCTTGTTCCTATTAAGTAAATTCAAGGAAGGCAATATCATTTTGGGTAAACCCTACCCTATTATGAAGGAATCAATTGAAGCTATCAGTGGGTTATGCAGTGTTGGTGACCTCCCCAGAGAGAAAATAGGTAAATACAAAGAAGTGGAGGAGCTGACGGGAATCAATAAGGACCCTCGAGCCTTGCTGATAGATACTATTGTTGACCCCATCGTGAGGTATGTTGCATATGAAATTTCTCACAAAATCTACTTTAGAAATTGTGATGGTTCTACTTCAACTATTGTTGTGTATCTGGCACACAAAATGGTGAAAGAAAACAAACAATTTGATCTGTGTAGCTTAATCTTGGAGAACCTAACTGAAAATGTACGAATTTCATTGGTCAAGGGATACCCTTTATGTTTTGGGTATTTTCTTACATGTCTGGTATTTTACTTTTTGGGCTCGCTACCGGGAAAATGAAATGTCATGTGGGAATCTGGAGTCCTCGTTGGAAAATAAATCTATAGATATTTGGAAAGTATGGAGGACAATCCAAGTGCTTGTAAAACCATTTTCTTATCCTTGTAGAAAGATATGTACTTTTCTATGACTATATCTAGTCGGTTTAAGGAGGGTTCATCCTCTGGTAGAAAGGAATTGGAAGTTGTCATTGGTGATTCCCATCTGAAATCTAAGAAGAGAAAATTTATCATAGAAGATATCATCACCATTCTCGAAAAGAAGGAAAATGAAGAAGAATCCCAACCTAGATCTAAATATTTTTATCCAGATGATATCCAGACAATGTTAATTAAAGGTAAGATGAAGAAAATTGGCGAAGTATGGAATGCATCCTCTTTGGTTGACAAACTCAAAATCGATGATACTCTAGTTGAGTATCTTCTTAGAAAAGGTATTGATGTTTCAAGTGTTTCTAATTCTTTGTCGGATAATTTAGTTGAATTTGTTGAAGAGAGAATGTTACTGGAAGGTCCAGAAGGATGTAAGTTAGAAGCCATGGTTGAGAAAAGATGTGCTAAAGCTAAGTAAAGATTATTTGAACACATTAATAAGACAAGGAAATGCATTAAAGAAATTTCAGATATCTACAAGTATTGTCTCTAGTGGCCTATTGCAGTTGACAATTTTAGAAGCAAGATTGAAGCAATTGAATCTCAAATGAAAAGAATTAGAAATAATTTTGATATCTATAAAGAAAAAGAAGGAAAACAAAGGATGATAGTTGGATAATTATAATAATAATTGATTATTACTCAAAGACAAAGAGAATACATGGTGAAAACCTTTTGGTTTGTTAAGGAAATTGTTGAGGTCCGATTAGACGATCTCTCAAGAATATTCCTTGATGAAGAATATTGTGAAAGTATGTGCTAATTTGTAGATTGGTCATCCTCTTTCACATTATTAGCTTTAATGGACAACATGTGCACACGAATGGATTCAATTATGTTATCCTAGAAGAAGATCCTTCCAGTTATCATAGAGAGATACAAGAAAGTGTTTTAGGTAAAGAGTGTTATTTTTACTTGAGTTTTTGAATGTTGAATTTATTTTGTGGAAAAATGAGGAGAGAAAAAAAAAGTGAAAAGGAAAATAAAACAAGATGAGAAGAAAAGTTGAATTGATGAACAAAGGGAGAGTTTTTGGAAGTTTTTGTTAAGCTTTGAAAGTTTTAAATGACTGAAAGTTTTTGGAATTTTTTTTTGAGTTTTGGAAGCATTGGAGTTTTGGAATTTTGAGAATACAATGTCACCATGTACACACATTTACATTCTATCCTTTTTGTTGGTCTCCCTTTTCCATTGATGTCAAAGGGGGAAAGATTGAGAGAGTTTCAGATAAATTGTGGGGGAAAAGTTTTTTTTGGCACATGTTGCCATCAATGACAAAGGGGGAGATTGTTGGAAAAATCAAGATCAGTTCTTGTGTTGTCATTGATGTCACCATGTTGATTACGGTGTTAGGTTGGTCTGACACTCTAAACTACTATGAAGAGCAGGTTCACATTCTCTAGTGTTTTGGTCTGGTATTTTGGTCTACATTTCCCCTCTGGTGATCATTGTTGTTTACAATTTTGAGAAAAGGTTTATGAATGTTGGAAGCATGTAAGTATACAATTTTGTATGCTCATATGATCATATGGCAAGATGGAATTGATTTTACATTGCATTTTTTTATTAGTCTAACCTAATAATTAGTTAATGGTTTAACATGTGTTGTGGATATATGAGTGACCTATCTTAGGTCCAAGCTGATATGGCATAGCATTCTACATGGTGAAATTACTTTTGGAGAAGCTTTGTATGAAGCCGACAATTATCTTTTTGGTAAATATGTGTTGCATCCAATTAGGTTGACCTAATTGATGCTTGTAGACATGTCATATATATACAAAATGGTTTGGATATTGAAGTGAGTATGTGTGAAGTGCGAGTATTATACGAATGTGGAGAAGAACGAATATTAGTCTGCTGGCATGTGAATTCTCTAAGCATCAAAGGAACTGAATCTGCACTTGTGAGGTGTAACTCCATTAGTTCATATTCTGGTTGTAAGCCATTTTTTTCAATAATATTTTGTAGGTAATGAGCCTCTCTTTTGGATAGTGAGTCCTACTTGTAGAAAATTATCCTCTCTTTTGGACAGTGAGTCCTACTTGTAAGCAACGAGCTTTTGTACTTGGTAGTGAGCCTCTTTTGTATCTAGTTTTGGAACTACTATATATTGTGAGCTAATCCTTATTGTGGTTTTTCCATCATTAGGTTTTCCACGTAAAATTTTGGTGTTTATGTGTTGTGTGGTTTCATATTCTATTATTGCTCTTGAATATATTTTCTATTATCTGCACTAGAGTAATTGATGTTGTTTTTTCAATAAGTTTAAGAATATACTGATTCACGTCCCCTCTTAGTATCTTGAATATTCAACAAAGGTAATCTCCACAATTCAGTGATAAATATACAAAATAGATGATCAATATTTGAAAAAGGGTGGAATAGGAGAGATAAAATGAGATAGAGAGGTGCATGTGAAAAAAAAGTGTTGTAGAGACAACACCAAAGGGTTGGGTAGTTTCAAATAGGTTGCATCATAGAATTGTAATCAAATTGTTATATCTCTCATTATAAATCTGATTAGTGGGTGCCATCATATATTTGGGTAGGTGCTTAGATTAGGTAGTGGATTCTTCCTTAGTGTGGTTGCTCCTAAAACTAGGGGATTGGTGTCTCCTTAGGGCTGGTTCCCTTAAAGCATAATAACTAAATATTGGATTGTGAGGTTGAATTAGGATAGTAGCTCCTAGCAGAATTTCTCACAGTGGTTTTCCCACTTTGGATTTTCCACATGCATCTTGTGTTATGTGATTCTCGTGTGTGTGCATGTTGATATATTTGTATGTTTAGTCACAATTTGTACATTAAGGGTTTAAAGAATTAATTTACACAAAGTGTTTTAAGGGTTAAAATTTTAAGATCTACTGATTCAACCCCCTCTCAGTAGATTGTTGTGTTCCAACACTATTCTATGGGTATGTTATGGGCTCAGTTCTTTTTTTTTAGTTGAACAAAGATCAAATTTTCTTGTTGGATTGTTAGGAAGCTACAATGTGAAAAAAACACTCTTAGAGTATTACTTCATTCTATTCTTATCTCTACAACTTTGTTCTTTTCAAATATGTCTACATACTAGTAGTGTTCAAATCCATAAATTTAGTGTTAAGAAGGGTTTAAGTGATCCATGTATTACCCTTGAATGCAATAAAAATTAATGTTTTTTTAATTTTTTAGTCCATAATCGATAATGCATGTAAATTGGGGATATCTAAAGCAATGATCTTTCATCAACTTTTGGATTATCTTGGTGACAATTATATAGCCTATATAAGTGCTTGGGTGTTCAAAAAGGTTAAATATATTGTCTTGATAGAGGGATTCCATTTTATTTTATTTCTTTTAGGGTACTTCATCTTATTTTAACTGATATAGTAATTAAATTAACTAGTGAATCATTGACATAATGATCTTTAATAATATTTAAGGTGATTGAATATTAATTCAATTCCATAACAATTCAAAAGTTTTTTTGATTAATCATTAAATAGTGTTCATTGTTCCTATTGCGAATGATCTAGATATATAAAAATTTAGTTTTTTAATTAATGTTTTGATGTGTTATTATTTTTCTCATCCTAATCGACTTTGGTAAAATAAAATTTTCCTTTAAAATTAAAATAAGTATTGCATTTAGTTGTGAAATTCTATTTAAGGAGTGTTGGTGTTTTTAATGAACCAAACTAGATCTTGTCAATTATCTATGAATTTGCCAAATTCAATAATTGATAATTGTGAGGATTGGCTAACGACTAGGTGAAATCTTCCTAGGCTTTCACTTCGCACTTCGAGCTCTGCAAGAATTGAGAGGGTGATCTCTACAATGTATCTTATGATACTCTTGTGATAATTATCAAATACATTTTCATAATAGATACATTCCCATATAATTGCAAATTAGATGAAATCCTTCAAGAATCTAGCTCATCCTTTAAAAAATAATCACCTAAAGTAGAGAATGAATAACCCACATGAAACATCAAATGATTTAGATTGAAAAAATGACATTCTTTATGAATTTGTTCTTTGAATAGTAAGTATGACTCAAAGACTTCAAAATTAACCATAGAAATGGAACAGTGCCTTATCCAAGGGCAACAAAGTCAAGTTTGAAACTGACTGAAATATAACAGTAACCAAACTTAGCATTCCAAACTATTATAATAATACATAATAGTAAAAAAAATATAATATTATAGAATAAAGACTAGGGTATGTGTAGGATCATCATGGAGAAAATAGGCCCTTAAGTGGCAATGAAAATTTAGAAAATTAGAGTTAGGAAATTTGACGTAAAAATTTGAATAAGTTATCTATATTATTTCAAAAATATGTAAGAATAAAATCCATAGAAAATTGAACTTAATTTCTAAACTACTAGGTTTATTTTATTTTTTTAAATCTATTTGGTGAAAATTTGAAATTTCAATGCAGTAGTACTTAAATTTCAGGGAAAAAATAAGAAGTAGGTGTCTATGTGACCACCCTAACCACAATAAAATGATAATATTTTTTTATAATATTTTAGATATAAGTAGAGGAATCATGTCCCAATGAGATTCACATTTTTTTGTAATTTCTTTCAAAGTAAATAATTAATTATTAATTTTTTATTTCAACTTTTAAAAAATATAAAAAACTTGTATGTCTGACCACCTTAACTTGGTCAAAACTTCATGAAATTCATTTTATTTTTTTAATCCTATAGTATGTGAAGAATAGAATGTGATGCATGTTTCAGATTCAAAAAATGTGATACCATTTGAAAGCTATAGATGTTTTTCAATTAGCTTGTCAATCAAGACTTTAATCGTAATTCAAATAGAAAATGAATAATAATAATTTATTAAATTCAAAGTAAAGCATAATTTATATTGGTGGAAATCTAATAATATCCTTTAAAAACCCTTTTGTTTCATGAATGTTGGGTAAAAAAATTTGTCAGCAACATGGGCCATCATGTCACTTACATATCACCACTTTTTGGCCCATCATGATCCTGCACATACCCAATACTTATCAAATCCTTATAACTAACCACATGAACCAATTATTTTATTAGAGAAATTTAATTAATGTAGAGACAAAATCACACATTGAATTGAAGAACAATTAAAAACCAACCAAAAGATCCTTCATCATTTCATTGATAACTCGTATGAAAAATACATAAGGGGAGAATTTTCTTCAGAATCTACACTATCTCATTCAAATGCTAGTATTTGTATACAATATTATGCCTATTATATAATTCAAGTTAAAACCTAAGACTCAATACTAATTCCATTCCTCTGTACTTGAATTACAATATTCTTTATATGATATCAAAATTGTATCAACTAGAGACTTGTACAATTGGCCTTGAATTTCATTTTATAATCATAAGGGAGGAAACAAGATTTGGTTCAAATTGTACATTTAGTCACATTTTCATTTTACATTCATTTCACTTTCATTTCAAAACATCCCAAAAGCAGTTATACTTGCATCAATGTTGAAGAAGATAATTCCTTCTCTCCAAAAGGCATCCTTATCATTGAAACAACATCAACCATAAGCTAGACATCATTTCCACGTGCATCCAAAAATGTTGGAAAAAAATTAAGAGAAATATAAAGAAAGAACTCCATCTCCATGCCAACATACACATCATTATTTGACCAAGAGGATATAATTTTTGCAATACTTTATCAAAGGATTAATCTACAAATTTTCCAAGCCATGTATTATATTCCTCCTCGGTTGGCTACTGTGTATCCAATAATATTTTCACTTTTGAGTCATGTAGATTGTAGCTAGTGTAGACATGGAAAATGTACATTTCTGGTTTGGCACACTTGATCATGATCACTAACAACATTTCTTCCCAAATCACACTCTCAGTATTTCATTATAATTCTATCTCTTAATCTAATGAATCATTATTCATCGGATTAGGTCTATCACCTCCTTTGATTAAATTAATCAATCTAATTTAATTAACCTTACATTTCTATTTAATTAAATAAATTATTTTATTTGATTAAATTCTCTAAACTCATCTTATTAAATTAAATAAATTAAACCTTATTTGATTTAATATAATATTTCCCCCTTAGTTAAAAAAATCAAATCATTTATTTAATAAATCATTTCCTCTCAATTCTGATTTAAATTAATTCATAAATTTAAGTCTAAATGGTCACATCTCCTAATTATTCATTAAATTAATCAAAACCATGATTAAGTTAATCCCTCTCATTAAAATCTTCTAGAGAATGCAAGTTGCACAAAAAATCAATTACTTTGATTTATTTAATTCTCTATTTTCCCTCACATGGCATCAAAAGGGAATATTTCCTTATTTGAATTCAAAAAGGCCAAGTGGACTTGGTCCTTCCAACAAATCATTTAAGGCCTCTTACATGTCCTTGGCCTTGAGCCAAGTGACATTAACTTCATTTCTCTTCCCTCTCCAACAAGTCATTTCACAATTTCAAATTCAAACTAAAAGCATTTATTGACACTTTGGCCAAAATATGCACAACTAATAACCATTCACATTATGACATGTTGCATTCAACCATTGGATTGAAAGTTAGTCCCACATTGCTCAAATCTTGCTTTCTCTTCCAAATTGAAAGTTATAAATTGGAGGCTTCTCTCCTCATTTCTCATCCATAATCTTCATGCAAAGTTACTCTCTTCACATTGAGAGCCAATTTTTCCCATTTCACTCAACCACTCATCATCTTCAAAATATTGTAACAAGATTATGCTCAAATCTCTTTGGGAGATTTGACCATTGCTCAATCACTCAACATTGCAACTTAGGAATTGGGAAAGGGTCAATTGCAACACTTCATTGGCACCAATTCCCCCATGGGATTACTAATCTATTGGATTAATTAGGATTTAACTTCATTTCTTGTATTGTGTTCTTCATTTCCTAATTTTAGTTTAAATAGATGGATTTCATGGGGAATCTCTCATACTTGCTTGCATGCATTTGATCTAACAACTTAACATGTTTGTTGCTTTTGTGCATTTACAGGTTTAGGGGTTCACATTTTGGCGTTAAAAGGAGGGCAGATCTCGAGTTTTAATCACATTTTTCTTAAAATTCTGTGTTTTTTTCTTCTTTTGCAGGTCACAGGAAATTGCACTCCTTGACAATTTTGCGGTGCTCTATTGCGCCGCTTCCAGAGCCGCGGCTCAAATTGCACCGCCTTTAGAGGTATGGCGCTATATCGAATCATGCACAAATTTCAAACTACGCCGCACTTGCTTTCCCGCCTGCAAATTTTCAAAATTCTAAACTGTCACACGGCTCTGTATTGCACTGCTTTTGCAGCTGCGATGCTATATTGCACTGCATTTTCTCTAAACTACACCGCACCCTCTTTCCTGCTCAGAAATGTTGAATTTTCAAACCTAGCAGCTTCACATACTGCGCCGTGTGACCAAATTGCGCCGCAATTGCTCTCTTTGTTTCTACAGAGCGCCGCTCACAGTCAAACGCGTGACACTATATAGTGCTGCTTTTGTCCCAAATTGCGTCGCTTTTACAAACTACGTCGCTCCTGAGTTTTCTAATTTTAAATTTTTTTTATGATGCAAGAACTTCCTAAGGTCATAACTTTTGACTCAGATGTAGGTTTTGTCTAAAATTTTATAGGTGGTTTCTTTATGAGGAGAGACATTTCCTGGACTTCAAACTTTCATCTTGGCCCTCAAAATGACATTTTAAAGTTTTTTCTTAGCTTTTTGAAAGTTGTTTCTATTAATAAGTCGAAGTCTATGTTTCAAATTTAGGATGTTAGTTGGCAATTCATCCCATATTAGTTTTATAAATTTTTTGAAAAAAAAATAGGACTTTCAAAGTCATAGATGTAAAATTACCAAAAATGGAAAAATAAAAAAATTGTTGAAATTTGCCTAAAATGGAAATTTTTTGATCAAAAGTGAAGGAAGGAAAAACGAAGGCCAAGGGTTCTTTATGAATTGTATTAAGTGTTTTTAAACACTTTTGGGAGAACTTATAATCCCTTTCAAAATGATTTGTTTACCTTATGCTTTTAGGAACACTAAATTTCTTTTGGGCTATAAAAAGAACAACACATTTTTTCTTTCCAAAAGTTTGCAAAAGGCTAAAAAGAACCTTAGGAACAACATACTAGATTTTTTTTAAAAGGTTAAAAATTGAAAAAATCAATCTCACATTTCCTTTGGTTCTTAAAAAGAACTCATTATTGCTTTGAGGAATTTAAAATGAACATGTGTTCTTTGTGTCTTGTGATCCTTTTTACAAAGTAGTGTCATTTGAAAAGGCGTATGCGCTTCTCTCATGCTTCACAGTGATCTTGAGAATCAAAAGTATTTTTGGTGACACTAAGTTGCATAAAATATTTCCTTCACATTTCGATTTGGGAACTTAAAATTGAACAAACTTGTCTAGTGTGAGAATTGGGAGTGTTCTCTTTTTGTTCATGCAAACAAAGATGATCGAACTATGAATGCACTTACTCGCTATTGTACACCTTTAGAGAGCCTGCCTTGGTGGGAAAAAGTACTCACCCCAAGGGAATGACTCAAACCAGTAATGAGATAAACGCCAAGCTATTCCCAATCGGTATACAAATTCGAATGGTGAGGAAATTTCATCATTACACGAGCTCCTACGGACAAGTAGGTGATACTTTTTAAATGGGTTGATCTTGCCTCTCATGTGGCCTCCTAAACAGGTACCTTTATTATGAACCAAACTTGTAGAAGGCCAAATCCTTATCTATTTTGTTGGTGCAAAAGGTCATGTCCTTTGAAGCCGCCCCACGTTATACATGTGGTTTTGTTGTAGAGATTGAAAGTATGCCATGGGAGATTCATGGGTACTAATGCTTGGCTGACCCGAGAAGTGTGTGCCATGGAGAGGAGCCAGTGTGGTCAAGCATTTAGCCATCCACACAAAATATGCACAACTAGATTTGTCCAAGTGGGAACCCAACAAAATATTGTCTCATCATCTTAGGGTTTTACAAAGTGCTTGGAAGTGAAGAACACGTTGCTTGGTTCTAAAACAATTGAAAAAAAAAACATCCACAAAGAGATCCAAATTTCAAACCCCTTGCAGGAAACAAATACCTTTGATGAATTTAAGCACTCTTTCTTTCCCTGGGGATCATATCCTTAGAGGTTTGTAAGTGCTTGGATTCTATCATTATTTTTTTTCACCAAGGTTAAACATTAGGAAACCTTTGTCTTGATTTCTTTGATTTCCACATAATGCACTTTGTGGGATGAAAGAAAATTAGGACATCGAACATTTAGTTTGAAAAGAATAATCAAGAAAGTGTTTGCAGTAAAAATAATCAAACCTAAGTGAGATAAAAGATAATTGAACCACACATGTGCTTGATCCCTTTTGAGTCATTTGGTTTCTATGTAAACATTGGTCTTTTGGTTTGAATTACTTCTAGGGAAAAGCATGTTCTTCATCACCTTGGTCTTGTAAGTAAGTCCTCATAGGGTCATCTAGGATCAAGTCAAAAAACTTCATCCATCCAAACATCAATCAAATCCCATTCCATCAAAAACTTTTGGAACCTTGGAAATATTACTTATGCTAGACTTTTAGGATAAATCAGCATCACCTTGTTTGACTTAACGCACCTAGTCAAATTATCAATCTTCTTGAACAAATTTGCCTCTAGGATAATGCAACTTCCTGAGGTCTACTAGTTCATGATCACTTTAATTGGCTTAACACACTTAGCCAATTTATTCTCTTATGCAAGTTTTCCCTAGGATAACACAACTTCCTAGGGTTTACAAGTTCACCATCATCTTGTTTGGCTTAACACACCTAGCCAAATTATCATCTTGTGTACAAATTTTCTCTAGGATAACACAACTTCCTAGAGTTTACAAGTGCATAATCATCTTTGTTTGACTTAACACACCTATTCAAACTATCCACAATCAAAATCATATCAAAACAAGTCCTAAAGTCTAGTATTGATCCAAAGTTCCTAAAAGTTCAAAACACCCATATCATTCACCCCTTTCATCCTTCATCTCATCTTTGGTCCTAAACCCCTTGGAGGTCAACAATATCAAAACACGAGAAAAACATGGAAAATAAACCTGACTCATACATCATGAGCAATCCAATTCAACCAAACTATCCAAGTCTCACAATGCCAATTGATTTTCAAAACTTGCGCTTGTGCAACCCATACATGGCATCATTATCTCCTCTGAACCTCAAAAGTACAATGAATGTGAGTATTCCCAATCGAAAGTTTGGAACATATTTCCCAATGGTAGATTTAAATCCAAGTCCAAACCTACAAATCTATCAACCAAACGCTCAATGTATGAGTTTTCCAAACAACATTATCCCACCAAATACATACGTGCCAAATACAAGTTTGTCAAAAATGACCATTTTGAATCCACATTTGGTAAACTTTGGGATAGATATGCTCGTAAATCAAACCAATGTTGTTCAAAACCCAAGCAATATGTTAACGACTTCAGATATTGTTCCAATTCAAGGTAACACCATGCAAAATCAAAGTTACCTAAATCAAGGCAATATGATTCCCAATCACAACAATGTTCAATTTCAATATATCATGCCAAATCACAACATCATACCAAATCATCCCATTTTTCCATTGATATCACAATAGTAGGTGGCAACCATCCAAGGAATCCTAGCAATCAACACCATCCCCAACCCACTGCCACCACCACCAAAACACAACATGATAAATTCATTCTCTATCATGTTGCAAGTTGCCCACCAAAAGGCACTCCAAGCCCAACAAGCTACACAAGCTGCGCAAGCGGCTCAAGTAGCCCGACAAGCTCAAGCTCAAGCTCAAGCCCAACACCAAGCTCGATAAGCGCAAGCACAATTCTAGGCACTATTGCAGGCAATAAATGAAAAAGTCCATCAACAAGTAGCATAAAAAGGAGCCCAACAAAAAGCTTTTTTGGCACAACAACAACTAGACCAACAACAAGCTTTGTTGGCACAACAAAAGCTAGACCAGCAACAAGTTTTGTTGGCACAACAATAGCAAGACCAACAATAAGCTTTGTTTGAATAGCAACAACATGACCAACAACAAGCATTGTTGGCTCAACAACAAATGTTGACATTACTCGCTCAACAAAGCTTGCAACAAACTCCCACTATAATTGTTGAAAATTATAATCAAGATCTATCTATCGATGAACACCCTGACAATGTTTCCACCTCATCCAGCAATCAAATTAGCATACATCAAGAGCCATTTTTTAGTCATGATCAAGACCCCTCCTACAAAGATCTATTTCAAGGAGTGTTGATGTTATTTGATCCTATTGACATAAACCAAGATCCATCCACAAATGGTCTTGTTGGAAATGTCTCTACGTCACCTAATGAGTTAGAGGACATATCTCAAGAACTTATTCAAAAGCATGATCACCAACTATCACCAAGGTCTAGCAATGGTCCCTCCCAAGGCATATTGACATTCTTCGACCTCACGATTGTGAACAGTGAAAGAATCCTCAACTCACCATTTGATCCAAGTCCACTCAAAGATCAGGAGGATATTGAGCCACTTCCCATGCCTTATGACGATGTCCAAAAACCCTTTGAAAGCAATCCATCCTTTGAAATCGACCCACATCAAGAAATTGATCCAAAGCATGTTGAAAGCAATTCTGACATTAACTAAGATCAATAATTTTTATATTCAAGATACTACAATAAGGTAATGGGCACTCTCCTATCTATACAAGATATCGTAAATGATGAACATATCCATATAGCACATACTCCTCCATCTATGCATAAGATGCTTTCTTTGGATGGACACGTAGATGATCTTCATTCAAAACAAGAGTCTCATACTCTTACCAAGGAACAAGAGTCTCATACTCTTACCAAGGAACAAGAGTCTCCTACTGTTAACATTTATACACATGATCAAGATATAGAAAAATATAGAGACATATCAAAAATAGGTCATGAATAGGGCTCCTCTAGAGGTCGCGAATCAAAAAATCTTGTGAAATGAATCATGAGGAAGAATTTTACAAGGATAGTGAAGCATCAACACCTTGTGAAGAAGCATTGTAATCTGGTATCTCGCAAGATCAATCTAAAGATATCAATCAGGAATTCATCCCACATATAGAGGATCCTATCACTTATAAAGTTGGATCACTTACATTTTTAAGGGAAAGCTATCTCATCAATAAAGAAGCTGACACTTTTGAAGGTCCACGACAAAGCAGAGAAGGATTAACACCTTGTTTCCAAGATAAATCAAATCCTTTTGTAAATAAAATGTTTCAACGGATGAATTATCAAGGCAGAGGATTAGGCCTACATGAACAGGGTATCCTGGAACCAGTACAGATTATTGGTAATCCTAAGCATCAAGGCCTTGGTTATTCAATGAGAAAAATATATAAACATATCAGTGATATTTCCATAAAACTGGGGGAACTTCGTCTCGAGAAAACATCAACATAGGGAGCACAAAAAATCCTTATGATGAAACCAATGCCAATACTACAACCTGCCATGTCACGAATCTTCATCCATCTATCACCCCACCCACGAATTGGGACCAACAACAAAAGAAAGACTTGAATTGAAGCATGAAGAATGTTATCAAAGCAAAGGAAGCTAAGAAGCATATCAGACAAATCAAATACATGTGGATACCAAAAAATACAAAGAAAGATTATCCCTATCAAACTCCATCAGTCAAAGAAACTATGGGGCAAAATAAAAAAGGGAAAAGTATCCATCAAAGATGTCCACAAAAGCAAAAAAATGCTTCTCAAGTGACATACAAAGTATATCAAGAAGTTGGTCCTAATTCCACACACACTTCTGTATCCATCCATCATTGCTCATCTTCCCAAGTTTGGAGAGTCAAAGGTTCCAAACTATCAACCAATCCATATTTTATTCCTAAACACACTCTACCATCCATGCCTCCATGCATGATATCCAATTCTCACATTGACCATGTATTGGCAATGACCCTTCATCATAAGGATTCAAAAGACACTCTATCATGAAGTGCACACAAAGACAGAGTCAACTTCGATATCAGCAAAGAAGATCAGAAATCTCAAAAGTTGCATTCAAGTGCACATATCTTGGCGAAACAACTTCTTCAAGCAAGATGTCGATGGAAAGTTATGACAAAATAATCTACATCAGCACCACTAGGTTGTTCAGCATCATCTTAAAATCTCTCAAAAATTAAAAAAAATATAAAAATATAAAAATCCAAAAAAATCAGAAAAAATGATTGAAAATAGTAAAGAAAAAAATCGTCCTCTAGCGAAAACCGCTTCGGTGGTGCTTTAGATAGGTACCATGATGAAAACTTGGCAAACTGGTGTCATGTGTAGAATCGAGCATCCACGTACTCCATTTCAAGAGAAAGCATCTTATCCCATCCATAATAAAGTCAACATTTCGGCCATATTATCCGTTCATCCATGAATCATTTATCCAATCCATTTTCATCCATTTGCATCCATACTCCAAGGTATCTTAATCTTGATGAAATTTTGGTGCACACTTTACACTTGTTTATGGTAAACATCTTGAAATGGGTTATTTTCATTGATCCTATCCAATCCAAACATTATTTGAGCCAAGAAGCATTATCCAAATGAGAATCCTTTGTACAAACACCTTATCTTATCACAAGATAATCCATATCCATTTGTCCAAGAATCTACCCATGGCCATTCAAACATTGCTAGACACTGGGGGCAGATATTTACGTCTTGCTTCGAGAATAAATCTTGATCTATGTCCTCCAACTTATGAAGTGATCCAAACATTGGAAAACATGAAAGCAAATTGGTCAAAGCATTTGTGAGCCAAAAATCCAAATCACTAGCCCATGGCATATTTTGACAAGAAGACGTTCCTTATCAAACTTTATATTTCATCAAACATCAGTCCAAGCAATCCATATCAGTTGCATCTAATGTGTACTTCAGTGTCACATAAAAATCATCAAAGCTATTTTGTTCCAAATCAAGTTTCATCAATTTTGATCAATTGAATCCAATCAACTATCATCTTATTTGACTTAACACACTTAGTCAAATTATCCAATCCATCATCAACTTGTTTGACTTAACACACTTAGTCAAATTATCCAATCCATCATCAACTTGTTTGACTTAACACACTTAGTCAAAAAATCCTCTTTTGTACAAGTTTACTCTAGGATAACAAAACTTCATAGATTTTACAAGTGCATTATCACTTTTGTTTGACTTAACACACTTAGTCAAACTATCAACCCATTGATCTGATCAATCAACCTTAAGCTTGGTTTTCAACAAAATCTCAAAATTGAGCACTGATATCATCACATGTCAATATACAAAATAAATCAAAAAATCATGCGAAAAATTGAAAACCATTCAAATAATCATGAAAAAAGAATCCAAAAACATGGCAAAAATCTTAAAAAATTTCATCATCGAGTCTTGTCAGTTTTTCACCTTGTCGAACTACGTCATCTCTGAGCTTGAACATAGGGAAGGTTGATCTTTGATCAGCCCTCAAGACAGTAAGGTTAGTCCTTTAGGCATCTATCACATTGGCAATCCATTTGCCCATCTTTTTCACATTTTAGGTCAGTCCTTTAGGCGTCCATCACATTGGCAATCCGTTTGTCCATCTTTTTCACATTTTAGGTCAGTCCTTTAGGCGTCCATCGCATTAGCAATCCATTTACCCATCTATTTTCAAATTGTAGGTTAGTCCTTTAGGCATCTTGCGCATTGGCAATCTGTTTGCCAATCTATTTTCACATTGTAGGTTAGTCCTTTAGGCGTCCATCGCAATGACAATGTGTTTTCCATCTATCTCATCATTAAGTCAAGTTTGTCGCTAGTCGAACTATGTGGTCTTTGTGTGTATAACATAGGAAAAGCTAATCTATGGATCAGCTCTCGAGACCCCTAGGATAGGTCTTTAAGTTAGTCCCCTCATTGCAAATCTCAAAAATACCAAAAACATTTGTAAAACAGCCTCAAAACATTTGAAAAACCCAAAATGGTGCACCCGTCCCATCTTGCTTTCACTCGCAATAAACATCGCTCATAATAAAATCAATCATCGCCTTCACCCTTTGGTAAGTCAGTCAGAAGCAATTTTAGCAGGTTCCAAAGTGAGCACCTAATCGTCAGAGTCTTAAGCCTAAGTCGGTAAGCAGGCAAGTTGGTCAACTCAGAGTATCAATAGCTTACCACCCAATCAGTCCCATCAAAACCCTGATCACTACATGTCCTAGGATGAATCCTTCCCATGATGGACATAAGAATTAGGTACTCCACAGTAGTTTAACCTTGGCTAGCGGTACAAAGAACATTAGCTTGTTTGTTTACTCTATTTGGTCTTTTTGACTTATCTTATTTTGCGCTCATTCCAAGGACCTCTGGATGATGCCTGAACAAAACAGGTTTAGAGAGAAAGGAATGGGGTAGTGATCATTATCTTTTTAATCTGTTGTTCTTGTGGGATACACTTGTAAAATAACTTAACCATATTTACTTTCTTGGTTTGCAGGGAGGATGTTTTAAGCATCTTGTTGACCACACAGGAAGGATTGCTTTTCTATGTTTTGGCCCGAGATGTTTAGAATGTCTAAACTACATCCTGAATGAAGTATGTACGCTAAGTGTGAACAAGAATACTCCTATCTGATTAACAAGTCAAAGTCCATCACACTAGGTACCATGCCATCATGGTCCTTTATACCTTGATGCATCGTACCTATGTGTGTTATCAAACATAAAGTAATTAGCCCTTTGAAAATTCCAACTCTTGGTAAGCAATACATCATCATCATCGGTAATAATGTGAACTTGTGTGGATCCTCCTTCCATCCATCTTATTCTTCTTATTCTTCTATCTTTACTAACATTTCTATCTAAAATCGGTGTGTTGTATCAAAATATACATGATGCTACCCATGGCTGATGACTATCTATACATCATTAGAATTGTCTACATCATAGAATTATCTTTCATCCTTTGATCAATAGAACCACTCCTCTTGTATTTTATCATGATCTCGATCGGAAAGTCATACATTTCTACTTGATCTCTTGAGGGAGCAGTATACCAGCATAATTCTTCTTGCTGGGGCAATAGTGGGGCATCTAAAAAATCAAGAAATTTTGAACTTTGATCACAGCAGTTTATTATTTGAATCAATGCAACAAGTACATTGCTTCAAAGAGGGGAAAAATGTAGACACGTAAAATATACATGCACCTGATTCTGATCCTACTAACATTGTTTCGTCTTGAATCATACTCTTAGCTTATCAACACCTTTCATCCCTTAATTAAATAAATCATTATTTATTTAATTAGGTCTTTCTCCTCTGGTGATTAAAATTAATCAATTTAATTTAATTAATCATCTTTCTCTATTCATTTAAATACTTTATTTTATTTAAATTAAATCTCTAAAGTCCTCTTATTAAATTGAATAAACTAAAACATTATTTAATTTAAATCTAGCATATTCCTCCTTGGTTAAATAAATCAAAATCATTTATTTAATTAATCCCTTCCTCTCAATTTGATTTAAATCAATTCATAAATTTAAGTCTAAATTGTCACATCTCCTAATTCCTCATTAAATTAATCAAATCCTTGATTAAGTTAATCCCTATCACTAAAATCTTCTAGAGAATGCAACTTGCACAATAAATCAATTACTTTGATTTGTTAATTCATCTATTTTCCCTCACATGGCATAAAAAAGGAATATTCCCTCAAATTTGAATTCAAATTCAAAAAGGGCTTAGTCCTTCCAACAAAGCATTGAAGGCCTCTTCCATGTCCTTGTGCATTGAGCAAAGTGACATTAACTCCATTTCTTTCATCCCCCCTAAACATGTCACTTCATCAAATTCAAAATTCAAACTTGCACATTGATCAAAATGTGTTCATTCCTCAACCATTCACATCTTGACAAATGGCACTTGGCCATTGGATGTTGAATGATCCCACATTGCTTATTTTCATTCTCTCTTCTATTTTGGAAATCTATAAATGATAGACTCTTCCTCTCATTCTATCATCCACAATTTGAGTAAACTTACTATACTCAAATCCATCTCCAAGCATAGCCATTTCATCTAGTTTTATCAAGCTCTTAGCTAGGTTATGCAAAAATTCAACCAAGGTGGATCAATCTTCAACAAATCATCAAAGCTTACAAAGGAGTTGGGAAAGGGCTAATTTCGACACATCAATTAGCACCAACTCCCCTATGGGATCTCTAGTTTTCTCACCTAATTAGGATTTCACTTGTTTTTCCTATTTTAAGTATTTGTAAATGGATTTCATGGGGAATCCTTGTTTCTTGCCTACATATGATCTAATATTGTTTTTTTTTGCCTTATTTGTGCAGGTATGAAATTAGCGCGTCGCGCTGCCTAGGACGAAACAAAAACCATAATTAATGCATGAATAACGAGAAAATAAAAGTCGAATAGGGGTTCATACCACAAGTCCTACGACAACTGGTCGTTGATGTACTCGTACCCGCTCTGACACATGTAGAGGAAGCTGTCATTGTGCCATCATGACCGGGACTTAGAGCTTAAGGTGTCAAAATTTTCAAGGTTTAAGATGGAAAATGTATTGAAAGTGACCCTTTGAGGTCTATTTAAGCCTGAAAATTAGGGTTTTTTGACCTAATTTTACCTTCCAACTAGGGTTTTGGTCCCCTGATCCCATTTTCATCCAACCGAGGGCTGTGTTACATCTTTTTTTTGGCATCTTAACCTATTTGTAGGCATTTTGGGGCATTTTTGGCCTGTCGAGCATCTTGTCATCTTTTTTCATGAGATCATCCAAAAAAATCAAAATTTTCATCTAATCTCTCGGGGGGGCGATATCCAGCATTATCCTTCTGATGGGGCAGCAGTGGGGCATCTAAAAATTTTGATAAAAATTTGAACTTTTGATCATGACAGTTTATTCTTTGAATCAATGCAACAAGTACATTGCTTCAAAGAGGGGCAAAATGAAGACATGGAAAATGTACATTTCTAGTTTGGCACACTTGATCCTGATCACTAACAACATTTCTTCCCAAATCACACTCTCAACATTTCATCATAATTCTATCTCTTAATCTAATGAATCATTATTCATCTGATTAGGTCTATCACCTCCTTTGATTAAATTAATCAATCTAATTTAATTAAACTTACATTTTTGTTTAATTAAATAAATCATTTTATTTGATTAAATTCCCTAAACTCATCTTATTAAA
Organism: Sequoiadendron giganteum; assembly: GCA_007115665.2. Taxonomy (NCBI): domain Eukaryota; kingdom Viridiplantae; phylum Streptophyta; class Pinopsida; order Cupressales; family Cupressaceae; genus Sequoiadendron; species Sequoiadendron giganteum. Next base: position 540,421,986 of record CM021104.1, on the reverse strand, counting down.
TTAAATAAATTAAACCTTATTTGATTTAATCTAATATTTCCCCCTTAGTTAAATAAACCAAATCATTTATTTAATAAATCATTTCTTCTCAAGTCCGATTTAAATTAATTCATAAATTTATGTCTAAATGGTCACATCTCCTAATTCTTCATTAAATTAATCAAAACCATGATTAAGTTAATCCCTCTCATTAAAATCCTCTAGAGAATGCAAGTTGCACAATAAATCAATTACTTTGATTTATTTAATTCTCTATTTTCCCTCATATGGCATCAAAAGGGAATATTCCCTTATTTGAATTCAAAAAGGCCAAGTGGACTTGGTCCTTCCAAAAAGGCATTTAAGGCCTCTTACATGTCCTTGGCCTTGAGCCAAGTGACATTAACTTCATTTTTGTTCCCTCTCCAACAAGTCATTTCACAATTTCATATTCAAACTAAATGCATTTATTGGCACTTTGGCCAAAATATGCACAACTACTAACCATTCACATCATGACATGTGGCATTAAACCATTGGATTGAAAGTTAGTCCCACATTGCTCAAATCTTACTTTCTCTTCCAAATTGAAAGTTATAAATTGGAGGCTTCTCTCCTCATTTCTCATCCACAATCTTCATGCAAAGTTACTCTCTTCACATTGAGATCCAATTTTTCCCATTTCACTCAACCACTCATCATCTTCAAAATATTGTAACAAGGTTATGCTCAAATCTCTAACCATTGCTCAATCACTCAACATTGCAACTTAGGAATTGGGAAAGGGCCAATTGCAACACTTCATTGGCACCAATTCCCCCATGGGATTACTAATCTATTGGCTTAATTAGGATTTAACTTCATTTCTTGTATTGTGTTGTTCATTTCCTAATTTTAGTTTAAATAAATGGATTTCATGGGGAATATCTCATACTTTCTTGCATGCATTTGATCTAACAACTTAACATGTTTTTTGCTCTTGTGCATTTGCAGCTTTAGGGGTTCATAGCTAGCATCCATTAATATTTAGGCCTCTTTCACAAACATGTCCATATTAACCTCAATCTTAGTCATATCAACAATAGAAACATCCATCATTGTGTAATCTACAAGAGTGATTGTTTCCTTAAAGTGTTGGAAAAGACCTCCTAGTTCATCCTTCCAAGCACTAAAATATTTCAATTCCCCTTCCTCCTTTGATATTTTAGGCGTTACATGCTCCTCCATATCTTTGAACATCTTCAATTTTCTCTAGAGTTGAACACTTATCTTGCCATGGTATGTCGATATTTCACCAAAAAAATCTATTGCCTTCAACAACTTTGGGATGTTTTTTGGAGCTTTAGGATTTTCCTTCATGTTTAGCATCATTTCCTTAAGGCCTCCAAATCTTGCACTCCACTTACTACAGTCATTCTGAAAGGAATTTTGAACCTAACAATATCTCTAAAGGGGCCTCATGAATTCTTTTGTATGATTCCCAAAGAGTATCAGACTTATGCACCAGCTTCTAAACTATATGCCTCGAGATACTATCAAAAATACTATTAGCAACATTTGATGTTTTATCTTCATCTTTCTTGACATTGTCCCTTTCTATTTTCAACTCTCCTTTTAACTGGTTAATCATTAGTGATAAAGTTTCTTGGTCTTGTGATGATAACTCTGAGGAAGAAGAAGGATAAGGAAATACCCTTAGTGATGGACCTTCCTATGTAGTAGTCTTCATTTTATTGTACTCATCTAGTAGAGTATTGTAAGTGTTCAACAATTTATCATATTTATTTTGATAAATTTGTGCAGTATCTACACTCAACATTGCAACATGTACAACCAATTTAGAAGATTGGATGGGAGTAGTATCTATAAATATTTTCATTATAACAACACCAATGACTTCTTCAATTTATTTCACAACCTCAGGCTTCCCTATGTTTATTTTCATTGACCATATTTCATGGGTATGAAATTTAGGACTAAAGCTAGATCCAAAAACTCAATTGTCAAAGTGTTCCTCAGACATAAAGGCCTCTAGATCCTTTCTAATTGCATCTAGTGTAATGGAAGAAGTAATATTCCAACCCGTCAACAACATTACACCACTATCTTTGACAATATTCATGGCTTCAATAGGAGTAATTGCTTATATTTCACTCATTATTTTCTTCTTTTCTACCTTCTTTGCCTCCTCTTGCAACGAGGGTTCTACACTAGCCTTTATGTCCTCAATTCTCTTCTTAATTTCCTAACTCTTAAACTAATAATTAATTCTTTAAATTCCTTAGTTTGAACAAAGGAATCATCATAAGTAAACTCCTCACAAGACTTTACCCTAACATCATCATTAGCCCCTTCATGATACTCCCATTTGATAATTCTATCCTCCAAAACATAGGGGTCAAGAGCATCTCCTATATGAGGGGAAGGAAATATCTTTTCCACCTCTTCATCACTTGGCACATGCTCAACAAATTTCTTTTATCCAATCAATTTTGTTTCTGAATACTCAACTAATGGGCTAGTTACCACCCCTTCACCAACCTCCAAAGGCTTTTTGTTGAGTACCTTGAGCCTCTTGCTACTCCTTTACCATTCGAGCCTTTTATGCAACATCCTTGATCTTCATAGTGAACTCACCATTTTGAAAGTCCTTTAATTTGGTCATGGCCTACTCATATGGATTGTAAATTTCATCATAAGGACTTACAAATAATGGAATTTTATTTATTACATCCTTGTCAATGTGAAAATAACAATTCACTCCTTTCTTGAAGTCACAATAGCATAAGTTGAAATTTTTCTAGTTATATCACCAATATACAAAAATTGATGTGAAAACCCAAAAAAAACTTTTCTTCTCTTTTTTTTCATTCACAAACCCCTTAAAGTCATAATTCCTCACTCCATCAATAGGAATTTTGAGGTTACTTGGCATTATTCCAAAATTTTCACAACCTTCTTTGGAAATAGCAACAAAGTAACCAAAGGATCATTGTGGAGTTATCACAAAACCTTTTCTATTATTTCTAAAATGATCTTTGTCCATGCTATCCATCTGCCATATGATCTCCATAAAATCCAATCTATCAAAAAAATACAAAGGTAGACAATGTGGTGCAACCCTGGCTCCATAAACTCTAATTAGAGTGTATGTGAATGTAGGAACCAATCACCCCAATTATGACCCACTTTTGATTCTTCTCTATGTTCATGTGGGAACAAAATCTCCTTGATGATCCTTGAGACTCTATATACAGGCTCTACTCCTAAGTTCTCTAAGATACTAAGCTTCAAAAAATTACAAAAGGAAATATAATTTGAATTTGGGAAATTTCAATCCAAAAATAAATTTTCACATTTGTATTGACAAATCATTTCCCTCATCATCTTTTTGCCTCAACTTCATAAACTTCTTCCATTTCTCCTACCCCATCCATAGAATCATATGCATCAACAAAGAATAGTGGGGGACAGAGAAAGGGGCTTTCCCATATTTTAATTCAACCAGTCCCTTATGCATCTAATCTACAATATAGGATTCATAATCAAATCCCCTATTTGAATTCCAACTGTGGATGTCTATTATCATTACCATCGGTGCAATGGGTATTCTCTCATCAAACCTTTGGGCTAAAACTTGATCCAAATAGTAGTGTGTATTCTTGAAATAATTTTTGATCTCATCACATTCCAAAGGTTTAAAATCCTTGGGACCAAAAGACACCTTATCCCCTTTCCTATGTCTAGGAAGCACATTCTTTCTATATCCATATTTTTTTTACTCATACTCACATCATAGTTCAAAGAAACTGATGCTAACAAAAACATTAGGGTTCAATTTGAAAACCTCCACTATTCTACCTTTGGTTATATCAAGAAGTGGGGTTCTATTAACACTCTTAATAGTTTTTTCCTTAGCATCATAATTCTTAGCTAACTCTAGCATCAAATCAACCTCAAAAAACATGTTGGGCACCACCAGCCTTCCAAGGTTAAAACCCCACAAATGATGAGTTGGATGTTTTGCATAATTCCTATTGAAAGCATAAAAGAGAAACTCCCAACCACTTTGAGGCAATAGGAATACTCCAATTTTGGTTGCATTATCTATTAACCTATTTGTCATAACACCTTTCCTAGTAGGTCATTTACCAATTTGATTTCCTCCCTCAGAAATCTCCTGAGACACCCTCTATGAATTTGGTGTAGTCTCTCTTTTCCGCTTCCTTCTTTGTAGTTCCCTCTAAAACTTATAGTTTTGGTTTAACAATGTTGGGATATTTTTGTTTGGATTTAGGCCCTATCTTTGAGGAATCACTAGGTTGCCTCATGATTTAAGCCTAGGGTTTACAAATTCAAATTCTGAACCAGGGCTTGGGTGATCCCACAATGTTGGTTTATAATTTTTGGGAGATTCTATTTTTTGTTAAAATTACATATTTTTAGAAAATATAATGATTTAAGAAATAAAAGGTTCCATTTTAAGGATTACAATTGAAGATGGTTTGATCAAACCACCTTAGATTAAACCCCTTGGATAGAACCTCGCTAGTTTTAAACCATACCTAATGAAGTGTCCTTTATACCTATCAAAATGCTGATAAAAAACCACTTCTGATTTACCTTTTGGGGGATCAAATGAATTCATTTAAACATTTTTTTTGTAAGTATGTAGTACTTATTATAAGCTTCCCAATCATTATAATTTTAAATAAATTTTATTTTATTATTATATTTATTTTTTATTTCTTGTGAATGTAGGTTTTCCGTTGAAAATCAAGCTCTCTATTCTGAACATGTGGAAAAATAGAAGATTATCAAAAAAGTTTGAAAAATATGAGTGCACTAGATATTGAATTTCTTGATCCAGAAAAAATAAAATTGAATTTCAATACATACAAAAAAAATTATGTGCTATACGGTATGCCTATCTCTCAATTGTAATTGGTTTGACTTCGAAACTTGATTAAGGAAAAAATATTTAATAAAACACGATGAAACCAATTAGAAGCACTAGATATCATAGTTACAAATCTAAATTTTTAAAAAATATAATTTTATCCTTCATGGAAAAAAGGTTATGTGTTATTCGGTGAGCGTCACTCCTTAAAAATGGTGTTTACTAAAAAAAAAAATTGTCGAAGGAGATGGAAAAAGAATTGCAATCTAATTCCAAAAATTTTGAAAAATATATATTTAGAATCTATAGACAAAATCTCACAAATCACTAGTTTGCATCATCTTCAAATTCCTCACGGTTTAGCCGCTATAAGTGTCAAAAAGTGAAAATTTAGTTAGAAAAAATCAGCTTAGTGTCTAGTTTGGCCAAAAATTGTAAACCAGTATTGTGGGATCACTCACCTACTAGTTTTATGTTCAAAGGAGATCAATTTATATACCACAAATAGAAAAATCTTCTATACTTTACACAATCTAACCAGGCTCTACGAAATCTCACAAAATCAAAATCTTTTCAAAACCCCAAGCCCTTAGAGTTTATTGAATTAACCACGAACTCCCTTAAAAAGTTCAATTCAGCCAAAAAATCACACTGAGGTATAAAATTTGATTACCCAAGAAAAGTCACCTTCAATGTCTCTGCAAATCCTTTGCCTAGGTTCCTTGTGTCTTTTTCTACTTTGAATTATTTCAATTGAGAGGAAAATGGACCAGCTACCTTCTTTATAGCTCAAGAATGGAGCGATTTCACCATTAATGTTTGAAAGAAAGCTCGCATGAGAAAATTGACACTTTAGCTATTTAAGTTTGAATTCTAGATTTAATCATGCTAATTTAAAACATAATCTACATGCATCCTTCATCCTTGCACTTTACCCTTTTCTTCTTTCAGCGATGTCCTTTGATGTTGCCATGTTTCCCTTTTTGCTTTATAACTTCATTCTTCAATACTATCACCTATCTCTATTTCATCCTTAGATTACTTGAATGGATCCATGATACCTAGGATTCTAGTGATGGGGAGGATTATTCCATCAAATATCCCTTAATTCCACCATCACTCATCATGGTTACTCTCTTTCCTTCCTACACACCATCGATGATGTGAATAACACATGCAATGGAATCCTGGCCATTGGATTAGATCATCTTCTCTTGACTGTATTCTCCTTTCATCACTCATCACTAATATGAAAACCCTTTAGAAATAACTTCTAGTGATTCCTTGGATTCTAGTGATAAGAACATGTGTTGGTAGCCTACATCACTCATCACCAATTAATTTCATAATAGCCAAATCACATTAGCAATGGAAGGATTTTAGTGATCGTTCAAGATTTGTCCACATGTCTTAGTAGCCAGATCTAAGGTTATGGTAGGTGTCGCTCTTAGTAGAAACTTGAGCAAGAATAGATTAGCAATACAATACCTTTAAAATAATAAGGTAATAGGTTTCATTTCTCATTGGCAATATGAAAATGGAAAGCAGGAAGAAATGCACAAGAGTTGATGAGCTAAGAATAAAAATGATTGTAGTGATCACTTATCACTGATTTTAAAATAAGAGTGTTAAGGTGATCAATGAAATAAGGTTTTTCCAAAAATATAGGGTAAATGAATTCACATCATGCATCACCAATATGACACTTGAGGTCCAATACTTATCTATGATGCAAACAAATTAGCAATACATGGAAGCGGTATCCATCACTAATCACAAATACAAGGCTATTGGTAACAAATAAATGTGCAATGGGCGATGCATTGAGCGGTAGGAAATGAATTAAATAAGAATTTTTTTGCACATGCTTATAAGTTTTTTTAAAAAGGGGACAGACTAGGGAACAAAGGTACCAATGACATAAGTTAAACCAAAGATAAAGACTTAGGATAAAGGACAAATAATTGGCAATGTGACCATAGGAGAAAAGTGCCTTGAGGGAAATACTTCAATATGATCATGAGATAGTAACCCTAGACGCAAGGGACCAGTCAATACATGGGAACTAAAGATTCAAGTTATTTTTAAATGATTAGAAACCGACAATTAGAAGTCAATGAAGAATTAGACCAAAAGAATAAGGATTAAGATGAAGGATAATATGGTAAGAAAAACCAACCCCCATAGCATAAAACTTTAAACCCTTGTGACATAAACCTTAACCAGTGAGTAGGAACAATGTCTATGAGGTAACCAAACACTTTAGGATAGTGGAACATAAATTTTTGAAGGTTCCACTAGTGGCTCCGACTTGGGATCCAAGTCTCTTGCAGGCATGGCAAGATTTCAGATGTCATGGTGAAGTAGACCAAGCACAAAGAAAACCCAAAAAACCAAGGACATGCCCGAACAAGGCAAGAAGACCAAACCAAAGAAAACCTATATAGAATCTACAAAATTTATAATGTACATGTAAAATAACATATTTCAAGAGAAATATGGCTTCAGGAACTATCGATGTACTAGCATTTCAAGAAGTTAACCTATCAAAATTTGGAGAAATTAAGAGTCCTCACTATGGTATTTTCTATCAAATAAGGGCCCAACCATAGATGGTCAAACTTCCCATGTTTTCCTTTATTATCAGACATGACATTCCACATTAAAACCATACTTTGTTCTTCAAACTTTCTCATTGAGGCTCTTCTATCATTCAAAATTTTAATTTTAATTTGTAGTTTTATATTATCCTTTTGAGCATCTTTTCTCATCTCATCCACTTCAGTTAGGGCTTCAATTATTTTTTGCATCTCATCACATATATCACCATCATATTCCTAGATGAACTTGTACATTTTCATCAAATTATTTTGAGGCAACCTTGCAGGTATACCATAAACTAAGTCAAATGGAGAATGTCCTATTGCTTTCTTAATTTCTACCCTATCTACCCATAATTCCAACTTCAACTTAGAATCACAGGCTCTTTTTTTTTTCTCAATCACTCTTTTGATGGTCTTCATAAGGCTTTTATTGCATGACTCAACCTGTCCATTTGGGTAATAAGGGGATGAATAAGATTCTTGGATCCCATACTTATTGCAAAAATATGAAAATTCCCTAGATCTAACACACATGGCATTATCTGAGACAATTTTCTCAGGCACACTAAATCTAATGATTATGTTTTCCAATAAAAAATTAGTTACCACTTTACTTGTTCTTTTAGTAGGGATGGCCTCCACCCATTTGGTAAAGTGATCAGTGGAAAGTAAAATCGATGAGTGTCCACCACTAGACTTGCTTGATATTTCTCCTATGAAATAAATGCCCCACTATTGAAATGGTCCTTGAAATGAGATAGGTCTTAATGGATGATTTCCTTAGAACTTGAGCTTCGTAGAGAACCTTTGGCAGACATCATATGCCTTCACTAATTTATGGGAATCCTTAAAAATTGTAGGCCGCCAAAAATCTTCTCTTAAAACCTTGTGAGCGGTGGTATTAGCCATATAATTTCCTCCACACACTTTGTTTTGCATCTCATCCAAAAGCTTAGAAGCTTGTGCATTATCAACACATCTCAACAAAAATCTATTAGGACTCCTCCACCATAGTTCATCATTGATAATCACATATTTTATTTTCTATATTTTTAGAATTCTTTTTCATTATCAACCAAACCATTAGGGCACTACATTATTTGCAAATAATTGACAATATTTTTTTACCATTCATAGGTCTACATGTCACAAAATGGTGATATCTCTACACAATCCATGTGATTTATTTGATTAGCTTCTATATTTGTCTCATCCATTAGCTTAGCTAATTGCTGGTCTCTGACCAACTTAGTGATTTGAATTCTAATGTTAAAATCCTAGATTTTGTTAATCCACCTGAATCTTCTACCTATGGCTTCTTGTTGGGTAAAGATGTCCTTAATTGTAGCACTAGGAACATATGTAACGATTGTTGCTCCCATAAGATATGCTCTGAATTTATTTACTACTTTGACTAACACATAAGCCTATTTTCTATCAAATTTTATTTGAGCTCTACAACTTGCAATGATTTTCTAAAAAAATGTTATTGGTTGCTCAAAACCTTCATTATTTTTTTGTAACAAAACTCCTACAACTGTATGAAATGAAGAAAATGAGAAAAGTTGAAAAGGTTTTGAGAAGTTGGGGATTTCAAAACTGGGGCTTCCTTAATAGCATGTTTTATACTTTGAAAATATTTTGTAGTCTCCTCACTCCAAACTACCTTTTCATTTTTCTTAAGATTTTGGAGATAGGATGGGTGATTTCTGCAAAATTTATAAAAAATATCTTTATAAAATTAATTTTCCCAAAGAAAGACTAGATACCTTTGACATTTTTGGGCTGAAAGATCTTTTCTATTATATCTACATGGTCTAGATCAATCCTAACTCCCTCTTTAGAAACAATATTACCAAGAAACTTCCCTTCTTTCACTCCAAACACACATTTCTTGGGATTCAATGAAATCCTATATTCCAATGCTTTTGCAAATACCTTTCCCAAATGCATACAATGATCCTCTTCTTTCTTACTATATGTGGTTATATCATCCTAGTAAACAACTAAAAATATGTATAAAATCTACAAAGGCCACATCCAAGGCTCTCTGAAAAGTAGCCCCTACATTTTTCAATCCAAATGCAATTCTCACATAGACATATGTGCCCCATGGTTTTGTAAAATCTATCTTGTATTACTCATATTCTTTGACTACCACTTGGTTGTAGCCTGAAAATCCATCCATCATTGACAACAACTCACAACCAATTACCTTTTGTAACATGGTTTCCATGTTTGGAAATGGGTGATTATCTTTCAATGATGACACATTCAAGTTTCTAAAATCAACACAAATCCTAATATCACCTTTCTTCTTTCTAATTGGAACCAAATTTTAAACCCATGTTGAGTGTCTAATGGGCTCGATGATCCCATCATCTCTTAGTTTTATGAGTTCCTCTTGCATTTTGGGTTGCAGTGTGGGATTTATTAGTCTCTACTTTTTCCTAAAGGGTTTGTCATTTGGCTTCAAAGGGATCTCATGCTGAAATAAATCCTCTCTATATGCCTTTAGGTCATCATAATACCATGCAGGCACATTTCTATAATTTCTCAATAACACAATCAACATGGTTTTGATCTGAGGCTTAATTTTCTTCTCAATGTATATGTTCCTAGGAGAATTCTTTGTACCAAGGTTTACCTCTTTTGAATCCTCCTTGTGAGTGGATGTTTTCTTAGCAATGCTTCTATCTAGGCCATCAAAAATCCTCTCCAATGTAACCAATCCTTTTGGAATCTTGTTAGTTGTCAACTAAATGATCTCATTTCCAAATATTATTTCCTTTCCATCTACTTCTACAAAATCTCCAAAGTCAATTTCTTGACCTTCATATTCATACACACCTTGCAAGAATCTCAAGGTATCCTCATCATCATTAAACACCTACCAATTCTTTATGTTATCAGGAACTGACAGTGTGACTTGCACTTCAACTTTTGAAATGCTAGCAAAAGTGATGTTATTTGGCCAGAGAGCAATATTGGCAAGCAGATCTGCCACTTGATTGTTACTCCTATCCAACAATTTTATACCAAATGTATCAAAAAAAATTATCAGGTCCCAAAAAGCATTTCTATACTATCTTAGCCTATTGTTCTTTGATGCATATCTTGATCTGACCTGAGAAACAACAAGCTTTGAATCTTCAATAACTCTCAACTTCTTGATCCCATGTTTCTCTGCTAGTCTTAATTCTAGTAGAAAAGCTTCATATTTAGCTACATTGTTTTTCCATGTGAAGAATAATGAAAATGAAAACTTAAAAGTTTTACCACTAGGTGAAATAAGTATCACTCCTGTACCATCTCCTTCTTTTGAGAAAGCACCAAAAAAATGCATCCTACGCAAGTCATCATTGGTTGCTTGCTGCAAAAATTATTTTTCAAGGGGTGTAGGTTGTTTTTCCTCTTCTTCTAGTAACTCTTCAACTCTAAATTTGTCCATATCAGTATCTACAAAGTAAATTTTTTCCTCTTGTTCCATAAATTCAATCATGTGTGGATCCCTTGGTTCCCTCACAAGTTTAATGTCCTTTCCCTCAATTGGGAATGTGGAAAAGGAAATGTCACACTACATGCTTCCTCCCATGGAAGAACTCCACTTCCTTGACAATAACATACCATAATTTGGTGGGATATCCACCACAACTATGCTCATAACAAATTCCTTGTCAAGAAAAGAATCTAGTCTATATGAGACATCCTTAATCACTCCTATGACTGGGATGTCTCTCAAATCCATGGCATAACATTTTCCATATGCATAATTGAATATCAGGCCCATTTCTTTCATTATCTCCACTGACATGACGTTAGATGAAGCTTTTGAGTCAATCATGGAGCTCCTTAGAATCTTACCATCAACAATCAGAGTTACATAAAATGGATCAATATTATTTGGGCAAGTTGTGATAGTGCTTCCTAAATAAATTTGAGGGATTTCACAATATCTCCCTCCATTGTTTCTTTATTGACTTGATTTCCACTTACTTTAGGCTGAGTAGTCACCCTTTTATCACCACAAGTCATAGTGGCACTATTGGTAAGGGCCACTACCTTCTACTTATGCTCATCAATTCTCATCATTTCCATTAAAGGAACTATCACCTTGACCTAAGAATGAAATTGAAACATGTCAACTTGATTATATTTAGGTAGTTCATAAGGAACCACAATCTATTCTTCAAACTTATCCTTTTGTTGCTCAAATTTTCATTCAACCTCCTTCCTTTATTGTTTCTTTTCTTGATCTACATTTTCTTTTTTATTCTTTTCTTTAACAATTGGAGAAATAAACTTAGAAAATTTCTTGGTTGCATAATCCCTTTTAGCCCAAATTTTAGGTCCTTTACTTTCCTTATCTTTGACCTGTCCTATATACTTGACCAATTATTCTATTTTAGTTCCCTTTTTTTCTACATTTTTCTCTTTTATGAACATACTAGCCGATTTTCCTTGATCACAGTTCACAACTCTATTTCTTATATTATGAGTGTTTTTTCTTGTACTACCAAGGTTATTGTCATTTTCTAGTATTCCTCATAAAAATGACTCCTTAAGGATACACTCATTTCATTGGTTTCCATAGCACACACATTTTTCTCAACATCCTCATCTTCATCAAGAAGAATTTTTTGAAGATAAGCATCTAATTTTTTGCCTCAAGAAGTCAACATCCAATTTATGTGATTTGTCCTTCAAAGAAAATTCTTTAGTAGAAAAATCTAGTCTATGAATAAGCACATGTACTTCCACATTAGTTTCCTCTAACGACTCATAATCATTTGACTGATTTTTTTCTTCTTCAAATTTTTTTTCTACAGAGCATGTTTGAGAAGCTTGTGGTAGTTGGCATACAACACACTAGGGTGTTTCATCAGTGAAATTCATAGATTTTTTCTATAATGGGTCAGGAGGAATTTTCTTTGTGTGTTCTTCTAGTTATTTTGAATTGGATTTCCCTTATTCTAATTGGTATTATAAGGATGATCTTGCAACATTAGAGGTCTTTCATTTTTCTAAAAAATTGGCTTGTCATGTGTAAGCCCTTTCTCTTACCTTGCAAGTCTATAGTTGATATCCTTCATATAAATTCCAACCTTATCAATCTTGTCTGAAAGAGAAGACCCTTTCTTTGTAGAGTGTTTGTCTTCTTTCTTTGGGCTCTTCAATAGCTTAACATCATCTCTTCTCCCAACTTTTCCTGATTCTCTTCTATTAATTTCAATATGGACTACCATTTTGAATGCTTCTCTTAGATTTTGCGAATTCTTATCTCATAGGATATAAATCATTTTTGAATCAAATGCATTGTATCAACCTGCCAAATAATGTACTAAATCTAGATTAATATATTAAAGTACCCCTATCATTCCTTCGGCTTCACCAGCTATGACAAGTGGCGCTCGCCCATGATATCGTGATCAGCTAAAACTATGTGGTGTGGTCATCACGGGATAGCAGGGAACTACTGAGATCAAATGACAATTCATCAACAGACATGAAAATTCATCCCTCTACAAAATATAAAACATTTATTAAAACAAGAGGGGACATTACTAGGTCGACAAAAAATGATGACATAAGTTTTTTTTAAAAGGGGGAGCACAGGGCCAACCTAGAATTAGGAAGAAAAAAAGTCTAACAAAGGAAAATATAACAACGGATTAGAAGGGGGCCAAACCTAGACGAATAAATGGGACACAAGTTGTTTTTAAAACCCTTCTTGAAAAATTAATGACCAAATAGATCCCAGTCATGGTATAAGATAAAACATTAGGGTTTTACACAAATACATGAAAACAAATGTAAAACCCCAACCCTAGGCCTTTCTCAAACATCATGTAGAATCGGAAACATAGGCAAGAAAAATGGAACTTATAGAACATAAATTGAATTTCCATCAGTGGCTCTAGTTGGGGATGTTCATTCCACTAGAATGAAGCGAGATCATAGAATCTTAGGTTGATTAGACCAATTGTAGAGATGACCAAAAGTGGTTGTCTAGACCAAACAACCCAACAAGAAAGAAACCTACCACTAACATATATTCAAACCTAGATTATTGTTCATGGAAAAACATAATTCAAGTGAAGTATAACTTCAAGAACTTTCCATGAACTGCAATTCAAGAATATCCCATGTCATCTCTTAGAGGAAGTATGAATCTTCACCCCACTTATTGTTGATCAGAAATGGACCCAACTAGATTGCATCAAATTTTCCATGTTTTCCCTTATCTTCTAATTGAGCATTCCACATTAGGACCAGATCTCCATCTTGGAAGCTCATTGCAATTGCCTTTTTATCATACAAAATATTTACTTGCAACTACAATTTTTCATTTTTCATCTAAGCCTCCCTCCTGGTTTCATCCAATTCTATGAGAGCTTCTACTCTCAATTTAATTTCATCATCAATTTCATTGTCATATGTCTAGAAAAACTTATACATCTCCATCAGATTATTTTGGGGTAACCTTGCATTTATCCTATAGACCAAGTCAAATGGGGCATAACCTATTGCTTTCTTCATAGTTACCCTATCTGCCCAAACTACTAATCTCAACTTAGAATCCCATACCTTCTTATTTTTATCTAGGATTCTCTTGATGATTTTCATCAAGCTTTTATTACTTGATTTTTCTTGTCCATTTCCCTATGGGTGATATGGTGATGAGTAAGAAATTTGGATCTTGTGCTTCTCACAAATGTCTATGTATTCCTTATATTTGAAACAATCATTTCTAGACATCCAAACCTAGTCACTATGTTGCTCATCAGGAAGTCAATTACCAATTTACTGGTTGCCCTCTTCATTGAAATTTCTTCCACCCACTTAGTAAAATAATAAATGGCCACCAATATCCATGAGTGGCCCCAACTAGACTTACATGCTATCTCTCCCACAAAGTCAATACCCCATTGCTTAAATGGAGATTGCACTATAACTGGTTTTAGAGGCAAGTTACCAAAAATTTTTAACTTACCAGAGAAGTGATGACAAGCATTGAATGTATTTACCAATTGGTGTGCATCTTTAAAAATAGTAGGCCACCAAAATCCAACCCTCAATATCTTATGTGCAGTTCTTTTGGCCATGTAATTCCCTCCACAAACTCCACTGTGCATCTCAATTAGAATTTCCTATGCTTGTTTTTGATCTACACACTTTAGCATGACACCTTTCGCATTTCTCCACCAAAGATTACCAACTACAATAACATACTTAATAGCTTGTAATTTCAATGTCCCTTTCTCATTGTCACTCAAGTTATCAGGACACTTCATCTTTTGTAAATAATAAATCACACCTTTATACCATTCAGAATGTTCCATATTACATATGTGTGATCTATTCTCCTCTTCTTTCAAATTTATCTAATTTTCTTCTAGATTTCTTTGGGCCATGAGCTTGGCCAATCCTTGTCCTCTTACTAGCTTAGTAATTTGGATCTCAATATTGAATTCTTGGATCCTATTGATCCATCTACATCGTCTTCCTGACACTTCCTGCTATGTGAAGATATCTTTGATAGCAACACTAGGTACATATTCAACCATAGTAGATCCCATCAAATAAGGTATAAAGGCTTTTACTGCCTTAACCAATGCATATGCTTGTTTCTCATTAATATCATACTTAAGTTCTACAACTTGTAAAGATTTACTGAAAAAGGCTATAGGTTGTTCAAAACCTTCTAGATTCTTTTGCAAAAACACAACTGCAATTGTGTGGAAAGAAGCAAATTAAAAGATCTATAAGGGTTTAGAAAAATCAGGGATTTTCAATACAAGAGCCTCCTTTATCACTTGCTTAATGGCCTGGAAGGCCTATACAGACTCCTCTCCCCATTCAACCTTAGCTCCATTCTTAAGAATCATGGAAATTGGGTGAATTGTCTCAGCAAATTTTTTCACAAACCTCCTTAGGAAGTTTATATTCCCAAAGAAATATTGTATACCTTTGATATTGTGGGGTTGTGAGATTTTGTCTATTGCAATTAATCTCTTTGGATCAATTCTTACTCCATCCTTAGAAATAATATGTCCCAAAAATTTTCCCTCTCTTACCCCAAATGCACATTTCTTTGGATTCAAAGAGATACCATACTCCAAGGCTCTACTAAATACCTTCTCCAAATGCTCATAATGATCCTCTTCCTTTTTGGAGTATCATGTCAAGTTATCTTGGTATATCACAAAAATTAGTTAATGAAATCTTAAAATGCCACATCCATGGCTCTTTGGAAAGTAGCCTCTGCATTTGTTAGACCAAAAGGCATTCTCACATAAACATATAGTCCCCAGTGTGTAGTGAATGTTGTTTTATATTGCTCAAACTCCTTGACCATGAGCTAGTTGTAACCAGAGAACCCATCCATCATAAACATCAATTCACAACTTGTCACCCTTTGCAACATGGCTTCCATATTTGGTAATGGATAGTTTTCTTTTAAAGAAGACACATTCAAATTTCTGAAGTCTACACATAACTTGATGTCTCCATTTTTTCTTACTGGTACCTAGTTTTACATGCCCAGGATGAATTTCTGATTGGCTTATTGATCCTTGCATCCCTTAGCTTCATTAACTCTTCTTGCATTTTGGGGGCTAAGGTAGGATTAATAGGCCTTTCTTTTTGCCTAAATGGCTTGGCACCATCACTCAAGGGAATTCATGTTGGAACAGATCCTCCTTGTATGCCTTAAGATCATCATAGGACCATGCAAACACATGTATAAACTTCCTCAATAAGTCAATTATCATCCTTCTCACCTTTGGTGACAATTTATTTCCAGTATATACCTTTTTTGGTGATGCTTTTGTTCCAAGATTTATCTCTTCCAAGTCATCAAGATGTGAAGTAGTATGACTATCCTTTGTCCTATCCTGATTGTCAAATACTCTTTCTAATACAACTAAACCCTTAGGAATTGTATTTGATTTTAACTGAATTACCTCATTTCCAAAAACAATATATTTACCATCAATTTTTTCTACAAAAGCTCCAAAGTCAATTTCTTGACTTTCATATTCATCCACACAATTCAAAAATCTTAGTATGTCATCGTAATTATCAAAAACTTGCTAGTTTTCTATATTATCAGGAATTGATGGCCTAGTTTTCACTTCAACCTTTGAGATCCCAACAAAGGTTATATCATCTAGTTTTAGCGTAATGTTTTCCAATAAATATGCCACTTTTTTGTGCTCTCTCTCCATCCAACCTATGCCAAATGCATCAAATTTTTCTAACTCGTCCCAAACAACATTCCTATAATATTTCAACCTCTTATTCTTTGATACATACCCACCTCTAACTTAGGAAACCAGAAGCTTAGAATCTCCAATTACCTTGGTCTTCTTAATCCCATGCTTTTTTAGCCAATCTCAATCCCAATAATAGTGCCTCATATTTTGCCACATTATTGGTGCAATCAAATGATAGAGTGAAAGATAACCTAAATTTCTTTCCACTTGGTGATACTAATAGAACACCTGCACTTGATCCCTCTTTTGAACTTGCACCATCAAAGTACATATTCCACAAGTCATCACACTCAAACAATTTCTTTACTTCTGTGTCAATCAATGCAGTGGGATTATCACAATTTCTAGGGAATTCCTCAACTTTGAATTCATTTATGCCATTGTCAATAAAACATGTCATATTTTCATTTGGATCATGCTCAATCATATGGGGCACTTTTGATTCTCTCTCAATCTTGACATTCTTTCCATCAACGGAGAAAGTAGAAAATGATAGGTCACATTGCATGTTACCCCCCCTTGATGCACTCCACTTTCTTGACAATAGCACCCAAAAATGTGGTGGGATGTCTACAACTAGTACAGTCATGGCTAATTCCTTCTCAAGATACTGGGTCAATTGATAAGGTAATGCTCTGATAGTCCCAATAACTGACACTTTCCTTGAACCCATTGTATAGAATTTACCTTGAGTAGTATCAAATGTCAGGCCCATTGCCTCCATGATCTTGATTGGCATAACATTGTTTGATGCCCCTGAATCTATCATACAATTCCTTAAAGTCTTCTCATTTATAAAAACACTTAAGAAAAATGGGTTTATGTTTTCAAGGCACATATTAATGGAATTCACTAATTATATAGGGGGAATTTGTGACACAATTCCCTGCACTTCTTTCTCTTTTATTTCTCCTTCATCCTTTGCTTCTTTACAACTACCTTGTTCAACCTTATTAATAGCAACACCTGTGATCAAGGCTATTTTCTTTTCCTTATGTTCATCTATTCTCATCATTTCTAGCAAAGGTACTATAACTTTAACCTGAGAAAGCACTTGAAACATATCTACGAGCATATATTTTGGCAACTCAGACACCATAATTTCATTATTTTCCCTTTTCTCTTGTTTCTTTCTTCCCTCAAGTTTCTTTTGCCTCCTATCCTTTAAAGCAAGTTCAACAGACTTTGTAATCACTTTAGTTTTCACCAATGATGAAGCTTTATCTTCTTGAGGCTTTGGAGTTTCATTCTTTTTCGCCCAAACCTTATCACTTTTAACCTCTTTAACTTTGACAACATCTTTCTTGTTATCAAATTTAGCACACTTATTTTTGTCCTTTTGTTCTTTAATAAATAAGCCACCAGGTTTACCCTTTTCACCACCCACAGTTATGTTTCTTAGTTGAAGTGAGCTTCTCATTTGAGTAGTCATTTCCTTAGTCAACCTTGCAATCTCTTCTTCTTATGGTCTCCTTAGGGACATTGAATCTTCATCTTGTTCCATATTGCAATCATTATGGTCAAAATCACCTTCCTCATCAGAGAAAACCTATTGATGGTATATCTCACTTCTTTGCCTCTGATTATCCACATCAACTCCTTGTGATTCATCATTAGAGGAACACTCTAACTCATCAATGTATGATTTGTCCATACAAAAATCCACATCACCCTACTCAATTTCAGGAGTGTACTCATAGTTATCTTTCTTTGTTCCCTCAGCAACAAGCAACTGAGAAATACCATAGTAATTTTGATCATGTGGATGTTCACAAACCTAACACCATGGTCTATCTTGTACCAGATTTATTGAATGCTTCTGCAAGGGATCTGGGGTATGTTGATCATGTTTAGGCTTCTGGTTAGACAAGATTGGTTTCCCCATCTTTCTAATTTGTATTATAAGGGTAATTTTGCAACCTAGGCTGTCTTTCATTCTTATTATATTATTTCTTTTCATTTCCTATACCATTTTCTTGCTTGGCAACAATATATTTTGTCTTTCAAAGTGCTCAAGACCTTATCCCATTTCTCATCATCCTTAGGCTTTGAAGAAGAAACTTTCTCCACCTTATCTTTAGGACTTTTCAAAAGTGTGGTCTCCTCTCTCCTACCATATTTCCCAGAAGCTCACCTACTACTCTCAATGTTTATAGCCACCCTGAAAGCATCCCTCATAGTCTGAGGGTCTTTATCTCTAAGGAGATATGCCATTTTAGCATCAAAAGCATTGAAATATGTTGTTAGACAAACATTCTCATCAAGCCCCAAAACTTGGAACAATTTATACATTGTTTTTTGAAACCTTAAATTAAACTCCATTACAAGCTCATTTAGTGACTTCTTGATATTGTTAAATTCATTCAACATGAAACTAGAATTGGTCTTATCACCATACTGTTCCTTGAAACACTTTTAAAATTCATCCCATGAACCAATACTAGCATTAGGTAGACCTCTATACCAATCCCTCACATATTCTACCAAGGATTGTACAAATAATTTCATTACAACATCTTCATGCTCTACCTCATAATCATTCAGCATATCCATAAAGGCTTTTAAATGTTCCTATGTTGTCACAACATTATTGCCAAAAAATTTACTCATATTTTCTCTCAAATTACCAGGGATGGGATTTAGATAACCTGGAATACCATCAAAGTATAATTTCCTATATCTTTCTAGCTGTATAGGTCTTCTTTGAAATAATCCTTCAATATTCTAAGAGTCAACACCAGATCCTATATTTTGCACCCTAGGGCCATCCTGATTTAGATTTACAAACTTAGTAGCATGGTTTTTCGGGCTAGAATTGTTTGTGTTGGTATCCAGATTTATTTTAGGACCGGATCTCAAGGAACCTCGGTGACTTGATGAGTTTGTAGCTTGTGTAGCCTCATCCATGCTTGAAATCTTTAGTAAACCTATTTTTCTTTTCGTTTTTGCATTTGCATCCTCAATTTTTGTCCTCTCCAATTCCTCAGCAAGAGCCTCACCCTCCCTTCTAACCTTGTCTAAGGAAGTTTCATATTATAATGGTACATGTGGCAGAAAGTCTCATTTAGGAGGGTGAGAAATCACCTTATCACTTATTTTAATCCCCTTAGCCTTTTGTTTTCCCTTGTCTAGAATAGGTTTAGGATTTGGATCACTTGGTTGAGGCTTGAAAAGTTCTGATGGTTTTGGGTCTGAGGGTTTTGATTGGGTATCAGCTTGGCCTATAGTACATTCCTTAGATGCAGGGTTTATCTCCTTATCAAATAATTCACGTACAACATGACTCTCAACACTTGGCTTAAGTTTTTCTTAGTTCAGGGATTTCATTGTTGCTAACTGTCTAATCGACCTATCTCTTTCAATCACAACATGCATCAATTTTTTTCTCTCTCCTTTTATATATTCCTCCTGAGCTTAGCTTGTTGTTGGATCTCCCGCCTTAAGGAATCAATGTCTCCAAAAACATCTTCAGGGTTAGGCAAGGTCATCTCAAAACTTGATGTATCACTTAGATCTATAAGGTTTACTTCTTCAAGTACATGTCTAGATAATAAAAGAGTTCCATCATCCTCAAGAGGAGGAGGAGGCATAACATTGGTGCTTTCTCTGTGATGGCTTCAACTTCTACTCCTACTTCTTCTCTTTTTAGAGTATTGAACACTAACATGTCCTTTATTTTGACATGTTACATCCTCTTGGTTTGGTGTATTAAATAATGCATCAAAAAATCCATAGCTATTTGACTATGAACTTCTAGACACCTTTTCAAAAGGTTTAGGGATAGGATGTAAGGACTTACTTGTACCTTGATGTACAGGGTTCTGTGGCGTGGGAGAAACATGACTAGATTCTAGTTTTTTCTTTATCCAATCCTTCTTCTTAGTTTTAGGAAGTTCACTCTCCAATGTTTGTTCTAGATGATTTTTCATGAATGACCTGGTGTTCTTCATTCTACATACTTGTCCAAAAGATCCTTCAACTTATATAAAATCTTCAAAATAAGATGCACACTGGTGCAAAGACTTCAGATTCAACACCCAATTATCTTGGGAAAAACAAATATCCAGAAATACTTGGTGAATTTTAAAAGACCTTTGGAACTTTGTATTGAAAATGTACAATGTACTTCACCACTAACTCAAAACACCTTGAATAAAAAAATATATGGATAAACTTAACATAGAACCATAGGCTCAACCTTCAAATATAGAAATACTATGAAAAATCTATGCAAAATGCACAACCGACATAGTGACAAGAAATATTTAGATTAACATCCTGAGTAGAGTCACCATTTTGTTGGTTGTTTTTACTGTAACTAGGTTGATCCCCTAATCTACCTATGGAATTGCCAATTCTAATCAAGGGCAACTTGAAGGACTTGGACCAATTGATGAGGATTTTAAAGACCTCCTACAGTTTGGGCTCTGCAAGAGCCAGGAGGGTGATCCATTAATGTGTTTACAACCTCTGGACCATTATCATAAACAACATTAACAATATCAGAAATCTCACTTAATAGCTCAACAAAACTAGATAATACTTAATAGAATTGGTTGTTCATCAATAATATCAACCATTTCGAGCATGAGATAATCACAACAATACTTGATAGTAAAATATATTCATTGATTTTTAATTTTTAATAAGCTCTAGGTGAATACAAATAAATACTAAATCTCACAAACATGTAAACTTAGATCAGTGCCTTATTTCCATTAGAGGAGTCAAATTAACAAATACCCAAGGGTTTATAATAGATTCAACACATAGCATATAAGATCTTTGATAACATTTCCTTATAATATCACCGATACACACCCTAACTCAATACTACTTATCAAATCCTTGTACAGAAAATATCAGCCTACAATCTCATTTAATCATTTTAATTAATTCTTTGAATTAAAGCTAAAATAATAATTACACACACCACAATAGTGAGATGAGCAACATAACCCTTGATCATTTTATTCAAAACTCCAATATTCTTGTACACAGGAGAGACATGAGCTCGAATTTATCAGTTTAATTCAAATGTTAGTACTATCATAAAACAACATATTTCCATGATTCAAAACCTAACTTCCATTTTCTCTATAACTATCAAACTTTACAATTGCTCTGCAACTTCACCTAGACTCGACCAAAAATTTCTAACTTGCTAACTGTACTTCTGGCCTTGAAATCTTTCTTATATAAAATGAAGGAGCAAACAAGTATTGGGCCAAAAAGCACACATGTCACTAGCCACTTGGACCTCTTTGTCACATTTCAAAATTTGGTTACAATAGCAACCTCCCCAGAGAATCTTCTTGTTCCAGCAGCAACAAATCTTCAATAACTTCGCGCTTAGACTACCAGAAAAACAAAACTGGAAATTATTGTTATTGCAATAGTTGACTAATTAACTATTAGCAGCCTACTCCTACCTTTACTCCTCTTCAGTTAAATATTTATTGACCCACTGCTGATAATCTTAATCACTTGGCCAATTAAAACTGATTACCTCACTTACTTTGATACTATAAGGCATATATTTAACTGCCACTTGGTTTGCCTCTCATTCAAAAGACTCAAAGAATGAGTTGGTGTTGATAATTTTATCCATGCAGCTCACTAATAAATAAAAATACGAGTCACCACAAATTAAAGTAAATTGAGCATTGATGACCTCATTAGCCCGATCCTGCCATTGTTGAAGCAACCTAATATTACCCTGCTCATCAATTATGTCAGGCAATGGTGTGTCACTCCAATCATCAAAATTCTTTACCAATTCTTTGATCTTCCTACTCAAGTCATCTGGTAAGGCTTTAAAACCTTGCAATGATTTAACCAACACTTGAGTAGGTCTTAATGATAGTGGCCTGTTATTTACATCAAACCTTGAGGCCTTATACATTACATCTAAATCATTGGCCCTAGGGATCCACTTTTCAATTAATGGTATTGCTACCTACTAATCCCTGCCAATGTTCTTTATTTCACCTAATAATAAAGAATAAGAAGAATATACGGTTGAAAATCTATCATCAACCTTCTCATTTAAATGTTGCAAGACAACAATAACAATCTCCTTTTGTCTTGAAAATACCCTGTCCTCACTTACCTTCAGAGATTCTTGCAGCTTTGCAATTTTCTATATTAACTACTTCTTTGTTGGATCAACAAAACATTCTAACTCTTCCTCAATTGGTTCCAATGTAGGTTTGAGGGAAGGAATCTGATTGGGAGATCCTAGTGTAGAGACAATGGGGGAAACAGGAGGCAATGATCCTAATATGGAAGGAAATGATTTAATCACTGGTGCAACTAGTGTCTCTCCAATCTGCCTATGTTTTAACCTGTCCACCTCTATTTTCAGCTCAATATTCCTTTGTTGCACCTTATTATACTCTCCAATCATAAAATTATACTTTTCCATAAGGCTCCTTTTTTCACCTTCCCTCTCTCTCTGCAGTATTTTGTGCCAATTTGGCCACATTCATAGTTAAATTTGTTGCCTCTGTGGTTGAGGTCTCTAAAGCTCTTTGTATTATTAACCCCCTATCAAATTTGGGTTAATATCAGTAATATTTGCTTTCTTCCTTAGGGGGCCAAATCCCATATTTCCAAGGTTTCATACTCCTCACTAAAGGCAGACTCTTGCAATGCTGCCTTGACTTCTTCTTCAGAATTCTGGAGGGGATTCTTGGACTTCAAAATAGAATTGAAAGCTACTACATTAACAATATCCCACTCAAGTAGAATCAAGACACCAAATTGATTAACCAACTTTCTCACTTCCTCTAGAGTGATGTTCTTAAACTCATTCATTACTTCAACCTTTACTTCATCATCATTTTCCTAATCTGACCTATCAGGCCTTAGTTCTCTTTTTTCCTTGCACTTCTCCTGATATTCTTCCAAGAACTTCATTCTCCATACTAGTTGCAAGAAGACTGGTGTTTTCACAAAGACATCATCATCTAAAAATTATTTACAAGCCTCCATTCTTGCATCTTGTACACATTTACCTTTCATGTCCAAGTATGATAAAATCAACTCAACTAGTCTTTGAGGGGAAGGCATGCCCATTTGCATATCCTGATAAGTAACAATAATCTCATCCACTAATCCTATTGGGACTGCTCAATCCTTCACCTCTTGGGGGTTGGCATTGATGGTGGTGGTGAGGGACTCCTCTCAGGTGATGACTCCCGATCAATTATTTTTATTGCCCTAGGTGTTTTGTGATGTGGACCTAGCTGTTCATGCAATTTCATTATCTGCTTTCCCTTTCTATCTTCTTCATCACTATTGTCATCCCTTTTTCTCTTGTAAATAGGCATGTCATCTAGAGATTGGTAAGTTGGCCTTTCTTCAAATGGCCTTGTAGCTTGTTCCTGTATACCCAAATCTAACTCCAAATTTATTTTCTTGGTCATTAGAATACTCATGAATTATTTGAAATTCTCCATAAAAAAATTAATCTTTTTATGATAGGGATTGAATTTCATCAATGGATCATAATTTGGATCCATCTTATGCACAATGGCCAATAGCTTATCATAAGCTACCCATTTTTCTTTGTTTAACTCCTGCTTATTTAAATCAAATTCATTTTTGACTAGGTCCTCATGGAAATTGAATTCATCAACAAATTTGGTACCCTTTATTCTTTGTCTAAAAAGAGAAAAGAAACCCTCAGGATCATAAAGCCTCCTAGAACCAAAACTTAAATGGTACACTTCAAAGAATTTTCCGAAATGCACCCAACCCCCCTTTGAAATTACAAAATCAGACACCACCATATATTAGGGTAAAAGGTCCCCTTACCCTTTCTTGTAAGGTTATCTTCATGAATACATCCAATTTTCCACATAACCTCAAAAAATACAACTCTTGGTGGCACATTATAAGGAAATATATGTGGGGTCCCTTGAAAACCATAAACCCTCAAAATAGTGCTGACTGGGTATGGGATAATGTCACCCCAATTGTGGAAAATATTAAAATCCGACCTCCTCCCCTTTGGCCTAAGGAAATCATGCAACTCCTTAGGAACCCTAGGTAAATTTACCATCAATCTGGCTCTTAGTCTTAATGCAAATCAGTTGTCGAACTATATATAATTGGAATTCTCCCTATTGTATGAAAGGTTAGCAATCCACACTTGTACTAACAGCCTCTCTCCATTGACAAATTTCTTCGATCTCATCTTCTCGAAGAAGAAATCAGCATTCTTGAACAAAAACACATGCATTAACATATAATATAGAAAAAGGGGGTGCTTGTATTATTCTGTTGCAATTTCAACAACCCTTCATGTATCTTCTAAGCCAAGAAGGAAGCAAAATCATATACCATAGAGAAATTCAGGTGTTGTATTTGCACCCCCATGAACATAAAGGCTATAGGCATCACTGTATTAGGGCTAAATCTTAAGATTTTGCATAATGAATAGAAAGTAGCCAAGAAATGTTTGGAAAAACAATCCAATCTGAAAGGCTCCTAGTTGCTAGGGCTAATATGAACACTTGAACTTCCAGCCCTAGCCAAATGAGGTGGGAGCATCTTAGCTCTGAAAAAGGATTTCATCTTCCCATATTCTTGTTTCATTCATTCAAGCTCAATAGGGACCAGTAATACACTGGGTTCACTCAAATCAAAGACGTGTCAAAACTCCTCTCTGTTAATACTTAGCAGAACCCCTCCATTGTTAACCCTAACCACCTATGTGAAAGGATCATACCTTGCAGCCACTGCCTTGAGAAAATTAACATCAAGAAACACATTTGGAACTACCAATTTCCCCATGTCATACATCTAGCCATTTGAAAAATGATTTGGTAGATTTCTTTGTCCAAACCATAGTCTGAACATCTCCAAACCCTTAAGTGGCACCGTAGCATCGCTATATTAAAAAAATTATACACTAATCCCTCCCCTAGGGTTTTTCCTCGCATTAAAACCAGCCCCTTATTCCTATCATTTGCTGACAACGACACTTAATCTAGGAAATAATCATACATGTTTCTATTCAAATTTTCAATATGGCTAGAATGATGTTTTAATGGTTCCATCTTGAGCAAACTAGGGCTTCCTTGTATTATAGACCTTGAACAAGCTAGGGCCTTATGAGACTACAAAATAAAATAACAAAAACTTTTCAATTTCTCACAATTTACCTCACCTATAACCCTAAAACAATTTTTTAACAAGCTTCCCAACAAACACACAAAAAATTTCCCCAAATTTTGATTACAATTTGACCAAGAGATGTAGAATTCAACTTACGGCTTTGTGCTCACAAAAACCCTAATTCTTCACTGCAACAGCTCATGAATTCGTCCTCAACTTTAAGAGTACTCTACGAAACTACTTGAATGCTTTGTGATATAACAGAATAGGAAAATAGCCACTTTATTTCAATTAAATCATGCCAGAAAATGTCTCATCTACCATTAAATCTCACTCCTATGCTGCACAAATGACTCGAATTACATTTGATGCAGATTCAAATATTACCCATTGATCTTTCACTTTGGCTATATCATCGAATAACTGCCTTTAAATCAATTTGGCATGACCTCCACCATGGAAAATGGCTCACCACCTTTTACGTCACCAAGGAAATCCATGTGGCGCTCGCCTATGATATCGCAATCCATAAAAACCTTGCAACTTCCAATCATGTTATGATGGGCAACTATGGATATCAATCATCAATGATATTGTTCATTCAAAATAGCTTCCAGCTCTGTCGTTAAACATCAAGCACCTTTCTTGCTGAGATTAAAACATCTCCATCCATTTGAACCACTTGCGTCTTTCACCTACTTGAGTAACCCACCAAATAATGTA
Organism: Sequoiadendron giganteum; assembly: GCA_007115665.2. Taxonomy (NCBI): domain Eukaryota; kingdom Viridiplantae; phylum Streptophyta; class Pinopsida; order Cupressales; family Cupressaceae; genus Sequoiadendron; species Sequoiadendron giganteum. The sequence goes on along the minus strand of CM021104.1, from coordinate 540,395,377 downwards.
TTAAATCTGGATTAATATATTAAAGTACCCCTATCATTCCTTTGGCTTCACCAGATGTGACAAGTGGTGCTCACCCATGATATTGCGATCATCCAAAACTATGTGGTGGGGTTATCACAGGATAGCGGGGAACAACCGAGATCAAATGACAATTCATCCCTTACAAAATATAAAAAAATTATTAAAACAAGAGGGGACATTCCTAGGCCAATGACAAAAAATGTCATAAGTTGTTTTTAAAAGGGGGAGCACGAGGCCAACGTAGACTTAAGAAGAAATAAAGTCTAACAAAGGAAAATATAATGATGGATCAAAAGGGGGGAAAACCTAGACTAATAAATGGGACACAAGTTTTTTTTAAAACCCTTCTTGAAAAAGTAATGACCAAATAGATCCCAATCATGGTATAAGATAAAAAAATTAGGGTTTTACATAAATACATGAAAACAAATGTAAAACCCCAACCCTAGGCTTTTCTCAAACATCATGTAGAATTAGAAACATAGGCAAGACAAATGGAACTTATAGAACAAAAATTGAAGTTCCATTAGATTCAAAGCCAGTCGATACACCCATGGTGATTGGATGTAAGTTGACAACCAATGATGATTCTTTGAAGGCAAATCAGACTAGATACAAATCAATGATTAGTGGATTGCTTTATTTGACTCAAACTAGACCTGATATCATGTATGATGTATGTATTGTTGCAAGATTTCAAGCGGATCCTAAGGAATCTCATGTGATTGTTGTGAAAACAATTTTTAGATACTTGAAGGGAACAGTTGATTTTGACCTATGGTATCCTAAAGATGATGATTTTACTTTAAGTTCCTTTAATGATGGTGATTGGGTAGGAGATGTGAATGATAGGAAAAGTACAAGTGGTGGCACATTTTTATTGGGAATGAAGTTGATTTCATGGTTAAGTAAAAAGTAGAATGCCATTTCTTTGTCTACTATAGAGGCATAATAAATTATTGTTGCTAACAATTCTACTCAAGTATTATGAATGAAGCAGATGTTGAAAGATATTAAAGTTGTGTATGATAAACCTATTTCTATATTATATGATAATTCAAGTGCGATTAACATTTTGAAGAATCCGGTGTTGCATTCAAAGACCAAACATATATCTATCAAGTACCACTTTTTGAGAGACAAGGTGAGTGATAAGGAAGTTAGATTGGAGTATGTGTCTACTAAGGAATAGATTGCAGACATATTTACTAAGTCATTGCCTAAGGATACTTTTGAGTATCTTAGAGGGAAGTTAGGGGTGATTACCCCTCCTAATCAGAACTAAGATACAATACATTGCATCAGTCTGAGCATTTCACATTCGTATATTGATTTAGATTGATGTTGTGGTGGCTGCTACTCAGGGGGAGTAGTCAGATGATTCATCTATGTGGTTCAGAGCTTGTGTGTATATTATTCATTGATGTCAAAGGGGGAGAAGAGTAATGTGAAAAAATCCTGAAGAATTAAGGGGGAGAAGAGCAATGTGAAAAACTGGAAATTATCTCAGGAGAAGAAGTCAGAACCTAAGGGGGAGTAAGTGTTGAAGTTAGTTGCGTTGATGGTGTTTTTCACATCATGTGTTTCCATCAATTCCAAAGGGGGATATTGTTTGATGTTGTGGTTGTGTTGTTGATATGTGGTTGTCATTTATGTCAACACTATTAGAATTAATGCCTTTAAGACTATATATGTTGAGGATATTGAGCAAATTGTAATAGAATATGTTACAGGTTGTCTATGAAGTAGTGAAGATTAGTATGATGGAAAGTTTAGTATGTTCATTGTGAGAAGTTTTAGATTAAAGGGTTTTTTTTCAAGTCTATCTAGTTTATCCATAGAAAGTTTCAGAGGTGTGCATGAAGATTTAAGAAAGTTATGAGTTTATGTGTTTCGACAGTTATTTTGTTACTGAAGCTGGTATTCCTGAAAGAAGATAATTTGATTCTAGTAATCTAAGTTGTTGCATATGCTTGTGTGGTGTTTTTGGATGTTTCTAGATCATTCTCTATATGTGTTGCATGTCTGCATTGAATTTTGTGCTTGCGGTTGATGATTTTCTCTTGCGTGTTCATGATTTTCATGTTCATCACTGATAGGGTGATTATAGCATGTTGTGGATCTTCGAGGAAAAATAGTTGAAGGTGTTTTGTGTTTGAGGAAATTTTTTTGGGTCTCTACTATTTTGTGGCTGACCTTGGTAGATTCACATTAGTAATATTTATTGTTTTGGTCCAACAGTTTGTATTCATCTTATTATTTTGTTCTAGCCGATATGAAGCGATGAAATTCCTCATTGTGGATATATATGAGTGATTTTTTATCTCATTTGAGACATGTATGATGTGAAGTGTGTGAGTGCTATATGTGAATAAAGATCAGATCATTCAAAGGTAGAGCAGAGTGTGAAGAAGAGTGAAGGAGAGAGAAGAAATGTTCATGTGCTTAACCAAAATTGTAATCAAGCATTAACAGATACTACTTTCTCAGTTCAAGATCTTCAGATGGATTTAATCTGAATACTTTTGTAAGACAATGAGTCTCCCCTTGGGTAGTAATCCTTTTTTAATTGAGCGGCGAGCTCTAGGCAGTGTGTCTGAATGCATGTGCATTCCCCATTTAATCTTCTTATACTTTTAATAGAGTATCAACTTGTGGATTCACCTCCATTGTGGTTTTTCCCCTAAAAGGGTTTCCACAGAAAAATCTTGGTGTCATGTGTATTTCTGATGTTTTGTTGATTTATGATTTCATGGTTATTAATCAGATCTGAGAATAAGGGTTAATAAAGTTAATAAGTTTGAAATTTTGTGACAACTGATTCACCCCCCTCTCAGTTGTCTTCCCTTATGTTTCCAATGGGCAATAACTTGATCCCACCTCAAATACAACAAGGAAATCCTCAAGACAACAGTCAAGTAAACCTTTTTAATCAATGGACTCAAGGTCCTAATATGTCATTTCCATCACAATATCTAATGGAATCATCATCTTTCATCACGGTCCCTCTCACCATGCAAAATCAAATGGGACCTCAAACTTACATTCCTCCATCTCTATCCACCATCTTGCAAGGAATTTTGAACCAAGGGAACCCACAACCTCTCACCAACAACTTGCAACCCACTCAAAAAATCAACACCCAAAACCTATCGCAAATGTACCAACAACCACCTGATTCTACATTACAAGCAAATGTCTTAGCTTTACAACAAGAACAATAGGCTTATCAACAAGTTGAACAATAACAAGCAGCTAAAAAAACAGCCTTAAAAGCATAACAACATCAACAATAACATCAAGTATCCTTAGTAGCACATCAAAAATAGCCTTAGCATCATAACAACAACAATAATAATAAGCCACCTTAGTAGTGCAACAACAACATCAAGCCCAAAAATCTGCCTTAGTAGCACAACAACAACAACAAGCCTTAGCAACACAACAACAACAACAAGTTGCTTTACTAGTTAAATAACAAAATCAACCCCAACAAGATGCCTTAGTAGCACAACAACAACAAAAATCATAACAAGCCACGTTAGTAGCACAACAACAACATCAAGCCCAACAAACCACCTTAGTCATGCAACAACAAGCTCAACAATAACAAGCATTGTTTGCTCATCAATACACACAACAACCACAAATTATTGCACAAAAAAAAAAAAGGGTTTATACTATAATCCTCCTCAAAAAATCATCAATCCAAATATGTTGGGAACATATACATCAACACCTCAATCACCTTCACATAACCTCATTCCACCATACACCCTATACAACACATCATCATATTAGAATCCCATGTACAACCCATTCGTCATCCCAACATATGTTCCTCCAAAAAATCGACAAGATGATCTAGTATCACAACTCAAGGTGTTATCACAAGAAATGTAGGATTTTTATATGGGCAAGATGAAGAAGCCCCATACACAAAAATTATGTCTATATCCATTCAATCGAAACCTCGCAATGGTACCATTCCCTCTTGGCTTTGAAATTCCCAAATTTGATAAATACTAAGGGAAAGGAAGTCTTGTGGAACATATCAATGAATTCAATGTCATGTGAATGGAGGTGGCCTATAATGATTCATACTTAATGCACCTCTTCCTATGAAGTTTAACAGGTCCTACCATGGATTGGTTTCCATAGTTACCTCCAGGCATAAAAAATTTCCAAGAAATCATTGAAAAATTCATAGATCACTTCTCCTTCAATCTTGACATGGGCATAGGTTTAGAAGAGTTGTATACTCTCAAACAAAAAAAAGGAGAATATTTCACAAAATTCTTGTAATGATGGAGACAAAGAGCTAGTAAGAGCAAGTGACCCATTCTCGATGAACAACAAGTGGAAATCATCATAACAAATCTAGATCCAGATATATGCTTCCACTTAAAAATGCAATGCATTACCATTTATGGAGAGCTTGTCCCTAGAGCCCTCAACATCGAGAGAGCTCTAATATCATAGGGAAACACACAAGTGTATAGAGACAACTGCCCATCCACTAGTTTTAACAAGAAACCCCACTATTGGGCCAATAAAAAAGATGTTACTAGTAATCGTGTTGTTGATGCAAAGGTGGTCTTAACTACTCCTAGACAAGAAAACAACCAAACCATGAATACATAACAACCATACATGTCACTATCAAACAATCAACCAATGATCAATGCTACAAGCACTCAATGTGGACAATAAAGAAAAAAAATTCTCCTAAATGACAATTGAATTCCTTAGGGGAACCTATGGAGGATGTGTTGAAGAGGTTGATATAGTCTAATCTTATCTCACTCCCAGATTTCTCAAACTATCAAGAGCCACAAGTCAAGACTCGCAGCTATATCAAAGATTATTTTTGTGATTTTCACTAATACAAAGGTCATAACACAAAAAATGTGTTAGACTAAAACATATAATAGAAGATCTTATTGAAAAATGAGACATTCATGTCGATCAAAAATCTAGGAATGAAAATATAAAAAAATTACACAAACCCTATTCCTGATCATACCAAAGAAAAATAATCAAGAAAGGAATCAACCTAAGAAAATATAAACAATACTCATGATACCATAGTGCGACATGTTTATTCATCACAACATGAGGAATTAGACACACATCAAGATACTATTTTAAAACAAAGTCCAAACCCATCAACAATGTTTAACACTATTTTATACCGTAATGACATCAAATGGATATCAGATTGTGATATCTCTCCCACATAAGACTCAATTATTGTGCATGTTGAAGAATTTCTAAATGAGCTATAAATATCCCTTATTTCACCCATACCTAAAAATGTTGTGAAGAGTCTTTTACCAATGATATATCATCCTCCCAAGGATCATATCAAGAGGAAGCTCTTGAGGATAAAAAGATTTACTTTGAATCGAGTTAAGATCAAGAACCCCTATCTCGATAGTTTCACCAAGAGCTAAGGGACATCTTCCAAACCATTTTAAAATCCAAATATGTCCCTGATATCACCCTCAAGATGTTTCTTTTTTGACACACATGTAGATGTTTTTCATCCAAAACAAGAGTCTCCCACTCTTGATATTCCTACAAAAGAGAAAATAATGATCAATATTCTTGATTCTTATAGTGATTGTGCATCATTAACATATTTTGAAACAACATCAAAAAATTCAGAGAAAATAATTCATATTCCTAAACAAGATTGTGCATCATTGACATCTTTTGAATCAACACCAACATCTTTTGAAACAACATCAACAAAATCAAAGAAAATAACTTATATTAATGAACAATATTGTGCATCATCAACATCTTTTGAATCAACATCAACATCTTTTGAAACATCATCAACATAATTAGAGAAAATAGTTCATATTCCTAAATAGGATTGTGCATCATTGACATATTTTGAATCAACACCAACATCTTTTGAAGAAGTTTCAACAGATAGTGATGTCATAGAATCAAAGAAAAGAGTTCATATTCTTGAATAGGATTATGCATCATTGACATATTTTGAATCAACAACACCAACATATTTTGAAGTAGCATCAACAGATAATGATGTTATAGAATGAAAGAAAATAGTTTATATTCCTGAACAACAAGAACCCATAGAAATATCATGTGTTCATGACAAGTCATATTCAGTGGCTATAGATCATAGGACACATTATTAGGGAAAAGTATTAGGTATTGATAATACCTTCACAATGCTAGGGACAATCTTGTCTACAACAAGCATCAAAATATGGGGCACAAAGAATCCTTATGATGAAAATATTATCAATGCTGCAACTAGTCATAGCATGAGTTGGAATTCACCCATCATCTCATACACAAATTGGGACCAACCTAAAAAGAACAATTCCTATCAAATAGAGGTGAAGATCATCAAATAAAATGAAGTAGTAAAGAAAAAAGGACATTTCATGTACAAATGGATACCAAAGAAAAATAAAGAAAATGATCTCTCCAAAACTCCATTAGTCAAAGAGACTATGGGGAAAAATCAAAAAGGAAAATGTATCCATCAAAAGAGTCCTCAAATACAAAATTAGGCTTCTCAAGCAAGGAACAAATTATATCAAGTGGTTGGTCCTAATTCCACAAAAATCTCTATTCCCACAAATCATTGCTCATCTTCCCAAGTTTGGAGAGTCAAAGGTTCCAAAATATCAACCAATACATCTTATATTCCTTCATACATGTCACCATCTATTCCATTCATGATATCCAATTCTCACATTGACAATGTGTTGACAACTACTCTTCATCATAAGGATTCTGAAGGTACCATATCATGATGTGTGCAAAAATAAAAGGTTAATTCTGGTATCCACAAGGTATATCAAAGTTCTTCAAAATTGCCTTCAAGTGCTCGTATCTTAGCAAAGCAACTTCTTCAAGTAGGATGTCACTAGCATGTTATAACAATGACCTCTACATTAGTTCCATCAAGTGGTTCAACATGAGGTTAAAATTTCCAAAAAAAAAATCAAAAAATGATTTTAAAAAAGGATTGAAAATAGTAAAAATAAAAATCGTCCTCCAGTGAAAACCACTATGCTGGTGCTTTGGGAAAGTATCTTGATGAAACTTGGAAAATAGGTTTCATGAGTATAATCGAGCATCTATATGATCCTTCTTAGATAGAATCATCTCATCTTTCTCATGATGAAACCAATTGTCCCTCCATCTACCCAAATCTAGAGTCATCCAAATATTTCACTTTATCTTGATCTTGATGTAAAAATTCAGCATATACTTCAACTCTCATGTTTAAATAATGACATGCTCTTTACCATTTTATCTCGTGAAGTCCCATAGCCCATATCCATCATGATAAAACTCTATTGAACTCTTTGCATATACATTACCTATCTTGGTTCATCCATTAATCTATAAAACATTGCTAGCTACTAGGGGGAGGTTATTACACTCTTATTTTCAAATAGATCTTGATCCATGTCTTTTATCTCACAATGTGACATTGACATCATGATCTAGGTATAATTTATCTCAAAAATCTCATCAAAAAATTCAAAAAAACTTGTAAGACATTCATTAGCTAAAATACAAAAACATTTGCAAAATTTATGTATAGCTAAAAATCCAAAAACATTCAAAATTTGTAAAGTCAAAATCCATAAAAATCCAGATCACTAGCCCATGGCACATTTTTGATGAGAAGATGTTGCTTACCAGGCCTTATATTTTATCAAACATAGATCCAAATGATCAATATTAGTTGAATCTATCTTGCGCTTCATCATCACATCAAATCATTCCAATCGACTTTGTTCCAAACCAAGCTTCAAAATATTGATCAATCTTATCCAATCAATCCATCATCATCTCGGGATATACTTCCCAATCCTCATGTTTCTTAACACAATCCTTGCATTTTTGTGTATCCTCAACAATGGTATCATCATCAATTCATCCATTAGATCAATCAATCCTAGCTTGGTTTTCAACAAAATCCCAAAATAGATCACTGATATCATCATGAAATATCCATATACTTGTCAAAATCATGCAAAAAATCCAAAACATCCAAAAAGCATCAAAATCCCTAAAAAGGTAAAAACATAAAAAATATAAAAATGGTACCTTTGGTCGAACTACATCATCTCTGAGTTTGAATGTAGGAAAGGCCATAATTGATGTGCCCCTGAGACACCATAGGTTAGTCCTTTAGGAGTCTATCATAATAAACTAATTTTCCATCATCTATGTATTTCTCATCTTGTTAATAAGTTGAGTCAGTCAAACTACATGGTCTCTACGTATATAACATAGGCAAGGCTTATCTTTGATCAGCCCCTGAGGCTCATAGGATAGGTCTTTTAGGTTAGGTTCTTGGTCAAAACTAGAAAATCCTTAAACATTTGCAAAATCTTAGAAAATCTCAAAAAACCCAAAACATTTCAAAATTGAAAATCCAAAAACATTGGAAAACATTAAAAAATCCTAAAAAAGCCTCAAAAATCTCAAAAATTACTAAAATTCCTCTTGAATAATCCAAAAACCTAAACATTTGCATAAACTTTCAAAAAGACCAAAAATCGCCTCAAAACATTTTAAAAATACTAAAAACATTGAAATATTCTAGAAAATCCAAAATCCACCCATCCCATCTCTCTTTCACCCATAATAAATTGATCATCACCTTCAAACTTTTGGTAAAGAAAATAGAAAGAAAGTATAGCAAATTGTAAATTGAGAGCTTAATTGCTAAAAACTAAAGTCTAGATCACAAGTAAATGCATGACAAAAGTTTGTATTAATGGCTTATCATAAAGCTCATCATCACCCTAACATCAAACAACCATCTGATCAAAATTTCCTAGGAGGTATCCTTCCTAGAATGGGCATCAATATCAGAAACTAATCAAGCTAAATTTAAATATGGCAAGAGATACAAATAACACTGACTGTTAGTTTTTGATCTTTTCTTATGGTTTATCTTAATGACCCATTCCAAGGACCTCTCGATGATGTCTATCAAAATGATTTAGAGAGAAAGGAATGGGCCATCAATCATTATATTTCGTTTGTTTTCCTTGTGGGTATTTTGTAAAATATTCTTGATGCATACTTGGTTGGTTGTGTGAAGGAAGGTTGTTTGGGGTATGTTGACTATTATGTATGATTTAGTCCTATGTATTCTAAGCTTCTAACTTACATTCCAATGAGGTTTCTATATGTCAAGATGTGAATAAGAACTATCCTATCTATTTTCAAAGTCAAAGTCCACTACACTAGATACAACGTCATCCTGATTATTAAAACCTTGATGCATAATGTCTATGTGTTATATCAAACAATAAGGAACAACATAAAATCCAAATCATAATATGTGAGCAACTCATCATCATGCATTCATTCATCCTCATCCTGCATTGTCTTTTCACCATCTCTAATAAAGTTTCGGTGGATCATAGACTTGTTGGATCTTTTGAACCAATCATCAAAATTAGTGATCAATTCATCAATCTTATTCTTTTTATTCTTCTATCTTTACTAAAATTTCTATCTAAGCATCAAATCTATGTGATCTACATTGACATATACATGAGGCTACCCATAGCCGATGATTGTCTATACATCATGAAATATATCTACATCAACATCTGAGCTTTCCAGAACTATTTTTCACCCTCTTTACTAGCAATCCCTCTTCTGTTGGGGCACAATGGGGCATCTATATCTGTAATTAAGTTAGAAATTTAGGAAAAATGCATAAAAGAATTATAATGAAACCCTAACAATGCACAATGAAGGAAAAGATAACATGAGAATCAAAATAATAAATTCAAATGCAAACTGATCTTAATGCTAAACTTGATTGATCTCCATTGCTCTTCTCAACCTCACATGAGAATGCAAGATTTCGATGGATTGTTGACGAAGGAATGTTGTTTTCTCACTGTTGCAGCAACATAAAATTAATATGTAGATGATAGATGAGAAATAGATAGATGAAAGATGATGGATGAAATATTGTAGAGACAATTTGACAAATTAAGGGTACTTGAAAGCTCATCCATGCAAATGGCTTGGTTGTGGGTTAATTTATAGGTGAAGATGGAAGGATGAAGGGATAAAACTTTCCTTTTTGTGAGTGGTATTGGAATTAGAAAGTTGACCGTGCAACATGGGAGAAGAAATGGAAGGTGGATCAAGTTAACTAAAGAGGAGAATGGAAAGGGGATCAAGTTAACTTACGAGATGATTTGGAAAGTGATGAAGTCATCTTGAGAGATGATTTAGAAAGTGAATCAAATAATTTAAGGAAATAATTAAAATAATTTAGAATTATTTAAATTATAAGAGATGTGAGAGGATAAGGATTAATTTAAATAAACATTTAATTTATTTAAATTATTTGGGGAATGTGGATTAAGTAATTAAATAAAATTTATTTAATTAATTGGTTAAAGGATAGATAGATTAATTAAATAAATATAATTTATTTAATTAATTGGCTAGATATTAAATAATAAAGATGATGAAAGGGGTTATGTGAGGTTTAGAATAAAATGTGTTGTAAGATGTCAAAAGTGAATGTCACAAAATTTGGTCAATTTTAGGTGACTACATTTTGCCCCTCTTTGAGATGATGTGATTTGTGTCAAGTAACATCATTTCAAAGAAGCTAAGGTACAGGTAAAATAAAATGGATGATGATGGGATGATGATGCCCCCTCGAGAGGATAGGTGGGTTGAACAAATGTGGGTATGCTCTCGATATGGATGAAATTATAAAATATGGATAAAGAGATGGATAAAGAAAGTGACCAATCATGGTGTTTGATATAGCACTAGACATTAAGCACAAAGGAATAAGGACCAAAGTGACTATGTGTCTCATGCCCCAATGTAATATAACCTTGCCTAAACATATGAGGAAGTAAACTTAGAGCATTAAATTCCTAATGCACAAAAGGTATGATATGACCTTAGATGCAAAGGGTAGTGCAAATATCTATTCCGACATACACAAGATATGAATATTAGCTAGAATGATATGGATTTGATGCAAATGCAAGATAAAAATAATAAAACACATAAGAAAGAAAGCATGCATGCACAAATGATACAAAAGAAAAACAAGGTATTGCCACTCTCAAGCTGTAAACTAATGATTAATTGATTGATTGATGATGATGGTGATGATAGTGTTGTCATTGCAGGGAATGATATATCCCTAGATCAACACAAGGATTATTGATTGATTGGCTGGTTGATTTGGTTTACAACAAGATTAATATCAAGACCAAAGGATGTGATTGGATAATTTAATAAGATTGATTGACTTGATTGGTATGGATTAAGGATTAACTTGCATTTGGATTATTACTTGGAATGATTGAAGATGATTTGATGTATGGATGAATGCATTTGATGAAGATGATTGATTGGTTGATTGGTTGGATGATTGGATTGATTTTATTGCTTGAATTTTTGTTGGCTATTTGATTTTTTTGTATTTTTCAAGAATTTTGGATGTTTGGAAATGTTTTGATTTTTTTGGATTTTTCAAGATCGTTTTCAATTTTGTATTTTTTTTTTCAGGACTTTTTTGAAATGTTTTTAGATGTCAATGGATGAAAATTTGGGTAGCCTTTGTGCTAGATACCAATGACAAGGGAAAATGAAGTATAGGTGTAAGGAGATAGATGGGATTGGTGGATGAAAGGGTGGGTGATAGGATAAGGGTTAAAAGGATCATGATAGATGGATCGATAAAAAGGATAGGTCATAGTGAATGGAATGGGTGTATGCATCATAAGAGAGAAATGATGTGATCTCCAAAGACTATGTCACATAGGAATAACATGCCCCATTATAGGTACAATACTTAGGATTTTTTCATGACAAAAATTATGACAATAGGATAATGATAAGCTTGTTTGGAAGGATGCGGTATATCAAAAGATATCCAAAGCATGTTTCAAAATTTTTCCCCCTATATTTATCAAGATCAAAAGGAGGAAGAGATGATGAATCTAATCAATATGATAAGAATATGGGTATGATGGTCAAGGATGATAAGATAGGAGAGAGTAAGATATGATATGATAGGAAGTGACATGATAGGATAGATAGTGTAGATGAGACAAAGCTACCCCAAGTGTAATTGACATAGAAGATCAACCTACACATGATGCCTGTTTGCTAGGTTTTCATCATGGTACTTATCCATGGCACTTGTTTATGAGGTTTTCACCATTGGATGAAGGGACTTCTATTTAATTTTCTTTTTCACATTTTTGACTTTTTTAATTTTTTTAATTTTTAATTTCTTTTAATTTAAAAAAAAAAAAATTAAAATTTTTTTTTGACTTTTTTTTTAATAGGAGAAGGGGAATATGGATAGGAGGGACTCAAGTGTCTAGTTCCATGAAGGTGATAGTCCCACTAGAGATGGATTTCATCGCATGGACCATGTCAAATGTCATTATGCTCATAGATGTTGGTAAGGGATGACATGAAACGGAGATGGAGTAGGTAGATGATGGATTATGATGTAGATTATGTAGGGAAGGTGGTGTATTGTGATAGAGATTATGTAAAATATGAATGGGGAGGCTTAGCAAAAAGCATGGACCAAAGGAAGGTAATGGGAGAGATATGTAGGATAATGAGTGAAGGGTGAGTTGATGGAGGTAGGTTGAATTGTTGTGAAATGGAAGGGAACCATGCCCAATGGTTGCAATCATTGTGATAAATGTTTAAGATTTTGATGTGGAGGGGGTGTAGGAAGCAATGGAGATGTTTTCTTAGGAGATGGGTGATGAAGTTCTTTAGGTACCCACATAAACTTAGTATTTTTATGACTTTTATTTTGCTTGTGGGATGGAATATGAGATTCTTGAATAGAGTGGGAATGTGAGGTGGAAGTGGATGGTTGAGATTTTTGTGATCTGCATGTCTCATTTGACTTGATTTTTTTTGCTTAGGTACCCAAACTATTTTGTTTTTAAGCGTTTATTTTGGAAGTATGGGCTTCTATAGCTTTTTAGATGGTTTTTTCTTTGATTATTTTCTTTTGTGCCCTAGGGCCTAAGGACCCTTAGGATTTTTTCCTTTATAAGTAGAGGCTAATATTTCTATAGCTATGTATGACTAATATTTCTACTACTAAAACTCCTTTTGATCACCTACAAAATTAAAAAATGATATTATAATGTAGCCATTAAAAAAATAAGCTCATCAAAAAATTACAATTTTAGATACATGTTTTAAACAGAGCTAGATTAGATTTGATTATTTGAAGACATTATTGATCTGAAAAATAAAACATAAAACAAGAGACCCATGCTAATTTTTTGAGAGATTTCCAGAAATGTAAAGAAGTTAGAAAAAATCCATAGTTTGCATCTAGAAATATTGATTTATGAAAAATTACAAAAAACAAAGATTGGATTTTTTTGGATTGTATTTGACCTTTAAAATAAATTTGTAAAACATACTCACATTAGAATTTGAAGAGATTTCAGGAAATGTAAAAATTTATGGAAAATTTGCTAATTTTCACTCAAAAAGTCAAGTTTATGAAAACACATAAAATCATGATAACTCATACAAAAATGGTGATAAACCTGCCATTTGTTTACTTTAGCCTCTTGAGATGATGAAAAATATTCTATGAAAATATTGTAGAGAAATTCGTAGTTTTTTGGAAGATATGAAGAAATTTGTAAAACTTAGGGTTTTGTCCAAAAATGACATAAACCTACAAAATTTTTTAATGAAACCTGCAAAAAGAAAGCTTTCACATCGGGTTCACCAATGTAATTAGGGTAAAAATTTAGGGAAAATACATAAACAAATTATAATAAAACCCTAACAATGCATAATGAAGGACAACATAACATGAAAATCAAAATAATAAATTCAAATGCAAATTGATCTCCATGCTAAACTTGATTGATCTCCATTGCTCTTCTGAACATCGCATGAGAATGCAAGATTTCAAAGGATTATTGATGGAGGAATGTTGGTTTCTCACTGTTGCAACAACATAACATTAATATGTAGATAATAGATGAGAAATAAATAGATGAAAGATGATGGATGAAAGATTGTAGAGACAATTTGGTAGAGTAAGGGTACTTGAAATACCATCCATGCAAATGGTTTGGTTGTGGGTTACTTTATAGGTAAAGATGGGAGGATGTAGGGATAAAACTTTCCTTTTTGTGAGTGGTAGTGGAATTAGAAAGTTAATTGTGCATCTTGGGAGAAGAAATGGAAGGTGGATCAAGTTAACTAAAGAGGAGAATGGAAAGGGGGTCGAGTTAACTTACGAGATGATTTGGAAAGTGATGAAGTCATCTTGAGAGATGATTTAGAAAGCGAATCAAGTCATTCAGGGAAATAATTTAAATAATTTAGAATTATTTAAATTATAAGAGATGTGAGAGGATAAGGATTAATTTAAATAAATATTTAATTTATTTAAATTATTTGGGGAATGCAGATTTATTTAAATTTATTTAGTTAATTGGCTAAAGATTAAATAATAGGGATGATGAAAGGGTTAATGTGGGATTTAGAATAAATTTTTTTGTAAGATGTCAAAAGTGAATGTCATAGGATTTGGACAATTTTAGGTGACTACAATATCATCTTCAACTCAACAATCTGAAAATTTATAGCTCTTTGATTCAAAAGAAACCTAAAATCTCAAGCATTTCAAGCATAAGTATGATTTTCACCTATTATGAGCCCAATCAAAACACTTTATTCTCTGATCAATCTCTCAAGGGGGTAACCAACCATATTTCAAGTATATCGATATCAAATCATCTAACGAATTTCGTTCTTAGCCTTGCTAGAAAGTCTTGATGAAATCTATCAAATCAACCATCATTGGGATATATCATTCCCTACCAATCCTCATGTTATTCAACACAATCCTTGTACTTTTGTGAATCCCCAACAATGTTATCAATCAATCAATCAGATCAATCAAACTTTATCTTGGCTATCAAAATCTCAAAGAGATCATCAATATCCATTTTAGCATCAAAATCAACATCAGTCTTTGAACCAATGCAAAGCAACCATCTTTTGAGTATATCAATATCAAATCATCTAACCAATTTTTTTCTTAGCCTTGCTAGTAAATATCGATCAAATCTATCAAATCAACCATCATTGGGATATATTGTTCCCTATCAATCCTTGCATTATTGTGAATCCTCAACAATGTTATCAATCAATCAATCAGATCAATCATATTTATCTTGGCTATCAACATATCAAAGAGATCATCGATATCCATTTATGCATCAAAATCAACATCAAAATTAGCATCAATCTTTAAACCAATACAATGAGTACATTGCTTCAAAGAGGGTAAAAATGTAGACACCTAAAAATGTCTTGATGGATCACATTGGCTAACTAACATCATTTCCTCTCAAACCCATCCTCTTTTCACTTAATTAATTAAATTATCTTTGCTATTTAATTAATTGTATCATTTGCATCTATTAAACTAATTCATTAAATTTGGTTAATGTTGATGGTGTTTTCATGCACTTCACAACATAGGTAATGCGTAGGTGCATACCTCTCTTGAAAGAAAATTTTCCACAATTAGATTGTAGAACACTATCCCAAGGTCTCTCAGATGTCAGGTCTTGATGATGCTTGGAATATTTCAGTTGTTTATGTGATTTGCTGGAATCACAAGGCGACTTTACATGGTTGAAGCTGTAGAGGAATTGAGTCGATAAATGGAGTTCTAGAGGTCTAGAATTGATATGCTTTGTTGTAGGCTCAAGCAGTTCGTTGGATTTGGCTTTACAATGTGCAATGAACCTCTGCACAAGTTGTTTCTAAAAAAAAGGAAAAAGGAAAGGCTGAGGAAGAAAGATGTTTCCTGGACCTGCAACTACTGATGAATAGTGATCATGGAGGTTCCTGCTATGGACAGTACCCTTAAAATGGATTTTATTTAATCAGAATTCTCACAATATCATGAAATCTATTCTATCTTCTAGGGACTGCAGATGTTCATCGTTCATTCATTATGGAAACATGAATAAAGATAAATTTTAATGAGCAGCAATGGAATCAAAGTCTAGACTAACTTTGCATAGTCATCTACCTTCAACAAATGACCAAAAGTATGGACAAGGAAAGCATACACACAACAACTATCTCCAAAACCAGAAATAACATACTAAATTTACCAAGTCTAATCTGAAGATGCTAGAACAACAAAGTAGCTTAAAGAAAAACTATAACTAAAATGGAGAGGAATCATGAAACATATTGAGAAACTCAGAAAATACACCAGAAAATGACTGTATTTGCTATTTATAATTTCTGCAACATGCCTTTACAACAACTCAACTCTCTCAAAATGAGAGGAGGAGAGCCCTATTTATAGTTTTCAAAAAATAAAATGAGTGGCCAAGATTCGATTCTATTATGTGGCCAAGATTCAGTTTACATTAGGGTTTCACCTACCCCCAAATATATTACATTTATAAATACTTTCTTGTCTCTTCCCTATTTCATCATCTAGTGACAACACTGTAGCAAATTTGTCTTTTAGCCATTTGCCCTCTGCTGTAGCTATTCTTCAAGGAACTGTTCGTCGATGACTGGATTGCCTCTCTCTTTTTCACCGTGGCATACTCCATGAAACTCAAGATTAGGGATTGGAGCTTATCTACCTCCACGATGTTGGATTTCAGGATTTAGTAACTCCATTCCTGGGAATTGCTGCCAACCTTCTTCCAGTCTGCCTCATACTTAGCATCATTCTCTTTACAAGATTTTGATTGCACCAAGGCTCAAGCCACTAAACACATGAACTCAGTGGTGACTTCGGTGGACATCCCATCTTCCATAATATTTGAGAAGTGGGGCTTGATGTTTTCGAGATTGATCTCGACCGCAGGCACCTCATATGCCATCATCAGTTTGAGATATTGAGTACACTCCTCTCTGGACTGCCTTGCCCATTCAATGTTAGGTGCTATCCATTCCAAAATCTACTCCAGCCTTCTCCTTCGGTGATTATAGTATCGCTTCTAGGTATCCACCAGCCAATGGTCATCATCTTTGAAGGCTATGTCCTTCTCCCAGATATCACTCGGAACGCGAGAATGGCCTCAATCTTCGGGTAGGATCCATCATATTTCTTAGGGAACTTCTCACAGATCTGCCTTGTGTCTTCAAGAGTTTTTTGAACCTCTAGGAACCTATTTTCTGCCTGGACAACCACGTTGATACCTGTTTTCCCTGTGTCCAAAACTTACCGGAACCAATTTTCTGTAATTTTGTCCAAGTTCCGTCTCTTTTCGAGTTTGTCAATTTGTTCTCTGGACAACAACTGAGGTGAGGCCGATGATGTTGTAGGTTGCTCATCTAAAGATGACCACTGTTGAATATAAGTTGTTAGATCAGTCACCTGCTCCTTTAATTCCTCTTTGGAGATCTTATCCTACTGGATAAGGTGCACTACTGTGGCGACCGCCTCCTGGAGATGCTCAACCTTCTGCTCCCTTGTGGCCACTCCTAGGTCGATGGTGGAGACGTTGTAGGTTATTCCATGTTCCACAACCATCAACATTGCTATTTGCACTACTCTTGATCCTGAGGCATCCATGGTTATCTTTGATCTAACCCTCAGCTTCTTGTCCTTTTTGGTGCTTATTTGTGCTCTCACCATGATGGCTTCCAGCCTTGCCTTGGGATCCTTCGATGTGGGAGTCTTTTGCTTGAGTTGTCTTTGCAGCCAATCAGGCATTTGGGGTTCTTTCCCTAGCGCTTCACTTTGAGTCTCGCTATCCTCCTTTTTGAGTTCAACAGTTCTGATGACAAGAGCCTTCTCATTTGTTCCTACATATTCCTTTCCTTCATCAAAACCTTGTTTGAATGTTTCATGCCTAGCGGGGGACTTGGTATGTAGCTGCTCCTTGGGTGAATCCTTCTTCTCAGTATCCTCCTCCTCATTTAAAGCATCCTGATGGTCCTTGGGGCTCTCTGCTTGTTTGTCCTCATGGAGTAAAGTTTCCTTATCATGCTCTGGAGTCTGGCCATGTTCCTCGATTGGAGACCTATCACTTTCCGTCTTTGGAGCAATAGTCTCCTCTTCCTGTGCAAGCCGATCCTCGGCTTCCTTGTCCTCAATTTCCTTGAGCTGCTTTCCCCACTCTGCATTGAGCTTGGGGTCATTGGATTCTCAAATCAGTTCAGCATCAAGGTCCTCACTGCCCTCACTGGACTCATCGAAAGACTCATAGGTCACCTTATCAATCTCCTGACACTCGAACAAGGGATGTTCGTGATATTCAAACTCCTCATACTCCGGTGCCTTCTCAACCTCTAACTACTATCATTCACACTTGTTTGATATCTGCATGGTCACCTTCATCTTTGGTGATTCAGTAGAGGGGGATGCTATTGGAGTGGAGGCCATAGCCTGAGCTATCATAGCCTGGACTATTGGATTGGTGAGAATTCTTGAAAGCTTGGAAGGCACATTCTGCATATACTTCACAAAAGACTCTGGAAGGCTTGGGGCTAGCATCGTGGCAGTAGAAATGGAAGGAAGGGAAGGAGACATGGAGGAAGAGGTCATTGGCAAGGTGGCGGCGGATGATGAATCTATGGGAATGACCTATACTACTAGAGGAGTAGGAGCAAGGTGGACAGAGATATCCACCGTAGGCAGGGAGGAAGCAGAAGCTGGAATTGAGGCAAGTGGGGTGGCAGCGGTGATCATAATGGGTGGAGATCCAAATGAGCTAGATCCTTTACTTGTGATCCCGAGGGGTGAACCCCTGGGCATCACCATTGTCTCTGTGCCTCTTGTTGTTTTTCTTTTCTTCTTAGAGGGCTCTGGCTCGGAAGACTTATGAGCATAGACTTTTCGTTTGGGCAGTTGTTGGCTAGCCTCCTTTCTTTTCCTAGTTTTCAGAGATGGTGGGGGCTTAGATGTCTCCCCAGTTGCAGCGGCGACTTCCTCACCCTCAAAGCCACTTGGCTCACTGACATGTTCACTTGCAATCTCAATGAATGTCAAGATGACCCCTTCTTGTTTCAATTGGGCCACCTTCTCATCGATCCATGCTCTCATTCGGACTTCGATGGCCTTGGTGAGCACACTGATATCATTGAAATCTGGTGCATCCCAATTGATAGTGGGTAGTGGTAGGTTGGAAACTACATCATAACCTAGATCCACAATTGCGTCCTCATCCTCCTCTAGCTGATCAGGGACTAGGCATAAGTTCACCCTTTGTACATGGATGACGGTCATGTGCATATAATACCACAATCGTACCTCAAGATCATCCCTGTAGTTGGCCCAAAAGTCCTTGATGTTGTGGAGGTGGGCATATCCGTGCCCCAGTGCCTTTTTGACATGGCCCTAGGGATCCATTTGTCACCTCACTATGTATTGTTCAAAATTATACTCTGCCAGCTCTGCGCACTGGGAAGTGTGGACCTTATACATCCCCTGACCAAGGTTCATGGGGTAGATGGGGCCTGCCAAATGTTTTTCACTCAAGACACTGTGAATGTGTCACAGTTGCTGAGTCAGTTCCAAGAGAACAATCTGGTCATTTAGGTACTGGGGCAGCTTATTTGGTTTGTCTGAGAATCCTTCTGCATGAATTTATGTGAACCTTGGGAACTGTATGTACCAAAAGGCGTATTGTCTTAGGAGGACCCTAGCACTGTGGGACATCCTTCTATGAAAATCCCCTCCTACCACTCGGATTATGCAGGCAATGAATGCATCATTCACCCTGCAGTAGTTCTTTTTGAAATTCCTAAACTACAACTAAGGGTACTTGTCATAAGGTTTGAGCTCTAGCCCCAATGGGTCACTAGGCATCATTTTCAACCCTTGATAATGTTGTTGATTGGCGAGGGAATACACCAAGTAAGAGGTCATGAAGAATTTGTTAGTTTTCTTCACAGTGGTAAACTACTCATGGAAGCAGTCGCTGATTATCTCGCCCCAATAGAAGGGGGTACCCTTACCTCAGAGAATCTATTCTATGAAATAGAACATCCATTCTTGAAAGAAAACCATGTTGGGAAGGCCCATGACTTAGCTGAGCAATGTTACAAGGTCATGGTAGTCTTCAAAGAAATCGCTGCGGTAGAGCTCCTAAGGAAGCTTCCCAGCACTAGCCCATTTTTCCTTCAACCAGCACTGGTTGATAACCCTTTTACAATCCAATGGGTCCTATTCCCACACCTCCTTACAGTCTTCCATGGTGGGGACCTCCATGCTCTCGAACGCGAGAATGTGGAAGGTCTCTGTTATACCCGATGGAGACATATCTGCAAGGATATTCCCCTCATGATCCATAATTATTCTGGTATCAGATTGGTATGCCTCCACACATGCCATCACCAGTGTCGGGGCCACTAGGGCTGGCGGGAAACCTATAGCCTTAGAAAGTCCACTGCTCTTTATCAACTTTTCATTTGTTGTTTTCAGGTTCATTCTGACCCTCTGCGTGAATTCATCAACATCGACTTGCCCGATGTTGGTATCTGAGACATCCCTCAAAAGGGTAGTGATCCTGGATTGAATAGGTACCCCTTTGAACTTATATTTCATCAGTTCTTTATCTTCCTTACCCCTTGGTGGCTTAGCTATTCCTTTTCCTTTTCTGGAAGCACTGGAAGTCTTTGGACTGAATTCCATAAATCCTACGCAATAGACGAGAATTAGTAATGATAAACTTGACAAAATGGCTAGTGGCAAATACCTGCATTTCAAGATTAGCCCAGAAATCACAATTCATACTTAATAATCATGGAAGCTAAATACTTCACCATTAGAGGGTAGTGCAAACAATCCGGAGTTCCTGGGCCAGAAATCCCTTGGCAGAATGTCGTTTGAAAGGGAAAAATGAGAATGGAATTCCCATATGCATTTTCTGAGGTTGGATTTGAAGATTTGAAGTTGGAAATGAAAGAAAACCAAATTATAGCAAGTGGGTCGAAACCCATTTTGGATTTGGAGGTTATTTGATGCCCCATTTGGAGGTTTAGGCATCATCTACAGGGAAGCCATTTGAAACAATGTAGAGGAAACGAAATTCCAGGTGACAGAATTCGGGTCTTGGATTGCCATCACCAGGAAGTAGTCACGGGTTGGCCATGTGGAATGGTGAAGTGAAAGAGGAAAGCCAGGGAAGGAAACTCAGGAGGAAGTTTCTGGAAGCAGCCAAAGGATTCGGGACAACCGGGCGGTGAATGAGGCACCAGGACTAGGAGGTCGAGAAGACGCTCCGAGATCATAGTTTAGAACAGCATAGGAGGAACGGAATTCCAAGGGAGGAATTCTAGTGTTCAGAACCCGAATGGAGCTCAGAGGAAAATAAAACCAAGGTTTCCGGTTCGGGTGGACAGCGGACAGGGGTCCGGGATCCGGAAAGATGCTCGGATGGGGCCGTTTGGAACAGTGAAAACACAACGGAATCCCGAAAAGGGAATTTCGAAGGCGGAAGTCCAAGAGGAAGAAAATGTCAAGAGTTTCGACTGAGAAATGGAAGATTTTGCGGCCGGGAAATGAAGTCTGGAAATTTGCAAGGCGGAAGCCATTTGAAACGGTGAAAGAGGGACGAAATTCCGAGAACAGAATTCCGGAAATAGAATTCTGAGGGTAGATTTGAAGAGAATCGCAAAGTTTGAAATTTGGATGGACCTCGAGTGTCTGAGGTCCGAGGGTCAGGAAGACGCTTGGGCAAGGCCGTTTGAAACGACGGAGACAGAACGGAATCCGGGGAAGGGAATTCCGGAGATGAAATCCGAAGAAGAAAAAGCAAGTTTAAAAAACGAAAGGGGGGGGGGATGGACAGCCGCAGAAAGACCCAGGCTAGGAAGGCGCCAGCACCATTCCAAAGAACAACTATGATGTGGGAAGGTTCTGGATCGAATTTTGGGTGATCTAATGACCGATTTTCAGATTTTTAAGACATGGGTTATGTGCAGAGGGTGCAAATTTACCTAGTTTGGAATTCATTTTACATTTTCCCTTTAAGAAAATCCAAAAATTCACAAAAATAAGAAGCAAGGGTGTGCAGACGGAACACCTACCTTGAGAATCCAAAGAACAAGCTGTTGGACGTGTGGAGGTCGTCGGAAAAAACTTTGAAATCCGAGATAGGAGGAAAAACAAATTCACTGGGAGTTCTTCAACTTTCTCTATAACCCACAGAAATGATAATGGTGGCCGGAAAATTCATTTTTATAGTAGAACCACCATTAATGCGACATTATCTCTTCTGTATGGTTGCAGGTCCAAATTGGTGAGCTTGGAAAATGTAGAGGTGGCGGGTGGTTTGGGGTTCGAGGTCTGGAAAGCCATCTTGGGGCAGCCATTCGAAAATAGCGAAGACCGACAGGAAAGCAGGTAGGGGAAACCTGACAAGGGAAACCCAGCAAAGGCAACCTAGCAGAGGCAATCCAGAAGAGGAAACCCAGGAGGGGAAACCCATAAATTGCCACAAATGTTAGAATTTTGACAAGGAAAACCCGAATAACCCGAGACTTAAAATATGGCATTGGGAAACGTGCTACCCCTGCTTCAGGGCACAAAAACGGGTATGCAAAATGAGGCAAAATGAAAAGGACCAAAAAGCAAAGAGAGAAAAGAGGGTCCCCATTCAGAATGGGGTGTGTGTGAAAAAGGCACAACAGTTAACCCATCCCCTTTCACGCTAACATTTCATCTTATTAATTTTTTTTTAAAAGGTTCAATGCACCCATATTATTAGGGGTAAATGCTTTTGATCGGAGCTATGAACTAGGTACAAGAAAACACAAAAAATAACCAAACTCATGAGAACATTGGCCCAATGAAGGCACAAGCCCTATGAGCACTTTGGCCCAATGATGGTTTGAACCCTGGTGTTCATCACTACAACAAAGTGACTTGACCACTGAACCACACCCTTATCGAAATTTCATCTTATTACATTAAATAAATCAACATATTTAATTTAATTCCCTAATTCATCTTATTTAATTAAATTTCATTTCACCTTTCCCCATTCATTAAATCATTTAATTTAGTGAATATCACTTTAATTCTTCTAATCCCCTAATTGTGTGATTAAAGCTTGTTTAATTAATAATTAATCTAATTTTCCTCTAAAAGGGGAATATTCCTTATCTCCTTTTTTTGTACAATTAAAACTTTCTTTTAATTTGAGAAATATCTTTATCCTCACCCATGGGAATATTCCAAGAAATATTCTCTCTCCTCCAATCATCTAACTTTCCTTCAAATGTAAGTTATCCTGTAACATCTTGAGCAAGTCACCCTGTGACCTGTGTGTGTAGGTCAAAAGTGTGTTTGTTTGAAACAAAGGTAAGACCTTACTTAAATATCATCTCGCATTTTCATCCATTGATGAGAATCCATGATCCATGCCTCTTCTTTCTTCCATCCTTGACCATTGATTAATCTTTTTGGTATCAACCCTATATTTTTCATTTTCTTTCCTATACATAGAACCATATTTGGAGACAAATGGATCCATCTTTCAGAAAAAACTTATAATTCTATTGAAAATCATCCAACCATCTTTCAATTGCAAGATTATGTTGTTGAATTAACTTGCACTCACACTCATATGTTGCATACTTTTAGCATATTTTAGTTCATTTTTAGTTTCATAATAGCTTTAAGATTCCATTAATGGCATCCATGCATACATATTAGCTTGTTTATAAATTAGGGTTTGAATCTTTTAGCTTAGAATTAGCTTAGATTAGCTTAGCAATTGCATATTTAGAACAATATTAGCATAAAATCATTTTTAATTTAGTATAAACTAGATTTTCATCCATTTATAACAATGGTTTCATTGATTTTCTTCCATAGAATCAATTGGAACAAGCTCATTGATCACGAGATTGGGAAAGGGTCATTGTTCCACATCAACATGACACTAATTCTAAAATGGGATAGTTTTCAGATGGATTACAGTAGAAATTTGAAAACTTTCATAGTTTAGAATTCTTTGTTTCAATAAATGTTTAGTTTATCTTTCATTTGAATGATCTCGTTTAAGATTGAGTATTAGTGGCATGAGTATACTTTGATTCTTCATGGATCAAGCGTAATTGGCCCATATTAATATCCTCGATCACTGATCGTACATTCTAAATCCCCACTGAAATTTCTCGAAAAAGTAAGAAAATGTGAACAATTAGAGATTTGGTGACATCAGATCCCTTCCACAACACACACTTCTTAGAACCACCAAATCTCAAAATCGTGAAGATCCAAAGATCCTAATGATTTTTCTATTTCCCTAATGAATAGTACAAATGTGGGGTGTGTTGCAAGTATGGATGTGTTTGGTGGTGTTTTCATTAATGTTGTCATTGATTTCAACACAGTTAAGGCTGAGTAAGTTGTGTTTGCCAAGTGCTTTTGAGAAAATTTGAGAAATAAGGAAAAAAATGTTGAAGTGTGTTGTGTGTGTGCTACGGTATTGTGCTCTATATTTCATCTATGTTGATCCTATTCCTATTCAAATATGAAGGAGTGTTCATAACCTTAAATGGATAATATATTCTAATTTTTAGCTTCTGGTTTGATTAATAGTACAAGATATGTTCACCGGTGTGTGAACTGGTTTAATAAAACTATTTGTTTATGGATTGGGAGAAATGTTTTGGCTCCATGGTATTATAATATTCATTTTCAGATCTTCCAGATTTGGGAGATGAATATTGTTGTTGGTTTCTATGTTCTAACAAATCTATTCGAGGTTTGGCACTTTGGAAGACCTATTCCGGAGCTCCTATGATTTTGCTGGCTGATTTGGTTGGACTAGTGAAGAGTTCTCTACAAATGATGTTGGTTGTAATGGTTGTAGATGTATCCAAGGTATTCTCAAAGATGGTAAAATGGCTAGTAAAGTGTTTTGAGTAATTCATGTTTGTCTATCTTGCTAGAGATGTGTGTACTTCAAAGATCATTGGTGTTTTCATTAGGTTTGTTCGACCTGGTTTCTACACATTACATTTGGTTTTTGCATCGAATTAGGAAAGTGTGTGCAAGCTTCAAGATGTTTTTTGGGTCCTAAATTAAATATGTAATTGGTCCTCTCTCATTCTTATCCATCATGGGAATGTTGAGCAACTGACCTATTGTGAATTGTAATTTGAGATTGTATTAGTCAACCTTGATGAATGCTTCAAAGGTTGAAGATGATATAAAATCAATTCAAGTTGTGGCAAATTCAATATCCATCCATCAATCATCCATGAATCAATCAAGTGAGAGAAGTGTACGAAAAAGTGTGAAAATAGAGAGTGGAAGAGTGAATCAAGGCAGAATAGCTTTAAAGTGTTTACAATCTTCTAATCAAGTTGTGAATTGTGTGGAATTCCTAGTGGTGGATCTTGTTGATGGTGTTTTTTGCACAGCAACAACTTAGACAGAATATGATATCCTATCTCTATTGAAAGGTAAATCTCTATGGAAAAAGAGATAACCCTAAGGTCTCTAATGTCAGGTCTTGACAATGCAAATAAAACAACTCAAAGATAATGTGAAAATGTTGGTAATCACAAAGGGACCTTACTACAAGAAAACACTGGACTCGAATTTATAGGATCTAGCAATATGTTGATACTTCAAACCCCAAATTTAACCCAGTTAATAAAGAAATAAGAAAATATAAAGGTTTCAGAGATAATTCTAAGACTAATTCTAACCCTAAGATTGACAATACAAAAGATAAGATTCTCAAAATGGACTGATCTCCCATTAAATATCTCTTGTTCAACCTAGATAAATTTGCAATGTTACAGGAATAGTGCAATCTTCTAAGATGTTAAATATTTTCAAATCATGCATATTCATTCAAGACAACCCTATTGCAATTGAAATGAACAAACATTCATAATTGAACCAAGCACAGTTTTAAGTCTAGGATAACTTTGCAAAGCAGCTAACAATCAACTAACAACAAAAAGTATGGACTAGAGATTGCTGCAAACATTTCAAGCATGAAACCCTAAGAATCACCAAACCATCTCACAATAAACTTAAGAAATTTTAAATATAGAACAACAAGAACCATGCCAGATAAAACTCAATACAAGAAAGATACCAAGTCACAATATCCTTTGTTATATTAAATCACCCAAAATGGCAACAATTCTAGTCTTCTATTACAACACTTGCTTGAAGATAAAACCTAATTACAATTCGCTCAAATTTGAAATCTTCTAAATTTCCACTATTCTATTCTATATGCTACTCTATCATCTTACAAATGAGACATCATGCTCAATTTATAGAGAACCCCCCGAGATAGGTCGGCCCAAATAAGGCCTACAATAATAAATGCCACACAATAGGTCGGCCCTAAAAGATATTTGAAAACAACATGAAATGTGCAATTTGCACCAATTTCATCCAAGTCAACCTAGGTCTCAAAAACTCAATCCAGTTCATGTGAATAATGGGAAGAACAATTTTTGATGTAGCCCTATATAACTTCTTCCCATCCTTGTCTTTGGCATGCTCCACTTCACCATGCATTGCCAATAATACCCTGTCCAATTCGGAAATAGGTGGCATAGGAAAAACCCTAACTTTCCTCTCAAGATACCTCATATCCTCTCTTACTTGCTTTACTACACCATCCCAATCAGCCCTATTTGTTAGATACCTTTCAATGACTACAATATAGTTTGCAGCACTATCTAGTTGATGTTGAATAATTGGACCTTCATTAATTGGAGAGTAGACATCCCTCCACCATCTCGTTAATTTTTCCAAACTGAGATGCTCGGGAGTGAATTTCTTTCTCCCTATCATGATTTCAAAGAATGAGATAAACTTATCATAAATACCAGTCAAAGTGTCCTTGATCTGCTTCCCCTATTTGTGCATCTTCTTCAAGGCCCTTTGCATCATTTGCAAAATCTCAAACCATTCCCAAGGATCTACAACCCTTGAGAAAGGCAGAATTTCACTCTTCACCAGCTGATCTTTAGTGTGCTCTATAATTGTCTTTGTTTTCTACAACAAGAGATCTATGTCCTCCTTGTCTTGGGCTAGCACAATCTTTAGCCAATCAACTGATCTCATTGCATCCTTTGCATTTGATAGGATGTCCTTGATGGAACCATCTCCCTTGGTCTACACTCCCTGCAACCAACCAACAGTAGCATGTGCACTCCCCTCCATCTTTTCTAGCTCTGAGATTGTTTCTTGAGGCAAGAAACTTGTAGCAAAGGAGGAAGAGCCAATGGAATGCAAGGGTTTCATCAACTCCTGCAAGTACCTCTTTAATCTCTCATTCTCCTTTTCAAACTCATGCTTAGCCTACACCTCCTTCCTCTATCGGCCAAGGATTACAACACTCAAGCCTTCATAATCCTCAATATCTTGTTCCATAGATGCATGCCCTAGATCAATAGTCTGCACATGATAGTATTTTGCAATCACCCCATCTCTATCTTTATTAGGAGTAGGAGTAGCAATATTGGCCACCCTGTTATTTGATCCATCTCTTTCAATTCTAGAAATGACCCTAGCTTTCTTCTTTGTTTCACCTTTCCCAATGTTAGCCATGAGGTCATCCCAATTGGGAGGAGTGCCCTCCACTATAACCAATTTTATCTTCAGTTCCCTACCCAGCCAACCTAGAATAGTGGAATCTCCTTGTACCTTATCCTTCCTATCCTGTTCATGTTGAACAATAGGTGCATCCTTCTCAATGTTTGGCTCTCCAGGGGTTTCCCTAGCTAAATCCTCCTTATCTTGAAATTGCTCCTCCACTTTGTCCTATGCTGGTGAAGAAATCTTAGCCAGTATCTCCTCCTTTTGAGGGGATTTGTCTTCATCAACCTATGTAGGTGAATCTACATAGGCCACCAAAGGAGATTATATTACCTTGTCAATTTCTTCCTCTGCACTGTAAAGATCTCCCTCTTGGAATTCTTCTTCTCCCAAGTCCTTAGGGTCTTTAGCATTCTTTGGCTCATCTAGTACATTACTAGTCTCTTGAGGAAGGGGAATGTTCTCTTGTTCAGTGATAGGAGCAATCACAGGAACACCCCCTTTTGTTGTAGCATCCTTTGGGGAAGGAGGTCTTGACCTCATGCATACTTGTGTTTTCTCCCTTGAACTTTCTACCTCTACCATAGGTGGCTCAACCTCCTTCTCTTCCTTGGAAGTCTCCTTTTCCTTTTGTGATATTTTTACAAGTCTTCTTTTCTTGGAAAAAGGAGCAGTGGTATCTACCTCTTCCTTTTCTTCCTCATCTTTCTCAGCCCCCTTTTTCCTTGAAGCATGTCTTCTCTTCTTAGCAATGGGATTTCTTTGTTTACCTGCCTCCACTACCTCTTCAATTTGAACATCCCTAACCTTGATTTTGAAAGGAGAGCCCACCTTGGCCTTACCCTTGGGATCTTGCTCATGTGATTCCTTAGAGGCATAATGAGACTCCAAATCTCCCATTAAATCATAGGTGCATTGCACACCTTCACTCTCCAACTCTAACATTTTATGGTTAAGCCAAAACTTAGTGTACTTAATCACATGAGTCATAATTTTCTCCAACTCTATCTTTTCCTCTTCCAACCAATCAACTTTTCTGACTGGCTTGTCCTTCACAACCTCAAAGATGTGGCCTTGAATCAGATTCCCATCTTCTTCAACTTGATCAAGAATTGCCTTTATGTTATATAACCTCAGTAAGTCCACTAGAAACCTTGAGAATTTATTTTGTCTAACATCAAACTCATCACCAAGGTTAGCCCAATATTCGTCTATGTTGTCCTTGTGACTATACTCTCTATTGGCCTTCTTTTGTACCTTACCAGTGATATCAAATCTGGCCCTTTTGGAGTGGAAGGAGAAACCAAGAGTACTCATCTCCTCCTTAGAAGCATAGGCTAACTGGCTGGAAGGGCATACCTCATTAGTGCCTATCTTCAATGGGAAGTCATTCCCAAACCTTGTCTTATGTTTCTTGTAGAAGTTGATAAATCCAACTTCACAGTCCCTAAGAATCACCTGCATGCAATCACCTATCACATGCGACAAATATCCAAAACAAGTAATAAAATGTTTTGTAAACCCTCAAGCAAAAATGTGCAAGCTCAAAACCAAAAAATGGTTATTGAATAATATGATAATACAATGTGATCAATCCTTATGAGGAAATCAAGAAAACCTAAAAATAGGAAACCCTAAATGAAACCCTACTTTGCACACTTAATAATTAATAAATAATTATTAATGTGCCTAAGTTTAGCTTAATAATCCTAAAGGGATAAGTGACTTAATTAATTAACCAATATGATTAAATTAATTAGGTGTAATAACTTATTACTTTAACACCCCCCCTTAAGATGAACTTAGGGAGTAGCTAAAACACTAAAAAGAAGATGCCTGAAAGAAAAGATGGGTCCTGAAAACAAAGGCCTAATCAAGTACCCAATTACAAATGCAATGCAAACTAAACTAACCGAGGTAAAGGAGAAAACCCAGTGGGAACAAAAAATCCTCCGCAAAATAGAATACAAAGAGAAACTAAGTGATGAAAGATGGAGGACTCCATAAGACCTCCCAAGAACACCATCCATCACAAAGATACATGAAAGAACCCCCCATAAGAGAGGAAGAAATAGACCACATAGCCCCCCCCATAATGAAGTAGCTCCAAAAAGACTAAAGAAACTGCATCTCTTGAAAGAAGTGAGAGGGAAGAAGCCAAATGAATGCAATCTCTGAAGGTGAAGTAGGTGTAGCCCGAGATGTCTCCAAAGAAGTAGGTGGGACCTCAACAAATGAAGAAGTCAAAGTAGGTGAAGAATAAATAGAAACCTCCAAAGATGGATGATCAACTTGATCCTGCTGCACTAAAACAGAAGAAACCACATCTGTACTCATAGAAGTATTGACAACTACAACAATAGATGAAGGTGATAAAATGGATGGCTCAAGAGTAGGATCTAAAGTGAACTCCAATGTTGAAGTTGCCAAATTTCTCTTCTAAATGATGATTCACACTAGAAGTGTGATGAACAACTATAACAATAGATGCACCATTAGTAGAAAAATATGCAAAGGAATACAACCAATATGAGTTATCCACAACCCCAGTAGCAATAACCTATCTACTCTGCAAGTCTCTGATGATAACTGAATCAGGTGTGAACTCCATAGACCTCCCATTGCCTCAATGTGTGATCTGATATATAGAAAGAAGGTTGTTCATCAAATGTGGAACACATAAGACATCCTAAAAAGTGTTGTAACCAAAACTAATAGAACCCTTCCCTGTAACACTCATGTATGTATTGTTTCAGATGAAAATAGGAGACATAGTGTGAGACTCAAAGGAAGTGAACATAGACTGTGTAGAATCCATATGATGAGATGCTTCTAAATCTAGAAGCCATCTCCCTGATCCAAGACTCAAAGAAGCACAAAGAGCATTCCCCTTCATATTTGATGAAGTATGTAAACTAGTTGTGCCCTTGTCATGCTGCACTGAAGAAGAAGAAGAAAGAGAGGAAGGAGACTATGCAGACATCCTAGAAGGAAATCAATCTATTGTTTCTGAAGAAGATTATTCAACTCATCAATGTCCTTCTTGTAGCAATTATGTTCTACATGTTCTTCTCTCTTGGAATATGCACATGGTCCCTTCTCCTTCCTAGATGATTTCCCCTTAGAAGAGGATGATGAATCTGAGGACTCCTTCTGCTGCTCATGAGATTTGGAATCCCTTTGTTTCTATTTCTTGCCTTTTCCTATAGAAGCCTTCTGATCTCTAGGCTTCTATGATGCAATAAGTGCCTATGATGAAGAGGGCTAAAAATTTCGGATATTAGCCAACTTGGACTACTCTTGAGTGATAGAAGATGCAAAATCATCAAAATAAGGCATAGTAAATCTAGTACCAAGTGCATCCCTAGTAGCATAAAAGGTAGAAACAAAAACAGAATAATCTAGTCCAAGCTTAGAAAGAATGGACAATATCAACTGAGAGTCTTCCTTCTGAGCACCACACTATGACAACTGCAATCTAAGAGACTTGAGTTTGGTGAAAAACTCTTGGATGCTATCAAAATCCCTAGGATTTAAGCCAATAAGCTCATTCTCTAACTGAAACCCTCTTATAGTATCCTGCTTCCCAAATAGAGACTGCAAAGTAGTCCAAACCTCATGGGGTGTAGTGCAAGAATCAATGTGAAAAAGAAGGTGAAAAGAAAGAGACAGACATAATATACCATAAGCTTCATCACATCTATTAAACCACTTTCGCTTTTCAGTAGCACCTGTAGGTTCATTTTTGTACCCATGGTTACCCTATACAACCCTTTGTGTTTCAAATGAATCTCCATTTGTTTTTTCCAACCAAAATAGTTGAATGGAGTAAGGGGTGGAATATTATGTGTATCCATGACAAAAAAATAGCAATATATACTCTCAAATAAAAAAACAATGCTCGTTGATCTCAAAAAAATTGCCTAATTGCATGCTTCCCAAGAAAATAACTGAAAAGGTAAAGCCTGAGATCAAATAAAAATATTCGATACCTGGTAACAAAAAAAGAAAAAACAGGTCCAATATCTGTGTAGAGCACTGAACCAGCTCTCTGACACCTATTTGTTTTCGTAAACGGAGTTCGGATGCAAAAGTTATGCCTCTCAGACTTAAAACAACAACTTCGGACTTCAAAGGCCAAAAAGGGCATCAAAACTGAAAAATCAGAAAACGAAACCTGCACCACTGCAAAGTTCGTTGAACCAAATTTTTGATGATATCTTGTTTTTGAAAAAAATCCTCCATTTGCAAAAGTTATGAGAAAATGAAAAAAAAGGCCTGTAAAAGGCACTTTTAATGCTAAGCAGGGGCAAAATTTTGGCACCTAGGCGCTGGCCCTCGGTCATGCATGTGACCATCTGCTATAGGAAAAATCACCAATGGGGCGAGAATGCAACTTCTATTCATTGAGGTTACCCTGGTGGGGGTTGGGTCGGTCGGTAGGGCTAGGAACGAAGTGCCTTGTCATCGATGTGACCGAGGCAGCGCGACTAGGAGCCCACGGGGGCCGAGGACTAGACCGGCGGTGGTGGGCGGTGATGGAGACTATTGGTGGCAGGGGCAACTCGGTGGTGTGGCGGTGGCTGCTTGGTGGTGGGCGAGCAGCGTAAAATTTTCAACTAGCTCCGTAGAAAAATATGCGTAATTTGATTTTTTTTGAATTTTTTCAATTTTCGAGCCTCGGACTGCATGCTAAGTACACGATGATGACGTCCATTGATTTTTTCCTTTTTTTTCAACAGGTCCAAAATCAACAAAAGGAAAGGCATTTCTAGGGTTTTTGGGCATCCTGAACATGATGGCGACATCCGTTTTTCCCAAAGATGCACAAAAAAATTGCCAATCCCCAGAAGCACAAAAAATCAGCCTGGCTTGAAACCCTTACATAGAAATAAATGTTGTTAGAGAATATCTACAAAACATGAACAAACAGCCACAGTTCTGGAGATTTGATACCATGTAGAAGTTGATAAATCCAACTTCATAGTCCCCAAGAATCACCTACATGCAATCACCTGTCACATGCAACAAATATTCAGAACAAGCAATAAGATGTTCTGTAAACCCTCAAGCAAAAATGTGCAAGCTCAAAACTAGAAAATGATTATTGAATAATATGATAATTACAATGTGATCAATCCTTATGAGGAGATCAAGAAAACCTAAAAATAGGAAACCCTAAATGAAACCCTAGTGTGCACCCTTAATAATTAATAAATAATTATTAATGTGCCTAAGTTTAGCTTAAACAACCTAAAGGACTAAGTGACTTAATTAATTAACCAATATGATTAAATTAATTAAGTGTAATAACTTATTACTCTAAAATTTCTCCTCTTTAACAATCACATCAAAGTCACATATTTTCCTTGTGACCTCCAATAATATGAGATGGTCCATTGGGTACCTTGGAAGTCTGTAGGGAGCCCTCTAACAACCATCAATTCTTATGTAAGAGAAGGTAGGGAACTAAATGAACTCGGCTCCAAACCTTTTGATCAACTCTTTGGCCTTGTCCAAAACTCTAACATGTTCAACACCTTGCAGCAACTTGGTGAAGTACATGGTGAATGCATTATTCACCCTCCTATATCTTCCTCCACCCAATTGTAATTGTGGATACACCTCATAGATTACATCCTTCCCAAATACACCTCTAGTGCTCAGCCCCTTGTATGGGCGAAAAATTGCAAGTGCATACACCAAATAGGAAGTCATGGTGAAGGTCTTTGTCTACAGGACATTGCACATTTTCTCATGTATCACTGCACTTATAGCACCTACCCAATGGTAATCTATACCTTGCTCCATTTGACAAATAACATTAAACATCCAACTCTCAAATACCCCTGCATTCTTTAATCGTACCAACCTACTGAGGAGTGTGATAGCATCATAGTACTCTCTTCTGAATTTGAGCCTGACTAGCTGCTTGGGAAGCTTAGAGAAACATGACTTGGGCTTATCAAATCAAGAGTTGATAACCTACTAGAAATTAACAACATTCTCCTCATAATACTTCTTGGCTGAATCCATATCAAAATCCACCACATGTGACCAATCAGGCATATCAAAGGTCTAAGAAATGGACACAATGTCAAAGTTCACCACAATCATTCCTTGGGGACCAATTATTCTTTGTGTACCCCTATCATAATGCCTAGCATACTCTAGCACCAACTCATAACATTGGATCGTAGAGGGGAATCCAGCCGCATGTGCTAACCCAGTCTCTAATGTCCTTCTAGCCAACAAAGGGATATTTTGTGCTACCATTCCTTCCTTAAACTCTTTGTAGTCCCACATTCCTACACTAGTATCAGTAATCCCTGATCAAATGAAAGTCAGCCTACTCTCAGGAATCCTACTCTTTATATCCATTTTCACTCTCTTTGCCTCAGAGATAGTAGAACCTTCAACACTTGGATCCATTACCTTTCCCTTGCCTTGCCTAGCAACAACTTGACCTGACGCTACCTGCAAACAAGTAAAGACAACAAAATAATATCCAAGATAAACAAAGTGTCCAAAATCCATATTAAATCAACCATCTCAAAGTTTGGGATTTATCCTCCCTCGCAAAATCCAAACTGGAGAGGAATTCCAAGGAAATCCGGACTAGGCAGAATCCAACAAAATAGGCATACAAACATCCATATAATCATTTTAATCAATCAATTTAACCCAAGAATGATTTGATACAACTTAGCATAAGTTCATTTGATCATTTAAAATGCACAATCACCAAGAAAATCTAAATATAACCATCATATTCTTCATTCCGACAAAACCTCAGAAAAATCTGCCTTGGATAGAAATCTCTGAGAATGATAACAGTTTCAACAATCCGGGAAAATGAAGGAAGTGCAGAACATTTGAGAAAATCCCGAGGGTGCGACTTTCAGCAAAATCAATACAATTTTACTGCTAACGCCCAACTTCAGGAAAAAATGACCAAACAATGGACCCCGAGGAAATCTGAAGGCAGTGGAAATCTGTGAGACAGGAAAAAACTAGGATTAAGGTGCATTGCAAAGAACAAGGAGGAAACGAGAAAACTTGGGGAATTTCTCGAAGACACTAAAAACCCAAACCCCTACATTTTCTCATCCTTACCCAAATAGATCGAATGATCATGAATTTTAAAACCTGGAGTTGGACAATGACTTGACCTAGACCTCCAATTGATCAACCTTGAATTCAAAACTCACCTCTTAGTAGATTGAGAGGGATTGGCTATACCCTAGGTTGAGAACCCTAAAACTTCCACCATGAATGCACATGACAGCTCAAGCACAACTTCCTTGCCCTCAAGGATAGAAAATTTGTGGCAAATACAAGCAAGCTACTTGAGAAAGGCAAGCTCAAACAAACATGTAGGAGTGGCACCCAACAGAATGGGAAATTCCCCAACCCCGAAATGCAAAATGCCAAACTGGCAAGACATGAATCCCCAAAAATGCCCAAGAAGTACACACTCAATAAACAAGGGCATAGCAATAAATAGCATGAAAATGCAAATAGAAAAGAAATCCATGAAAATAGAGAGAGAGAGCATTCACATACCATGAGAATAGAGGAATCAAAATCAATAAACCAACAAGAAACCTCAAAGCTCAAGAAAAACATGAATGACACTTAGGAAATCCAACTGCAATCAATCAAATCAACTCCCAAATGCACAATCCAACAATGATACTTTAGGATCAAGCACTCCAAACTCAAATGGAAAGAAAAAAATAGAACTCAAATGGAAAATCACTTCCCACAAACCAATATAACACCACCAAAGAAGTCGTGCAATCACTCATTAATGCAATCGACAAGATACCCTAGACCAAATCCGAGAATCTAATAGAGCAACGGACTTCAGAAAA
This sequence comes from Sequoiadendron giganteum, assembly GCA_007115665.2. Lineage (NCBI taxonomy): Eukaryota > Viridiplantae > Streptophyta > Pinopsida > Cupressales > Cupressaceae > Sequoiadendron > Sequoiadendron giganteum. The sequence continues at coordinate 540,359,881 of CM021104.1, read as the reverse complement.
ATTTGGACATGATGGATTTTTGTGGAAAACCAAAATACCTGGACTCCAACTAAAAGCAGCTACTACCAGGCTCTAATAGGAAACTGGGAAAGTCCGCCTAGGGTGGATTTTCTCGAAAACAGTGAAAAACCCAGAATGAGCCCAAAACTTAAGGTTTTCAATATAAATCATAAATGGACTATTCCAACTGAAAAGATGAAAATCAAAGCAAATTCCCAAGCAAGAAAAATAGAAAGGCTAAGACACCAAAAGCAAAAATGAGGGTCCCTACTTTCAGTGGGGCGTGTGTGCAAAAATTGCACAACAAATGGCAACTTCGCTGGGGAAATGCTCCAGAGCATTTCAAGAACAAACTAAAATCAAGAACCCAAAATCTCTAGTTTCAATCCTTACATTAGGACACCTATCAAAAGGATTCAAAAATCACAAGCAATAAGACTTTTTCTATACCAAGGTCCAAGTGTGTGTATTTGCATTCATTTCCTATTCCTTAAGTGCAATGGGAACTAGAGAAAATTTGACCGAGCTACATAAAGGTTCTAACTTCAAAAGAAACCTAGATAGACCCTTGCTTCTAGTGAGACATCCATAGCCCTGGTGAGGTTATCATTGTGACCCTCTCAAGCATAGCTCTACTACCAGCCAGGCATTTATAGCTCCGGTAGAGATACTAGGATACCCCTGATAAGGTGAAGGTTATTTTGATTTTCAATATTTTTCTTTTTCTTTTTTAAACATTTTTCATAAACCTTCCTATCACCTTGTAAGTAATGAAACTTACACTGAGGGATGAGGAACACAGTGGCATTGAAGAAGAATATAATATTTTTCACCAGGCTAATTTACATAGGAACTATATGCAATTCTAGAATCTTTTATTTTAGTGTGAAAGTGCGAGACCCACATATATTCCAAAGTTCATCCAAAACAAGTGACTCAATTCTAAGTACAAGGGACATTAGATAAAGGAATTCCACCATTCGATTTTGAAAAACTGGTTAGATTTTGTGAGATAAAATTCAAAACAATCCTAGGTGAATAGCCCGTTATATAGATGCAACAACCCCAAGAAACCCAAAATAAAAAAACAAAACAAAAAATGGAAAGAAAAATGAACCACAACAAACCCACACTAACCAAAGCAAACAAGCAAAGAAAAAATAAGAAAGCAAACCTATTCTAACTATGTACAAGGATGAGTTGTAAACAACTCAAGATTGGAAGTAATGCTTCAAATACTACCCATTGACAGGCAGCGGGATATCCTCACCAATGAGGGGTTTCAAGCGAAAAGCATTATCTCCCAAAATTTCTGAAATTTGGTAAGGGGCAAGCCAGAGTTTATCAAATTTACCATGTTCTCCCTTATGGTCATGGGCCTTATCCCAGTAGAGAACTAAGTCAGAGATTCTAAATGCTTTCACCTTAGCTCTCCTATCAAACCATCTTTTCACTACACCTTGATGTTTAGCAAAGTTTTATAGGGCTTCATCTCTTTCATCTTCAAGGTGTAACAACTCAGCTAGATGGGCTTCACATTTATCCTCTTAATTATAGTATTCATTAATGAATTGTAGGGTATGGATCTTCAATTGGATGGGAAACATAGGTTCCAAACCATACACTAAGTGATAAGGAGAGGTTCCTATAGATGCCTTCTGTCTAGTATGGTCTGCCGAGAGAGAAAATCGAAGCTGACTGTGCCAATCCTTAGGATTTTGTTCTAGCAACTTACGGATGATTGTTAAGATATTCTTATTGGAATACTCAGCTAGACCATTACCTTGAGGGTAGTAATTACATGCAAATTTAATGACAATTCCATGATCAAAATCCTAATTGGAAAGTTTTAGTGATGCAAATGCAAGACCATTATCACAAACTAAAGATAGTGGACAACCAAAATGATTAATAATACCCGACTCAAGGAAATTGATTACCAAATCTGAAGTACATTGTTTACAAGCAAGAGCTTCTATCCATCTAGTAAAATAATCAGTTATGGTGAGAATATACATGTGGCCCATAGAAGATGGAGGATTAATTGGACCTATGAAGTCCATTCCCCACTAGGCGAATGGTTTTACCTCTATGATTGGTTGAATTGGAAGGGCTACATGTTTTTCCTTACTTGCTATAGTTTGACATACATGACAAGTCCTCACATGGTGGTGTGCATCCTTGAACAAAGTAGGTCAATAGTAGGTTGCCCTCAAGATCTAATTTGTAGTGAATGATGTAGAACCATGATTTGTGCGATATCTTTCATGGAATTCAATCATCACTCTGATAGCTTCTTCCTTCCCCAGACATCTTAAGTATACACCCTCATGATTTTTCTTATATAGGAAATATCCTTTCATCATAAAAATTCCACTCTTTAGACATAAGGCTCGCCTTTGAACTACACTAAGGTGATTAGGACATTGCTGAGTTAGTAAATATAAAATGATTTCATCATACCAATCTCCTGGAGATACCTCCTGAAGATAAGAGTGTTGGGCTGTGAGATCAAGACCTATCTCAGCCATTGTTTTCGTCATTCCTTTTCCTCTCACCAATTTCATGGGTTGAATCTCTATATCATATTATTGTAACATAGTCACCCATTTGGCTCTTCGTTCACCTAGCTCATTCTACATTAGCAACAACTTTACAGTAGGATCAAGCACTATGGCAAAAACATTATTCCTCGAAATATAGTGTCTAAAATTTTTCACAGCTCTGACCAAAGGATAGGCCTACTTTTCCACATTGTGGTATCTCAATTTAGCATCTTTTAAAGGAGTACTCATTAAGGCTATAGGATGCTCATCTTCTTGATCAAACTTTTGGGCTAACATTCCAGCACAAGAGTGATTAGAAGCGAATGAATATGTGTAAAAAGACTTAGCATAATCTAGACTCACCAACACTGGAGCCTCAAAAATAGCTTTCTTAATTTCTATAAAAGCCTCCTTAGCTTTTGTATTCCACTCTACTTTCGCCTCTTGTTTCAACATAGCATTCAGTGGCTTCACTATCTCTAGAAATCTAGTGATAAATTTTCTAACAAAGTTAATATTCCCAAAGAATGATCTCATTTCTTTCTTACTTGCAGGAAGCTCAATCTTCAAGATAGCCTATATTCGTTCAAGATCAATAGAAATACCCTATTCTAAGATAAAATAACCTGGCAATTTTCCTTCTATGACTCCAAAGATGCACTTCCTTAGATTAAGTGAAATGCTAAACTCTCTGCACCTGTGGAATACTTTGCATAAATCTACTATATGATTATCCCATTTTTTAGAAAAAACTATCAATTCATCCATATAAATAATGATGCATTTACCAATTATGTCCTTAAAAGAAATATCCACAGCTCTTTGGAATATAGCTCTATCATTGATCAAACCAAAAGGCATTCTTCTATAATCAAAGGTTCCCCACATTGTAGTGAAGGAAGTTTTGTGCCCATCCTCATATTGCACCATAAATTGGTTGTATCCAGAATACCCATCCAGAAAGGACATCATTTGAGATCCATTGACAATCTGAAGCACTTCATCCAGTGAAGGAACTAGATAGTTATCTTTTTCTGATGCTCTATTCAGATTCCTAAAGTCCACACATAGTCTGATTTCTCCATTCTTTTTCCTTACTGGAACCAAATTCGCAACCCAAGTTGAATTCCTTAGTGGAAATATAATTCATGCTAAAAGCAACTTCTACACTTCCTTCTAAATGATGGGTTCTAACAAAGCATTGATTGGCCTTTGTCTCTGTTTGAATAGTTTGAAATTTGACTTCAAGGGAATGGTGTGTGTAATAATTGAAGTATCATATGTCTTCAAATCCTCATAACTCTAGGCTATCACATCATGATATGTGTGCAAGGCATCAATAATCCCTTCTCTTTCTTCTGGAGTACATACCTTACTAATAAAAACTTTCTTCATGTCATATGGTGTCCCCATATTATATGTTTCACATTGACTACTAAGAGACTCCCTTTTTGCTTGTTTTTCTTGATCTCTTATCTTATCCAAATCAAAAATTCGTTCAAGCTGCACCATACCTCTTGGGATAGTGTTGGTCTTTAGGTTAATGATTCCTCCCAAGCCCATTTCTTCCTCTTGAGGCTCTATCTCATCAATGACTTGAGAAGCAAACACATCACAACTTTTAATAAAATCCAAAATATTCTTATCATCTTCAAATACATGGAAATTAGTAATGTTGTCAGGTACTGAAGGTACTAGAGTGAGTTCAACTATAAACTTCTTCAATCTTGAAAGGGATAAAGGTTGCAACATATTAGCAACCTATGCTAGAGAGTCCGCAACTTGACTCGTACTTCGGGGAATCAACTAGATGTTGAGAGCATCGAATCCCTCAATAAGATCGCACAATTTTTCCTATAATTAGTCATCCTCCTATCATGACATGAATATTGTTTCCTTACCTGTTGACTACTAGTTCAGAGTCTCCAAAAACCTATAATATCTTAAATTTCTTGCTTGATGCCATTAACAACCCACGAATCAAAGCTTCATATTCATCAACATTATTAGTACATTGAAATTGGAGTCTGTGAGCAGAAAAACAACTCAAACCCTACTCCAGCACCTTTCTTAGATTTAGACCCATCAAATCTCAATGTCCAACAACCACCAGGCTCTAGTTTCTTCAATTCATCTTTCATTTTACTGCAAATAGGGGGATTTTCAGGAAGCATTGGGCATTTACTCTTATCATTATTTAGCTCTTTCTGCATATTGAGTCCAATAGTTGGGATTGGGTTAATGCATTTCTGTACCTGCTCCATAGAAGTCTGACATAAGTCACACTCCAACTCAGAATGAGGAGGATCATGGACTCTACACCAATTGGGAAGCAATAATTCTTCAAAATTCATAATTCCTCCTAGTTGAATCTGATTCTCCATACACCTCTGGATGAATTCCTAAAATTTATCTAGCAAACTAAGCTACATGTCCTCTTGGTCATTTGTTTCATCTGCTTGTTCAGTCAATGTTCCATAACCATTCATCTCTGATATGAATTCATTTAAGGGGGCCTATAACATAAAGACTTCTTCATTATCTAAGGCTAATGCAGCCAACTCATAATTCCTCATTCTGACCTCTGACACTGGAATACCTCATTCAAAATATTTTGGTATTCAGTAAATACATACTTCATTCTAGGCTCTCTTTCAATCTTGATCTGGTTTGGAACTCCTTTCCATGGTAGTCACATATGATAATGGTCTATAGATTTATACCCATTCAACACCTTGGTGAAATCCCAACCCAAAATAAAACCATAGGTATCAGGAATATCCGTAACTTGAATGTTGATCACCTATTGCACGCTAGGATCTCATGCAAGCTACGTGGGGATCATGTTCAATTATCCTACTACACTTACCTTTGTCTTGTCTAACTAAGTGACCTCCTTTTCAAAGGCTATGGGGGTAATACCTAATGCTTTACAAACTACAAAAGGCATAAAATTTATAGATGCCCCTAAATCCAAGAGACAATTATGTAGATTCTTCCCAAAGATACAAAAAAAAATTAGGAAAGGAGGGGTTTCCATCTTGCCCTGAAACAAACTCAACTAGGTGTCAACTTGTGTAATGATGCAGAGGCACCGACAACCCATTCACTTCCATTTACAAATCCTTCAATGTCTTTTTGCACATCTGCATATTACACTGTTTAGCTGCATTCACTTCACACCATTCAAGTGCTCAAAAAAATTCAACTTCCTTCATAGGCCTACACATACTCAATCACTATCATTGAACAACAAAATAATAAATAACTAAACAATCTCTAACTCATGGATTTCAATTCTGCCATTCTGGACAGACCCGCATATAGAGACTCATAACTTTTGGATCCGAACAAAACTCCTCGATTGCTCCAGTGAAGAGTGGCGTAATTAGGTTTATCAAAACATATCCGAAGCTCATCAAAATCCAATGGTGCGTTAGGAAGATATGGCCCCTGCACTGAGACTATTTTTGTTGTCCAAACTGTCCCTGATCAGCACAAGATCATCACACCCTAGCAAGGCTCCTTCATTCCCTCTCTCCCAAGGTGTTTACATACTCAACTAAGTATAGTACAGACCAATCCACTGAGTCACAGGTCTGGAATAGTAGGTGGATTGATTAATTAGTCATAGTGATGCCTTCAAAGCCCCAACACAGAAAACAGGGTACTTATGAGTTTGCTGATCCCAGTCACACAAGCGAGTGATTTAGGCCTCCAATACAAACATGAAAGAAGATAAACACATGAATAAGCAATCATTCAATGCCTCAAGGCATCTTGAATCTGTACAAGCCCAGGTCAAGGAGCAAAATTCAGAAAACAAAAGGAAGAAAATAGTGATCAGTGTTTGCCACAATGCTTTTTTTTTATTAGAACTGAACAACAACTTTTCTCAGGGATTACATGGATGTATTTATTCATTCCAACTTCCAACTACCTCCTACAACCGATCAACTGCTTCCTAATAGGAATTTGAACCACTAATGACCGTTGAGAACAAATCACAATGTGTTTACAATTAACAAGTTCATTAGTGATCAGTTTTGCACTATTGAAATATTGACACCCTTGACTCCTTCTAGGCCTAAATAACATTAAGAAATGGTCTTTCAAGGACTTATTCATAAATCAAAACAATAATCCCAAACCTACACAACCTCCTATTCACCAAGGTCACATTGCCAACATGGCATAAAATGAACAACTCATGACACTTGCAACTCATTTTTTTATATTTTGCAACTTCCTCGTTGCATATAACTTAAAAGCCTTCAAATTCACTTGATGAACCTTCAAGGTCCATTTTGCTATCATCTTCAAGGTCAAGGTCTAGGTGCTCTTGCACCATGTAACTTGACCCTTATCTTTATATCTCCCTTTTTCTACAGGTGGGACCTGACCTCTAGATTCTTGTGAACTAGAAGATCTGGCAACAACCTAATTGGTAGTTCCTCCCTGTGGTACTATGTTCGAATTGAATGACCCTAAGACTGCATTTCTAATAGCAGGGACTCTTAATAACTCAAAAGAAGAAAGACTTACCTTTACTTTCTTGAATTCTTCAGTCACATACTCGCCCAATTGCTCCACATTCATATCAGCATGGGTTTCCTTGTAACCACTAGCCTATCTGTCCTTTGAAACTTCAACATTGTTTCCCTTTGACAAGTACTATGCTAGCACATGAGAATAAGGAGGATTATTACTAGCTTGTGAATCTGGTGGAGTAGTAAAATTGTTGGGAGGGATAGAAGTAGTGAAAGGACCTCCAGCCTATGGACTCCTATTAGGCCTATTCCTCAAATCACATTTCTTTGCTAGTTGCTGAAACATCTGAACTTCTTCAACACCAACTTCTTCCTCATCCAAAGGACCATTATCATTCTCATTTTCCTCATTAAATAGCTGAAAATTTTCATCCTCATTCAACACCTTCTCTGCCTCATTACCCAGGTCACTAGACTCTTCTTTTGGTTCATTTTCCTCACTTTTTGGGAATGGGGCATGATTAAGTACCAATACTGGAGAATCGTAGGGATTTGAGGGTACAATATCCTAACTACTGGAATTGTTCTCAACCTCATACTAAAAGATGGAAGTAGCAGTCTGAAACTCAGTGTAGTCTAACTCATAATGTTGGTTTGTCTTATGGAGTCTACACCATCCAGACAAAGCTGCCTCTGCCAAATGTACACCACTTGGAGGCTTCTCCTAAGTAGAAGGCTAATCCAATGGATTAGAAACCCCTCCATTATTAGTTCCAGTATTTCATGGCTTATTTTTCCTAGGTGGTTGCCTTCTATCGAATCCCTTTCCACCTTGTTTATTTCTATCAAAGTTTTGACCAGAGCCTTGTCCTCTATCATAATTTTGATTTTTGTCAAAATACTGCCCTCTTTCAAAGTTTTTTCCTCTGTCAAAGTTCTTGTTTTCTCTGTTATAATTAGATTGCATGTTCTTCTAAGCAGCCTAAAGTTGGGTATTCTAATTTGTCAAATAAGTCACCTCCATATTCAGTTTCTTCACCTGCTTAGATAACTCATCTAGCCGCTCCTTATCTAGACCATTAGGTTGTGTTGAATTCATATTACCAAGAGAGTATCCCCCAACACCAACAGCCTGATTCAAAACTTCTGAATTCTACAAATATGTAGGGAAACCAGCATGTTGTTTTGGATGGATGGGTTGATTAGCCATTTGCTGAGGATAAGAGGTCATAGGCTAAGCTTGATTTATTAGAGGACCTGGATGAGGGACCAAAGGCAATGAGGGTACTAGATTCATTATGGGAGCATGATTAGTCAAAGTATGGCTAAGGGCTTGGACTTGTCTAGGGTGAGCAGTAGGTCCTAAGGAAGGCAAAGGTCCTAATAAATGTTACCTCAAATCCATGTTGACCTTAACAACTTCTACATATGCGGTGAGTAAAGTAGTTGGGGGATTAGTCTTCCACTTAAGGAAGGTGGTTGTAAGGCTATCTAGGGCTTCAAAGTAAACTTCTAGGCTAGTGTCTTCATTTCCAACATAAGGTGCATAGAGTCTGGTGTATGCTCAATGGAACCTATTGTTGAATGATCCTATATGTTCATTAACCTCTCTTTTTACCCCAGTAAACTACATGTAAATCTCATTAGCACTAATAGGAATGTTGAACTTCTACAAAAATGCAGTCTCTAGTTCCATCCAATTATGGATGGAAGCATCAGGTAAGTGATTATACCAATAAAAGGCCTCTTCTCCAAGAGAATAATGGAAAATCCTACATGCAACATATTCATGATTAATTCCTCTATCCCTCAGGCAGGTATGGAAAATCTGGATATGCTCCTCTGTTGTCCTATTGGGATCATGAGTGTGGAACTTAGAGAAAAAATGCTCAAGATTCTTGGGCATGACATTGTAATTATTGAAAATCAATGGAGATGGGTTGTTGGCAAGGAAAGCCGTTGGTGGAGATGGGGGTGGTAATGGCTAATTTATGGCTAGTTGGGGCTATAGAAGAGGAATTCCTTCAAAATCATATGAGGATGAGGATAGTGGGGATGATGGAAGTGGCTGAGTGGATGATGATTCCTCCCCTATTCTGGTCTTTCTTGACCTAGTAGAGGCTTGCAATTCTTGAAATTCCTCTTCTCCTGGAGTGGATCTAGTTCTTCTTCTAAGCCTCTTAGGATAAATGGAATTTAGAAAATGATCCAGCTTTCTTATTCAAGGCCCTCCTTCTAGTGCTAATCTGTTGATGGTGTTTTCTGCACAATAACAACTCAGAAAGAATATGATATCCTATCTCTCTCGAAAGGTAATCTCTATGGAAAAAGAGATAACACCAAGGTCTCTAATGTCAAGTCTTGACAATGCAAATGAAACAACTCAGAGATAATGTGAAAATGTTGGTAATCATAAAGGGACCTTACTACAAGTGAACACTGGACTCAAATTTATCAGATCTAGCAATATGTTGATACTTCAAACCCTAAATTTAACCCAAATAATAAAGAAATAACAAAAGAGAAAGGTTTCAGAGATAATTATAAGACTAATTCTAACCCTAATATTGACAATACAAAAGATATGATTCTCAAAATGGACCGATCTCCCATAAAATATCTCTTGTTCAACCCAGATAAATCTGCAATCTTATAGGAATAGTGCAATCTTCTAAGGTGTTAAAGATATTAAAATCATGCATATTCATTCAAGACAACGCTATTGCAATTGAAATGACCAAACATTCATAATTGAACTAAGCATAGTTTTAAGTCCAGGCTAACTTTGCAAAGGAGCTAACAATCAACTAACTACAAAAAGTATGGACTAGAGATTACTGCAAACATTTCAAGCATGAAACCCTAAGCATCACCAAACCATCTAACAATCAACTTAAGAAATTTTAAAGATAGAATAACAAGAACCATACAAGATAAAACTCAACACAAGAAAGATACCAAGTCACAATATCCTTTCTTATATTAAATCACCCAAAATGGCAATAATTCCAGTCTTTTGTTATAGCACTTGCTTGAAGATAAACCCTAATTACATTTCTCTCAAATGTGAAATCTTCTAACTTTCCCATATTCTATTCTATATGCTACTCTATCATCTTACAAATGAGGCATCATGCTCAATTTATAGAGAACCCCCCAAGATAGGTCAGCCCAAATAAGGCCTACAATAATAAATGCCACAATAGGTTAGCCCTAAAAGATATTCGAAAACAACATGAAATGTGCAATTTGCACCAATTTCATCCAAGTCGGCCTGGGTCTCAAAAATTCAATCCAATGCATGTGAATAATGGGAAGCACAAATTTCGATGTAGCCCTATATAACTACTTCCCATCCTTGTCTTTGGCACACTCCGATTCACCATGCACTACCAATAATACCCTGTCCAATTTGGCAATAGGTGGCACAGGAAAAACCCTAACTTTCCTCTCAAGAGACCCGATGTCCTCTCTTGCTTGCTTTAATGCACCATCCCAATCAGCCCTATTTTCTAGATACCTCTTAATGTCTACAATATAGGTTGTAGCATCGTCTAGTTGATGTTCTAACTGGACCTTCATTAATTGGAGTGTAGCCATCCCTCCACCATCTCCTTAATTGTTACAAACTGAGATGCTTGGGAGAGAATTTATTTCTCCCTGTCATGATTTCAAAGAAGGAGATACACTTATCATAAATACCAGTCAAAGTGTCCTCGATCTACTTCCCCTATTTGTCTATCTTCTTCAAGGCCCTTTGTCTCATTTGCAAAATCTCAAACCATTCTCAAGGCTCTGCAACCCTTGAGAAAGGAAGAATTCCACTCTTCACCAGTTGATTTTCAATGTGCTCCATAATTCTCTTTGTTTTTTGTAAAGTGAGATCTATGTCCTCCTCGTCCTAGGCTAGCATAGTCTTTAGCCAACCAACTTATCTCATTGCATCCTTTGCATTTGACAAGATTTCCTTGATGGAATCATCTCCCTTGGTCTGCACTCCTTGCAACCAACCCATTGTAGCATGTGTAGTCCCCTTCATCTTTTCTAGCTTTGATATTGTTTCTTGAGGAAAGAAACTTGTAGCAGAGGAGGAAGAGCCAAGGGAAAACAAGGGTTTCATCAAATCCTACAAGTACCTCTTTAATCTCCCAATCTCCTTTTCCAACTCATTCTTAGTCTACACCTCCTTCCTCAATTTTCCAAGGATTATAGAACTGGAGCATTCATACTCCTCAATATCTTGTTCTATAGATGCATGCCCTAGATCGATGGTCTACACATGATAGTCTTTTGCAGTCACCCCAACTCTATCTTTATCAGAATCAAGAGCAACAATATGGGCCACCTTTATATTTGATCCAACTCTTTCAATTATGGAAATGACCCTAGATTTCTTCTTTATTTTACCTTTCCCAATGTTAGCCATTAGGTCATCCCGATTGGGAGGAGTGTCCTCCACTATAACCAATTTTCTCTTCAGTTCCCTATCCAGCCAACCTGGAATAGTGGACTCTGCTTGTACCTTATCTTAACTATCATGTTCCTATTGAGCACTAGGTGCATCCTTCTCAATGTTTGGCTCTCTAGGGGTTTCCCTAGCTAAATACTCCTTATCCTGACATTGCTCCAATTTTTTTTGTGCTAGTGAAGAAATCTTAGCTGATATCTCCTCCTTTTGAGGGGATTTTTCTTCATGAACCTCTGTAGGTGAATCTGCATAGGCCACCAAAGGAGACTATATTACCTTGTCAATTTCTACCTTTGCACTGTAAAGATCTCCCTCTTGGAATTCTTCTTCTCCCAAGTCCTTAGGGTCTTCAACATTCTTTGGCTCAACTGGTACACTAACAATCTCTTGAGGAAGGGGCATGTCCTCTTGTTCAGTGATAGGAGCATTCATAGGAACACCCCCATTTGTTGCAACATCCTTTGGGGAAGGAGTCCTTGACCTCCTCATGTATACTTGTGTTTTCTCCCCTGAACTTTCTACCTCTACCATAGGTGGCTTGACCTCCTTCTTTGCCCTGGAAGTCTCTGTTTCCTTTTGTGATAGTTTCAAAAGGATTATTTTCTTGGACAAAGGAGTAGTGGTATCTACCTCTTCCTTTTCTTCCTCATCTTTCTTAGCCCCTTTTTTCCTTGAAACATGCCTTCTCTTCTTGGCAGCAGGCCTTCTTTTTTTACCTGCCTCCACTACCTCTTCAGATTGAACATCCCTAACCTTGATCTTGAAAGAAGATCCCACCTTGGCCTTACCCTTGGGATCTTGCTCATGTGATTCCTTAGAGGCAGAATGTGACTCCAAGTCTCCCATTAAATCATAGGTGCATTGCACACCTTCACTCTCCAACCTTACCATTTTATGTTTATGCCACAACTTGGTATACTTAATCACATGATTCATAATTTTCTCCAGCTCTATCTTTTCCTCTTCTATCCAATCAACTTCTCTAACTGGCTTGTCCTTCACAACCTCAAAGATGAGGCCCTGAATCAGATTCCCATCTTCTTCAACTTGATTAGGAATTTCCTTTATGTTATATAACCTCACTAAGTCCACTAGCAATCTGGAGAATTTATTCTTTCTAACATCAAACTCATCACCAAGGTTAGCCCAATAGTCCTCTATGTTGTCCTTGTGACTATACTCTCTGCTAGCCTTCTTTTGTACCTCACTAGTGATATCAAATCTGGCCCTTTTGGAATGGAAGGAGAGACCATGAGTAATCATCTCCTCCTTAGAAGAATAGGCTGACTGGATGGGAGGGTATACCTCATTAGTGTCTATCTTCAATGGGAAGTCATTGCCAAACCTTGTCTTATGTTTCCCCCCTTTAATAATCACATCAAAGTCACATATTTTCCTTGTGACCTCCAACAATATGAGATGGTCTGTTGGGTACCTTGGAAATCTGTAGGGACCCCTCTGATAGCCATCAATTTTTATGTAAGAGACAATAGGGAACTGAATGAACCAGGCTCCAAACCTTTTGATCAACTCTTTGGCATCATCCGAAATTCTAACATGTTCAGCACCCTACAGTAACTTGGTGATGTATGTGGTGAATGCATCATTCACCCTCCAATAACTTCCTCCACCCAAGTGTAATTGTGGATACACCTCTTATGCTTAGCCCCTTGTATGGGTGAAACCTTGCAAGTGCATACACCAAGTAGGAAGTCATGGTGAAGGTCTTTGTCTACAGGACAGTGCACATTTTCTCATGTATCACCACACTTATAGAACCTACCCAGTGGTAATCTATACCTTGCTCCATTTGAGAAATAACATTAAACATCCAACTCTCAAATAACCATTCATTCTTTAATCCTACCAACCTTTTGAGGAGTGTGATAGCATCATAGTACTCTCTTTTGAATTTGAGCCTGACTAGTTGCTTGGGTAGATTAGAGAAATGATACTTGGGCTTCTCCAATGAAGAGTTGATAACCTGTTGGGACTTAACAACATGCTCCTCGTAATACTTCTTCATTGAATCCATATCAAAAGCCACCACATGTGATCGATCAAGCATCTCAAAGGTCCAAGCAATGGACATAGGGTTGAAGTTCACCAAAATCATTCCTTGGGGACCCATTATTCTTTGTGTACCACTGTCATAATGCGTAGCACACTCTAGCACCAACTCATTACACTGGACCATAGAGGGGAATCTAGCCACTTGTGCTAACCTAGACTCCAATGTCCTACGGGCCAATAAAGGAAGATTATGTGCTGCCATTCATGCCTTAAACTCTTCATAGTCCCACATTCCTACATTGGTATTAGTAATCCCTAACTAGACGGAAGTCAGCCTACTCTGAGGAATCCTAATCTTTATATTCATTTTCACTCTCTACCTTGGCGATAGCAGAACCTTTAGCACTTGGATCCATTTCCTTTCCCTTTCCTTTCCCAACAATAGCTTGACTTGACCCTACTAGCAAACAAGTAAAGAAAACAAAATAAGATCCAAGATAAACAAAGTGTCCAAAATCCATAATAAATCAACCATCTCAAAGTTTGGGATTTAGCCTCCCTCGCGGAATCCAGACTGGAGATGAATTCTGAGAAAATCTGGACCAGGCATACAAACATCCATGTAATCATTTTAATCAATCAATTTAACCCAAGAATGATTTGATAAAACTTAGCATAACTTCATTTGATCATTTAAAATGCACAATCACCAAGGAAATCTTCATATAACCATCATATTCTTCATTCCCACAAAACCTCAGAAAAATCAATCTTGGAGAGAAATCTTCGAGAATGATAACAGTTTCAACAATCTATGAAAATGAAGGAAGTGCAGAACATTCGAGAAAATCCTGAGGGTGCATATTTCAGTGAAATCATTACAATCTTACCACTAATGCTCGACTTCAAGAAAAAACAACCAAACAACAAAACCCGGGGAAATCCAGAGGCAAAGGAAATCTGTGAGATAGGAAAAAACCTGAATTAAGGTGCATTCTAAATAACAAAAAGGAAACAGGAAAACTCAGGGAATTCCGATAGATGGGGAATTCCACAAAGACATTGAAAACCCGAATATCTACATTTTTGCATCCTTACAAAAATAGATCGAATGATCATGAATTTTAAAACATGGAGCTTGATAATGACTTGATCTAAACCTCCAATTGATCATCCTTGAATTCAAAACTCACCTCTCAGTATATTGAGAGGGATTGGCTATGTCATAGGTCAGGAACCCTAAAATTTCTGCCATGAATGCACATAACAACTTAGGCACAACTTGCTTTCCTGCAAGGATAGAAAATTCATGACAAATACAATCAAGCTCCTCGAGAAAGGAAATCTCAAACAAACACCTAGGAATGGCACATAACAGAATGGGAAATTCCCCAGCCTAGAAACGCAAAACGCCAAACTAGCAAGACATGAACCCCCAAAAACACCTAGGAAGCATGCACTCAATAAACAAGGGCAGAGAAATGAATAACATGAAAATGCAAATAGCAAATCAATCCATCAAAAGAGAGAGAGAGAATTCACATACCATGAGAATAGAGGAATTGAAATCAATAAACCCGCAAGAAACCTCAAAGCTCGAGAAAAACATGAATGGCACTCAGGAAACCCAACTGCAATCAATCGAATCGACTCCCAAACACACAATCCAACAATGATACTTCAAGCTCAAGAACTCCAAACTCAAATAGAAAATCACTTCCCACAAAACAATATAACACTACCTAAGAAGTCATGCAATCACTCATTAATGCGATCAACAAGGCAACCTAGACCAAATTCGAGAATCTAATAGAGCAATGGACTTTGAAAAAATCCAGAGATGACGTATTTCTATGGATGACCAAAATACCTAGACTCCAACAAAAAGAAGCTACTACCAGGCTCCGACAGGAAACCGAGAAAGTCTGCTCAGGGTGGATTTTCTTGAAAACAGTGAAAAACCTGGAATGAGCCCAAAACTTAAGGTTTTCAATATAAATCATAAATGGACTATTCAAACCAGCAAGATGAACATCAAAGAACATTCCCAAGCAAGAAAAACTCCAAAAATAGAAAGGCCAAGACACCAAAAGCGAAAATGAGGGTCCCTACTTTTAGTGGGGCATGTGTGCAAAAACTGGACAATAGATCTTTATCTATTTCTTTGAAAGTTTTTGTAGGCAGTGAGCCTCTCTTTCTAGATAGTAAGTCCTAAGGCAATGAGCTCTTAATCTAGGTAGTGAGCCTTTGTATTTGAGTAGTGATCCGTTTGGAAATGACCCTTTGTATCTGGTATTGCATTACTACTATATTGTGAGTTAATCCTCATCGTGTTTTTTCCCTCATTGGGTTTTCCACATAAATCTGGCGTCTCTGGTTTGTGTTTTTGTTATTTGCATTTCATGTTTACACTTAATAACAATGTGAAGTTAATGTGAAAAAGATTAAGTTTGAAAGTAAAATAATTTGGTACAATTGATTCACTCCCCCTCTTAGTTGTCTTGTGCATTTCAACAATTGGTATTAGAGCTCTAGTTCCTCAGTGAAAAGCTTAACCACTTGAGCTAGATCAAATGGCGCACAAGTTGCAAATTCCTATTTTTGATGGAACTATTTACAATGAGTGGAAAGAATAGATGAGAAGTTATTTTATTTCAATTGGTTTCAGTACTTGGAAAGTTATGGAGACAATGCGTTTGATACCAACAGTTGGTCATTCCTATGTTGATGATGTTGTAGCCATGGAGGAGAATAAAAGAGCAAGGTATGTTATATTCAATATTTTATCTAAAACTGAAAGATCAAAAGTTATTTCTCTTCTTACCGCAAATGAAGTATGGAAAAAGTTGAAAGACATTTATGAATGGAATGATAGAGTAAAGTTGTCAAGGAAACTAACTGCTAAGCAAAAATTTCAGAACTTGAGAATGGAAGATGGTGAAGACATTGCAAGCTATCATCAAATAGTTGAAACTATAACAACAAAAATCAAGAATCAAGGCAGTACCATGATAGATGAAGATATAATTGAGAAGATATTGATGACCTTATTGGATAACTAAAGTGAAAAGGTATATGCACTTGAAGAACAGTATGATCCAAAGACATTCACTAAGGAGCATCTATTTGGTGTCCTGACTATATTTGAAATGAGAAAAATTGCAAGAGACAAGGAGAAGAATGAAACAACCTTTAAGTAATGAAGATAGAAGATGATCCAGATGATGATTATACAAAAGATCTAGAAGCAAATTTCACAAGGAGATTGAAGAGAGGTACTGGTAAATACAAAGGTAAATTTCCCTTTAAGTGTTTTAGTTGTGGAAATATTGGTCATTATGCATCAAGATGTCCTAATAGAGCTACACAAAAGAAGAATAAGGATAGAAACAATAATTACAAAGATAAGAAGGATAAGAAGTTCAAAAAACTGTATTATGTTAAGGAATATGTGGGTATTTCTGATGATGAATTTGACTTTGAGGAAGACAAATATGAATGTTTGTTTTCATCTTTGGAAAAGAAATGTGCAAAAGAATCTAGTCCAGAGAATAATAAGTATGAAATAGAATGTACTCTAGTAACTACTTTTCATGCTAGATAGGATGAATATTTTTGGATAATTGACAGTGGATGTTCAAATCATATGACTAGAGATAATAGTAAGTTTACTAAACTTGATAAATATGATTGAAGAATAGTCATGTTTGGAGATGACTCTGGTGCTAAGATTGTTGGTAAAGGAACAATTAGCTTTCATGGAAAATACAATACTGATGATGTTTATTATGTAAAGGATTTAAGGCATAATATTTTAAGTGTTAGATAGATATGCAACAAATATTTTAAGCTTGTGTTTCAGGATAAAACTTCTGAGATCAGGAAAGGAACTCATGGAAACATATATCAACTTAGAAGTGGTAATGGTGAGTATTTTATTTCTCAAACTAGTGAGAGTTGGCTCTGGAATCGGAGGATGGGACATGTGAATTTTGATAATTTGGTTAGGCTCAATTCTAGGGAAGTTTTCATAGATCTACCTAGAATCACAAAGCCTTTAAATTCAATCTGTAGAAGTTGTCAAATGGGAAATAGACAAGCAACAATTTTAAAGCAAAGGATCAATCATCTACTAGAATGCTAAAATTAATTCGCATAGACCTCTGTGGTCCTACAAGAACAAGAAGCCTAAGTGGTGATAGGTACTTTATGCTCTTGATTGATGATTACTCTAGGATGACATGGGTGACATTTCTTAGAGAAAAGGCTCAAGCTCTTGACAGATTCAAAGTATTTAAGGCAAGAGTAGAAAATGAGGAAAACCTAAGAATCAAATTCTTAAGGTCTGATAGAGGTGAAGATTTTACATCTTGTGAATTCAATGCATTCTATGAAGAACATGGCATAAAAATATATTATTCTTCTCCTAGAACCCCTCAACAAAATGGAGTAGTGGAAATAAAGAACCAGACAATACAAGAGGCTGCCAAAACTATGATGAAAGAATCCAATGTTCTTGATGTGTATTGGAGAGAATAAATCCATATTGTTGTTTACATACTTAACAAAGTTCAAATCAAAGGTAACAACACCAAAACCCCTTATGAGTTATGGACTGGTAAGACTCCTACTATGAAATACTTTAAGGTATTTGGAAGTAGATGTTACATTAGGAGAGATGAACAAAATCTTGGAAATTTTGATGCTAGATGTGATGAAGGAATTTTTCTTGGATATTCAGAAAACAACAAGGCTTAAAGATGTTTTAATAAGAGACTAAGGAAAATAATTGAAAGTACTAATGTGAAGGTTCATGAAGCTATGTATAGACCAGTGGAAATAACTAAAGTTGAGCCCAATGAACCAATTTGTGTGTAATTACAAGAAGAAGAAAAGGAAGAGAAAGAGCAAAGTGATGAAGAAAAATAAATTTTGGAACCTACACCCAAGACTCCTAAGTATATTCAAAAAAATCATCCAGAGGAACAGATAATCGAAGACAAAAGTGAAGGATTGAAGATAAGAAGCAAAGTGGTTGGGGTAAATCTATTTTTACTTTCTAAGATAGAATATAAGACTATAAATGAAGCATGTGATGATGAAAGTTGGGTTAGAGCAATGAAAGATGAACTACAATAGATAGTGAAGAATGAGACAAGGGAACTAGTCCCCATACCTACAAACAAAATGTAATTAGTTCTAAATAGGTATTCAGAAACAAGATGAGTGAAGATTGAGAAGTGGTAAGAAATAAAAAAAGAATTGTATGTAAAGGATATTCATAGGTTAAAGGAATATTTTGAAGAAAATTTTGCACCTATAGAAAGAATGGAGACCATTCGGATGTTCTTGGCATTTATCATCTCATAAATATTTCAAGGTATATTAGATGGATGTCAAGTCTGCATTTTTGAATGGAGAACTAGAAGAAGAAGTATACATGGAGCAACCAGAAGGTTTTCAGTTGTCAGACAAACCAAACATGGTTTGTAAGTTAAAGAAAGCATTATATGGACTAAAGAAAGCTCCCAAAGCTTGGTATGCTAGATTGGATAGATAATTGACAAAGTAGGGATTCAACAAAGGGTCCATAGACAACAATCTTTACTTGAAGGTTGAGAAAGACAAGATATTAATAGTTGTGGTATATGTTGATGATATCATCTTTGGTGAAAATGAAGGTATGTGTAAACGATTTTCTAAAGAGATGCAAAAATAATTTGAAATGTCTATGATTGGTGAACTAAATTTCTTCCTTGGACTTCAAGTTAATCAAACTGACAAAGGAATATTCATTTCACAATCTAAGTATGTTAAGGAGTTGTTAAAGAAGTTTGGAATGGATGACTCTAAACTGGTTTGTACACGTATGGTAATCGGATGCAAGCTAAGTAAGGATGATGAATATGCTAAAGTTGATCAAATAATGTACAAATCCATGATTGGTGGAATATTGTATCTCATTGCTACTAGACCTAACATTATTCATGCAGTTTTTTTAGTTGCAATATTTTAAGCAGAACCTAAAGAAGCACATGTTAAGGCTGTGAAGAGGATATTTAGATATCTTAAAGGAACTCCTGATTATGGGATATGGTATCCGAAGGACAATGATTTCACATTGAGTTCCTAAACTGATGCAAATTGGGCTAGTTGTGTAGATGACTAGAAAAGTACAAGTGGTGGAGAATTGTTTCTTGGAGGAAGATTAGTTTCATAGTTGAGCAAGAAACATGATTCAGTTTCTTTATCCACTACAAAAGCAGAAAATATTGCAATAGAATCCTATTGTACATAGGTACTTTGGATGAAATTTTTTTTGATGGACATAGGTGTGGTAAGTGATGAACCTATTTCTATATTTTGTGACAATACAAGTTCTATAAACATTTGAAAGAATCATGTAATACATTCCAGAAAAAAGAAAATATCTATTAAGTATCACTTCTTAAGGGAGAAGGTATTGAGGAATGAAATTAGACTTGAATATGTACCTACCAAAGAACAAGTTGCAGACATATTCACTAAGGCCCTTCCAAATGATACTATTGAGTATCTTTGAGGGAAGTTAGGGGTTACTTCCCCTTGTTCTTTGAACTAAGTGCACATGGAGGTGCATCAGTCCAATGGATTCACATACTTTTATTTTGGACTGATGACTGAGGTCTACTCCTAAGGGTGAGTAGTGAAGTGCATTGTTGTAGTATGTGATGTGGGTGTACTCCTTAGGGGGAGTGAACAGAGCTTTATGTGGAAAGAATTTCCTTTTCCATTCATGTCAAAGGGGGAGAGAATCATGTGAAAATTTTATGCTTGGTAGGTTGTCACTTTTTAAAATCATGTATGTTGTCTTTGATGGTTTTTCACATCGTGTTACTACCAACTACAAAGGGGGCAATTTTTGCAAGTATGGATGTGGTTGGTGGTGTTGTAATTAATGTTGTCATTGATGTCAACATAGTTAAGGCTGAGTAAGTTGTGTTTTTCCAAGTGCTTTTGAGAAAATTTGAGAAATAAGGGAAACAGTGTTGAAGTGTGTTCTATGTGTGGTCTAGTATTATGGTCCACATTTCATCTATGTTGATCCTATGCCTATGTGGATCTCAAGGTTTGTACATAAGCTTAAATGGATAATATATTTCGATTTTTAGCTTCTGGTTTGATGGATAGTAGAAGATATGTTCACCGGTGTGTGAACTAGTTTAACATAACTATTTTTTAATGGACTCAGAGAAATTTTTTGGCTCCATAGTTTTACAATACTTGGTTTCATATCTTGTGGATTTAGGAGATGACTATTGTTGTTGGTTTCTATGTTCTGACAAATCTGTTTGTGGTTTGGTGCTCCAAAAGACCTGTTCCAAATCTCCTATGATTTTTCAATACATTATTCATTTGAAAAATAAAACATTAAAGAAGATACCCATGCTAATTTTTTGAGAGCTTTCTATAAATGTAACTAATTAAGAAAAATTCCCTGGTTTGCATCTAGAAATATGGATCTATGAAAAACTTACAAAAAACAAAGATCAGATTTTTTTGGATTGTATTTGACCTTTAAATTAAATCTATAAAACATAGAATCCCATTAGAGATTGAATAGATTTCTAGAAATGTAAAAATTTCTGGAAAATTCACTAATTTTCACTCAAAAAGTCAAGTTTATGAAAAAACATAAAATCATGATAACTCATACAAAAATGGTGATAAACCTACCATTTGTTTACTGTATCCTCTTGAGATGATGCAAAAGATTCTATGAAAATAATATAAATAAATTCGTAGTTGTTTGGAAGATATGAAGAAATTTGTAAAACTTAGGGTTTTGTCCAAAAATGAAATAAACCTGCAAAAAAAGTTAATGAAACTTGCAAAAAGAAAGCTTTCATGTGGGGTTCACTAATGTATTTAGGGTAAAAATTTAGGGAAAATGCATAATTTTTTTATAATGAAACCCTAACAATGCACAATGAAGGACAAGATAACATGAAAATCGAAATAATAAATTCAAATGCAAATCGATCTCCATGCTAATCTTGATTGATCTCCACTGCTCTTCTCAACCTCACATGAGAATGCAAGATTTTGAAGGATTGTTGATGGAGGAATATGAGTTGCTCACTGTTGCAACAACATAACATTAAGATGTAGATGATAGATGAGAAATAGATAGATGAAAGATGATGGATGAAAGATTGTAGAAACAATTCGATAGAGTAAGGGTATGTGAAAGCTCATCCATGCAAATGGTTTGATTTTGGGTTAATTTATAGGTGAAGATGAGAGGATGAAGGGATAATAATCTCCTTTTTGTGAGTGGTAGTGGAATTAGAAATTTGATCGTGCAACTTGGGAGAAGAAATGGAAGGTGGATCATGTTAACCTAAAGAGGAAAATGGAAAGGGGATCGATTTAACTTACGAGATGATTTGGAAAGTGATGAAGTCATCTTGAGAGATGATTTAGAAAGTGAATCAATTCATTCAGGGAAATTATTTAAATTATAACAGATGTGAGAGGATAAGGATTAATTTAAATAAATATTTAATTTATTTAAAATTATTTGGGGAATGTGGATTAATTAAATAAATATTTAATTTATTTAAATTATTTGGGGAATGTGGATTAATTAAATAAATATTTAATTTATTTAAATTATTTGGGGAATATGGATTTATTTAAATTTATTTAATTAATTCGCTAGAGATTAAATAATAGGGATGATGAAAGGGGTTATGTGGGGTTTATAATAAAATGTGTTGTAAGATGTCAAAAATGATGTCAAAAGTGAATATCACAAGATTTGGTCAATTTTAGGTGACTACAATATCATCTTCAGCTCAACAATGTGAAAAGTTATAGCTCTTTGATTCAAAAGCAATCTAAAATCTCAAGCATTTCAAGCATAAGTATGATTTTCACCTATTATGAGCCCAATCATAACACTTTATTCTCTGATCGATCTCTCGAGGGGGCAACCAACCATATTTCGAGTATATCGATATCAAATCATCTAACAAATTTTGTTCTTAACCTTGCTAGAAAATATTGATCAAATCTATCAAATCAACCATCATTGGGATATATTATTCCTTACGAATCCTCATGTTATTCAATACAATCCTTGCATTTTTTTGAATCCCCAACAATGTTATCAATCAATCAATTATATCAATCAACCTTTAGCTTGGCTACCAACATCTCAAAGAGATCATCAATATCCATTTTAGCATCAAAATCAACATCAGTCTATCTACATCAACTCCCATAATTTCTACATTTCTACATCAGCATGACACCAATTCCAAAACGGGATAAGTTTCAAATGGATTGGAGTAGACATTTTAACACTTTCATAGTTTAGAATGCTTTCTTTCAATAAATGTTTAGTTTATCTTTCATTTGAATGATTGCATTTAAGATTGAGTATTAGTCACATGAGTATGTTTTCATTCTTCATGGATCAAGCATAATCGGCCCATACTAATATCCTCAATCACTGATAATACATTATGAATCTCCACTTTGGATTTCTCCAAACACTAAGACAATGTGAACAGTTAGAGATTTGGTGACATTGGCTCCATTCCACAACACACACTTCTCAGAACCACCAAATCTCAAAATCCTGAAGATCCAAAGATCCTAATGATATTTCTATCTCACTAATGAATAGTACAAATGTGGGGTGTGTTTCAAGTATGGATGTGTTTTCTGGTGTTGTCATTAATGTTGTCATTGATTTCAACACAGTTAAGGCTGAGTAAGTTGTGTTTTGCCAAGTTCTTTTGAGAAAATTTGAGAAATAAGGAAAACAGTGTTGAAGTGTGTTGGTGCATGCTTTGGTATTGTGCTCCACATTTCATCTATGTTGATCCTATTCCTATGAAGATATGAAGGTGTGTTCATAAGCTTAAATGGATAATATATTCTGATTTTTAGCTTTTGGTTCGATGGATAGTAGAAGATATGTTCACCGATGTGTGAACTAGTTTAACAAAACTATTTTTTTATGGATTGGGAGAAATTGTTTAGCTCCACAGTATTCTAATATTTTGTTTCAGATCTTGTAGATTTGGTAGATGACTATTGTTGTTGGTTTCTATGTTCTAACAAATCTATTTGTGGTTTGGCACTCCAAAAGACCTATTCCAGAGCTCTTGTGAATTTTCTCGTTGGTTTGGTTGGACTGGTGAAGAGTTCTGTACAAATGATGTTGGTTGTAATGGTTGTGGATGTATTTTAGGTATTCTCAGAGATGGTAAAATGACTGGTAAAGCATGTTCAATAATCCACATTTTTCTATGTTGCTGGAGATGTGTGTACTTCAAATATCATTGGTGTTTTTATTAGGTTTGCCTGATTGAGTGTCTACACATTACATTTGGTTTTTGCATTGAATTAAGAAAGCATGTGGAAGCTTCAATATGTTGTTCGGGTCCTAGAATAAATATGTAATTGGTCCTCTCTCATTCTTATCCACCGCGGGAACATTGAGTAGCCGACCTAGTTTGAGTTGTAATTTGAGATTGTGCAAGCCGACTTTGATGAATGCCTTTAAGTTTTAAGATGATATAAAATCAATTCAAGTTGTGGAGAATTCAATATTCATCCATCAATCATCCATGAATTGATCAAGTGAGAGAAGTGTGCGAACAAGTGCAAAAAATAGTGAGTGGAAGAGTGAATCAAGGCAACAGAGCTTTAAAGTGTTTATAATCCTCTGATCAAGTTGTGAAGTGTGTGGAATTCCTAGTGGTGGATCTTTATCTATTTATTTAATTTTTTTTGTAGGCAGTGAGCCTCTCTTTCTAGATAGTGAGCCCTTAATCTAGGTAGTGAGCCTTTGTATTTGAGCAGTGAGCCCTCTAGTAGTGACCCTTCAAATCTAGTATTGCATTACTACTATATTATGAGTTAATCCCCACCATTGTTTTTCCCTCATTGGGTTTTCCACGTAAATCTAATGTCTCTAATGTTTTATTTTTGTTATTTGCATTTCATGTTTACACTTAATAACAGACTGAAGTTAAGGTGAAAAAGATTAAGTTTGAAAGTAAAATAATTTGGTACAATTGATTCACCCCCTCTTAGATGTCTTCTTCATTTCAAAAATTGGTATCATATCTCTTGTTCCTTGGTGAAAAGATTAACCACTTGAGGTAGATCAGATGGCGCACAAGCAAAAAATTCCTATTTTTGATGGAACTGATTACATTGACTAGAAAGAATAGATGAGAAGTTATTTGATTTCGATTGGTTTCAACACCTAGATAGTTGTGGAGACAAAATATGTGATACCAACAGCCTGTACTTCCTTTGTTGATGAAGTTGTAGACATGGAGGATAATGAAAGAGCAAGGTATGCTATATTCAGTGCTTTATCTAGAACTAAAAGATCAAAAGTTATTTCTCTACCTACTACAAATGAAGTATGGATAAATTTGAAAGACATTTATGAAGGGAATGATAGAGTAAAGTTGTCAAGGAAACTAACCGCTAAGAAAAAATTTGGGAGCTTGAGAATGAAAGATGGTGAAGACATTGCAAGCTATTATCAAAGAGTTGAAACTATAGCAACATAAATCAAGAATCAAGGAGGTGCCATGACAATGAAGATATAATTGAGAAGATCTTGATGAACTTACTAGAAAACTATAGTGACAAAGTATCTGCACTTGAAGAATAGTATGATCCAAATATATTCACTAAGGAGCATCTATTTGGTGTCTTGACTGCATTTGAAATGAGAAAATTTTAAAGAGAGAAGGAGAAGACCGAAACAACCTTTAAAGAAATGAAGATAGAAGATGATCCAGATGATGATGATACAAAAGATCTGGAAGAAAATTTCACAAGGAGATTGAAGAAAGGTACTAGTAAATACTAAGGTAAGTTTCCCTTTAAGTGTTTTAGTTGTGGAAATATTGGTCATTATGCATCAAGATATCCTAATAGAGCTACACAAAAGAATAATAAGGATAGCAACAATAATTACAAAGATAAGAAGGATAAGAAGTTCAAAAATTTGTATTATGTTAAGGAAGATGTAGGTATTTTTGATGATGAATCTGACTTTGAGGAAGACAAATATTAATGTTTGTTTATAGCTTTGGAAAAGAAATGTGTAAAAGAATCTAGTCTGGAGAACACGAAGTATGAAATACAAGATTATTTAGTAATTTATTTTCATGCCAAACAAGATGAAGATTTTTGGGTAATTGAAAGTAGATGCTCAAATCATATGACTAGAGATAATAGTAAGTTTACTAAACTTGAGAAATATGATGGAAGAATAGTCATGTTTGGTGATGACTCTAGTGCTAAGATTGTTGGTAAAGGAACAATTAGCTTTGATGGAAAACACAATACTGATGATGTTTATTATGTAAAGAGTTTAAGGCATAATATTTTGTGTTAGATAGATGTGCAACAAAGATTTAAAGCTTTTGTTTCAGAATAAAACTTGTGAGATCAAGAAAGGATATGGAACTATGGTAGCAGCTAGAAAAAGAACTCATGGAAACATTTATCAACTTAGAAGTGGTGATGGTCATTTTTTTGTTTCTCAAATTAGTGAGAGTTGGCTCTGGCACCGAAGGATGGGACATGTGAATTTTGATAATATGGTTAGGATCAGTTCTAGGGAAGTTGTTAGAGATCTCCCTAGAATCACAAAGCCTTCAAATTTAATCTGTAGAAGTTGTCAAATGGGAAAATAGACAAGGAATAGTTTTAAAGAATGGGTTCAATCATCTACCAGAATGCTAGAATTAATTCACATAGAATTCTATGTTCCTACAAGAACATGAAGCCTAAGTGGTGACAGATACTTTATTCTCTTGATTGATGATTACTCTAGGATGACATTTGTGACATTTCTTAGAGAAAAGGCTTAGGCTCTTGAAAGATTCAATGTATTTAAGGAAAGAGTAGAAAATGAGGTAAACCTGAAAATCAAATGCTTAAAGTATGATAAGGTGGAGAGTTTACTTTTGGTGAATTCAATGAATTGTGTGCAGAACATGTCATAAAAATACATTATTCTACTACTAGAACCCCTCAACAAAATGGAGTAGTGGAAAGAAAGAACTGGATTATACAAGAGGCTTCCAAAACTATGATGGAAGAATCCAATGTTCCTAATGTGTATTGGAGAGAAGCAATTCATACTATTGTTTACATACTTAACAAAGTTCAAATCAAAGGTAATAGCACCAAAACCCCTTATGAGTTATGGACTGGTAAGACTCCTACTATGAAATATTTAAAGGTATTTGGAAGTATGTTATATTAGGAAAAATGGAGAAAATCTTGGAAATTTTGATGCTAGATGTGATGAAGGAATTTTCTTTGGATATTCAAATCACAACAAGGCTTACAAATGTTTTAATAAGAGACTATGGAAAATAATTGAAAGTACTAATGTGAAGGTTGATGAAGCTATATATAGACCAGTGCAAATAACTGAAGTAGAGACTGATGAACCAATATGTGTGCAATTAAAAGAAGAAGAAAAGGAAGAGAAAGAACAAAGTGATGAAGAAAAATAAATTCTAGAACCTGCACCCAAGACTCCTATATATTTTTAGAAAAATCATCTAGAGGAACAGATAATCAGAGAAAAAAGTGAAGGAGTGAAGACAAGAAGCAAAGTGGCTGAGGTAAATCTATTTTTACTTTCTAAGATAGAATCTAAGATTGTAAATAAAGCATGTGATGATGAAAGTTGGGTTAGAGCAATGAAAGAGGAACTACAATAGCTAGGAAAGAATGAGATATGGGAACTAGTCCATAGACCTACAAAGAAGAATGTAATTGGTTCTAAATAGGTATTCAAAAACAAGTTGAATGAAGATGAAGAAGTGGTAATAAATAAAGAAAGACTTGTATGTAAAGAATATTCTTAGGTTGAAGGAATAGATTTTGAAGAAACTTTTGCACTTGTAGTAAGAATGGAGGCCATTTGGATGTTCTTCGCATTTTCAGCTCATAAAGATTTCAAGGTATGACAGATGGATGTCAAGTCTGCATTTTTGAATGGAGAAATAGAAGAAGAAGTATACATGGAGAAACCATAAGGTTTTTAGCTGTCAGATAGATCGAACATGGTTTGTAAGTTAAAGAAAGCATTATATGGACTGAAGCAAGCTTCCAGAGCTTGGTATGCTAGATTGGATAGATAATTGACAAAGTAGGGATTCAAAAAAGGGTTGGCAGACAACAATCTTTACTTCAAGGTTAAGAAAAACAAGATATTGATAGTTGTGTTATATGTTAAAGATATTATCTTTAGTGGAAATGAAGATATGTGTTAAATATTTGCTGAAGAGATGCAAAAAGAATTTGAAATGTCTATGATTGGTGAACTGAATTTCCTCCTTGGACTTCAAGTTAATCAAACTAACAAAGGGATATTCATTTCACAATCTAAGTATGTTAAGGAGTTGTTAAAGAAGTTTGGAATGGATGACTCTAAACCGGTTTGTACCCCTATGATAATCGGATGCAAGCTAAGTAAGGATGATGGATCTGCTAAAGTTGATCAGAGCGTGTACAAATCCATGATTCGTGGACTGTTGTATCTTACTGCTACTAGACCTTACATTATGCATGTAATATGTTTAGTTTCAAGATTTCAAGCAGAACACAAAGAAGCACATGTTAAGGTTGTGAAGAGGATATTCAGATATCTTAAAGGAACTCTTGATTATGGGCCATGGTATCCGAAGGACAATGATTTCACATTGAGTTCCTACACTAATGAGGATTGGGCTAGTTGTGTAGATGACTAGAAAATTACAAGTGGTGGAGCATTATTTCTTGGAAGAAGATAAGTTTCATAGTTGAGAAAGAAACAAGATTCAGTTTCTTAATCCACTATAGAAGCATAATATATTGCAATAGCATCCTACTATACATAGGTACTTTTGATGAAGAAAACTTTGATGGAAATAGGTGTGGTAAGTGATGAACCTATTTTTATATTTTGTGATAGTACAAGTGCTATAAACATTTCAAAGAACCCTATGATACATTATAGAACAAATAATATATCTATCAAGTATCACTTCTTGAGGGAGAAGGTATTGAGGAATGAAGTTAGACTTGAATATGTACCGACCAAAGAAAAAGTTGCAGGAATATTTGCTAAGGCGCTTCTAAAGAATACTTTTGAGTATCTCAGAGGGAAGTTAGGGGTTACTACCCCTCCTTTGAACTAAGTGCACATGGAGGTGCATTAGTCCAGTGGATTTATAGACTTTTATTCTGGATTGATGATTGAGGTCTACTCCTAAGGGGGAGTAGTGAAGTGCATTGTTGCAGTATTTGATGTGGGTGTACTCCTTAGGGGGAGTGAATAGAGCTTTATGTGGTAAGAATTTCATTTGCCATTGATGTCAAAGGGGGAGAGAATCATGTGAAAATTTTATGCTTGGTGGGTTTTCACTTCTAAAAATCATGTATGTTGTCTTCGATGGTTTTTCACATCATGTTTTGTCATCAATGAAAAAGGGGGAGATTGTTGCAAGTATGGATGTGTTTTATGGTTTTTTCATTAATTTTTTCATTGATGTCAACATAGTTAACATTGAGTAAGTTGTGTTTTGCCAAGTTCTTTTGAGAAAAACTAAGAAATAAGGAAAACTATGTTGAAGTGTGTTCTATGTGTGCTTTGGTATTGTGCTCCGCATTTCATCTATGTTTATCCTATGCCTATGCAGATTTGAAGGTGTGTTCATAAGCTTAAATGGATAATATATTCTGCGTTTTAGCTTCTGGTTCGATGGATAGTAGAAGGTATGTTCACTGGTGTGTGAATTGGTTTAATAAAACTATTTTTTTGTGGATTGGGAGAAATGTTTTGGCTCCGTAGTCTTATGATATTTGGTTTGATATTTTATGGATCTGGGAGATGACTATTGTTGTTTCTTTCTATGTTCTAACAAATATTTTTATGGTTTGGTGCTCTGGCAGACCTATTCTAGAGCTTCTATGATTTTGCTGGCTGGTGCAGTTAGACTGGTGAAGAGTTCTCTGCAATTGATGTTGTTTTTAATGGTTGTGGCTATATCTAAGGTATTCTCAAAGATGGTAAAATGAATTTTAAAGCATGTTGTGTAATCCACATTTGTATATCTTGTTGGAGATGTGTGTACTTCAAATATCATTGATGTTTTCATTAGGTTTCGTTGACCTGGTGTCTACACATTACATTTGGTTTTTGCATCAAATTAATAAAGCATGTGTGAGCTTCAAGATGTTGTTTGGGTCCTAAATTAAATATATAATTGGTCCTCTCTCATTCTTATCCATTATGGGAATGTTGAGTAGGCGACCTAGTTTGAATTGTAATTTGAGATTGTATAAGCTGACCTTGATGAATGTTTCTAAGGTTGAAGATGATATAAAAGAAAGTCAAGTTGTGGAAAATTCAATATCCATCCATCAATCATCCATGAATTGAGAAAGTGAGCTAAGACTGTGAAAAAAAAGACAATGAAAGAGTGAATCAAGGCAACAGAGCTTTAAAGTGTTTACAATCTTCTGGTCAAGTTGTGAAGTGTGTGGAACTCCTACTGGTGGATCTTTATCTATTTCTTTGTATTTTTCTATAGGCAGTGAGCCTCTCTCTGTGGACAATGAGTCCTAAGGTAGTGAGCCCTTATTATGGGTAGTGAGCCTTTGTATTTGGGTAGTGATCCCTCTAGCAGTGAGAATTTGTATCCGATATTGCATTAATACTATATTGTGAGTTAATCCTCACCGTGGTTTTTCCCTCATTGGGTCTTCCATGTAAATATGGTGTCTCTGGTGTTTGCTTTCTATTATTTGTATTTCATGTTTACAATTAATAACAGACTGAAGTTAAGGTGAAAAAGATTATGTTTGAAAGTAAAATAATTTGGTACAATTGATTCAACCCCCCCTCTCAGTTGTCTTGTGCATTTCAATAGGGTGGCTTCAGAATGATCGTTCCTACACCAACAAGAATGAGGGTTTTGGTAACTAAAATAGATGGTTCTTAGTAAAAAATCAAGAACACCCAACCATATACATAACTTCTTTGCCACTTAAGGCTCTTACTACCATTCTCGTTCCACTTAAGGCATGGTACTGGTTGTAGTATGTTATACAGTCTAGGATAGAAGGTACTTTCTCATGATTTTCCAAACCTATAATATAGCTCTTCAGTAAATGTGCTTGCAAGAAATTTCCTATGAGTTTCCCGTTGCAAGGTGTGTCTCATAGTAAGTTCTATCTTAAGGGTGACACAAAGAATAAAGGTGTACTTAAGTATTTCTCTTCACCCAAGATCGCACGAAGCGTGAGGGGAGCAAATACATACTTTAAGTGCACACAAAATAGTGAAGTACACTTGGAGTGTTTTTCTTCACCCAAGATCACACGAAGCACAAGGGGAGTGGATACACACTACAAGTGTATCACAACAAGGCAAGTTCATTTTAACCTTGTAAAGAAAGATGAGTTTATTTTATGCACCAAATGAAGTGTCAAGTTTTTTTTTTCAATTTTAAACCCAAAGTAAAATGATGAAGTGAGGGTTCAATTTTAGTCTCATTTGAGCATTATTTTTAAACCCAAATGAAAACTAGTGTGGTCCTAAACAATAAAATGAAAATCATGATAAATGGGTTATAATTGCCCCAAAAGAATCAAACACTTGTTATAACTATAATATTTTAAGACAAGGATGCTTCTTCACTTCAAATTTTATCATCCAACCTATAAAACTGAGTCATCCTAAAAACTAGAACAAAGTCAGAGGCATGTTAGTGATCAAATGAAGTAAAAAAAATTAAAGCACATGCCAAAATGTGATCACCATTTTTATTACCTTAAAAGGGCATCATTGTTCATGATAGTGTCACATAAGTCATTTGGGGGTAGCTCTAGTGACGACGATAGTGTCACGATTTTGGCAGTGTCACAATTTGTAAATTTTGATACCTAAAAAAAGTCTTAGCATCACCATTTAGTTTAATCAAAGCCGGGATATAAAATAGGCATCGTTATTTCTTATAATGATAGTCTCATTGTGTGGCGACATCCAGCAAAGGCATCGCTAAAGTTATTTTGGGCATCACTATATCTTGCAAGAATCAAAAAAATTGAATTCGAGATAGAAATTGATTAAATTTGATTGGTTTTTCCCTCCTTGTAGCACCAAAATGTGACAAATGGATTAGCACAAGCCAATTACACTTGATCCATGGAGAATCAAAGCATAACAAAGCCACTAATGTCAATCTCAATAGGATTAGTCAAGTGTAAATTAAACCAAGCATCCATTAAAACCCAGCATGCTAAACTAGGAAAAATTTAAAAATAAATACTCTAATCCATTGAAACCTATCCCATTGTGAGAGTTGTGTCATGTTGATGTGGAATGACAACCCTTTCCCAATCTCATGGATAATGAGCTTGTTCCAATTAGTTTTATTGAAGAAAACTAATGGAACGATTGTGAGATGTGTATGGAAAACATGATTTTAATCTAAATGAGCATGATGCAAGTTAATTTAACATGATTTTATGCTAAAATGATGTAGATATTCAATTACTAAGCTAATCCAAATGGATTCTAAAAAAAAAGATTCAAAACCCTAATTAATAAACAAGCTAAATGAATGCATTATGTGATCATGGAAGCCATTAATGGAAGCTTAAATATAATTAATGAAATTAAAATGAACTAAAAAATGATAAATGTGTTCTAAATATGAGTGTGAGTGTGAGTGATTTTAACAACATAACTCCGATTTTAAAAGATGGATCCATTTGTCTCCAAATAGTGTTTTATTTATAGGAAAGCAAATAAGAAATGAAGGGCTAAGATTGAAAAAGCTAATCAATGGTAAATGATGGAAGAATTTTGAGGAATGGATCATGGATTCCCATCAAGGGTTGAAAATACAAGATGAGATTTAATAAAGATCTTACATTTAATCCAAACAAACACACTCTTAAATTGCATAAGATGTCACAATTTAGCTTGCATAAGAGGTCACAACTTAACTTGTGCATGATTTTAAGTTTCTTAGAAAAGGAATATTCCTTAGAATATCCTCATGGATGAGAGAAAAGGATAATTAGTTAGTTAAAAAAAGTTTAATTTTGCAAAAAAAGGAAGGAATATTCCATGGGTATTCCTTTTGGAGGAAAGTGAAAGGAGAAATATTCTTTTGGAATATTCCCTTGCAAGTGGGGGGATTTAGATTAATTAGTAATTTAAAATTCAACAAAGGTTTAATTATATAATTAGAGGAATTTAGAAGAATTAAATGATATTCATTAAATAAAATGAGTTAATGAATGGGGGAAAGGTGGAAAGACATTTAATTAAATAAATTTGGGTTATTTAATTAAATAAGAATATTTAGGTATTTAAATTAAATAGTTTGATTTATTTAATTTAGTGAGACAAAATGTGAGCATGAAAGGGGTTGAATTAGCCTGATTAAATCAATTAGGTTCATGGATGAAGATGACATAATTAATTAAATAGCTAGGTAATTTAATCAATTAAGTGAAAAGAGGATGAGTTTTAGGAGGAAACGATGTTAGTATACTTGATTCGAGTGTATGATATCATTTATGACATTTTTTAGTGTCTACAACTATAATCTTTCTCTTATCCTTTGTGTTAAAATTTATTTAATTGCAATGCCTTGATGTTTGGTTTGAATGAATTTCTAGTTGAAACCTTTGCTACCCTTCCTGGGATGCATGTATTATGTTGATTCCTAGACTTGGTGAAAATATTGATGGGATATGTAATGATTGGGGATAGATATGGTTTAGATTAGATGATAGTTTTAATTATTGAAATTTAAATTGAAATAGAAATAGAAATTGGAATCAAAATTGATGGTTAATTTGGATGCTTAGAAATAAAATCTAAGTAGTTATCATGTTATTACTATGAGATAAATTTCTATATATTTCGATTCTAGTTTATGGCTAATGTCATTGATGAAGATTTAAGTGCAAGTGTGTGCATGTACATGTCATGAGAACATGGTCGAGGTAGAGGTGTTTAGACAATTGAAAATGGTGAGTATGATGGAATCTTGCACACACCATGCAGGCTCACATGTTTCACATTTTACATATGGGTTGATGCAAGAAGTTGGGTCCACAAAAAGCTCAAAAAGTGGAAGTGTTTTTGCTGTTTTTCAGAATTTGTCACACTTGGACTGAAAATTCGAGGCACTTACACAATGAATTTTTAAAAAAGTCAGTAATATGAAATTTAGAGATTTGAATCTAGTTTATAAATATGTAAATTATTCAAATACCCAGATTGTAGAAACTAAATTTTGATAAAGATCTATAAAAACCACTTTTTAAAAGTCCCTATTTTTTTACCATACCATGCACGTGTACGGACAACACTTTTTGAATCAAATAAAAGTATTTTACTAATTCCTTTTGGGGAAAGAGAGCTAACAACATGAAGATTGATGAGGAATTTTTTTTGTAATTTTTTGTTGAATATTTTTTTTATTATTTAATTTTTATTGGCCTTAATTGTTGTTTTTAAAAATCAACGTGTACGGACAGCATAATTTGACCTAAACTAAACTTTTTTTGAATTTTTTTTTTTCATTGTGTAAAGAATTGTCTAAAGATTGATGTCATATAATTTTTTTTCTAAAAACTTTAACCAAAAAAAAGTTATTAAAAAACAAAAAAAGTCTGATATTTCAAGTTTAATGAATAGTTTGCTTTGAAATTAATTAAAAAATAGAAAATATAATCCAATCTTAATAAAAATTATATATTTAAAAACTAGACATCATGTTTTGTAATGGGTTTTAATTTTATAGATTGATTGAGAAAAAAAATTCATCAACCATATTGTCAAAGTTGAACATTCTTCTTCAATCTACCTTAGTTTTTTAGTTGTAGGTCAAAGGCTAAGGGTCGGATTGCCAAAGCTTTCCCGAACCTAAAACCAAGTCTGTAGGTAGGTTGGGAAACAATTTTTTTAATAACGCATACGCGTTATTGAAACAAAACGTGTACGCATTTCATAACGCATACGCGTTATCTTTTTACCCATTGGGTAAGGGTAATGTGTACACATTATGAAACGCGTACGCGTTCCTTTTTAAGAACATGTACGCATTTCATAACGCGTACGCATTTATGATATATCCGTTTATCCTGATTTGACATTTTCTGATACAATACGTTTTTCTTGCAACGTTCTTTTTCTGCAGTACGGCCTGCAAGCTCGATTTTCTGCATTTTTTATAGCAAATTTGTCTTGTGCAGGGCATATTCTATTGCAAATTGGTTGAAAAGTCAAGTGCAGGTTGAATTTTCTGAAGTGGAATCAAGTACAAGAATAATTTACAAGAAGATTCAAAAAAAAAGTTTTTGGATGTATTCATGATATTTTTGTGTACTTCAAAGTTCAAAGAAGAAAGGATCTTCATAGTACAAAGTGCTATTTGAATATTTGAAGGAAATAAAAATTTGAAAATTGGTTACAAGTAAATCATTTGTTTTTTCATCAAAAAGGGTTTTGTAACCATGGGATCAAAACAAAGACAAAGAAAAAAGTGTAGAATGTCAATGAAACTCGAAAAAATTCAAGCAAATAAAGATATGGAGGCAAAAAGACAAAAGGATAGAAGAGAAAGAATTCATCAAATGAAAAATTTGGAAGTATCTACTTCAATGAATGTTGAAGAGAAATTCATGAATGATGAAATGAATATAGATGATGCAAATTTGGAGATGGTGAATATAGAAGAAAATACAATTGTGGAGAGAAACTCAACTATGTCTTCAACTACAACTTTGAATGATATGGAAACAGTACATATGCAAACAACTTCGGGTATGTCTTCAAATCCACCTCTCAATGATATGGAAAATGCACATATTCAAACAATCTCTCCAGGTATTCTTTCAAACCCAAGTCTTGATAATATTGATTTTGCTTGTTTAGATGAAGCTGGATACACCATTCATGATATCAATAATTATAGGGTTGAAAGAATGCAAAAACAAAAAAATGATGAAAATATATCTTATGAGAATGCAAATGCTAATCAAATCCCTCATATTGATGAAAATGAGAATGAAATCTTTTTTACATTTGAAAATGAATATGGAACTCCTTGTGTGAATGAAAATGAAACCCCTTGTGTGAATGAAAATGAAACCCCTTGTATGGATGAAGGTGAAAATGTTTTTTTTACAATTGAAAAAGATGTGTTAGATAACCTTCGTGGTAAAGTTTCTTGGAGACAAATTAGAACTTATGGGAATAAAATATATAAAATGTTTTTTAATAGAAAGAAATTAGGATTCCAATGTCAACTCATGGTGCAATTGATGAGAATGTGGAAAATAAGAAAAGTGATGAAAAAATTAGGTATTTTTGTAAAACCAAAAAAGAAAGATGATTCAGTAGAACAAGTCATTTCTAGTGTTTCTAATGCTAATGATTTTATAGGTAAGAAAATTTGATCTAAAGATAAAAATGCGGTTCGTCGTGCAATAACAATTACTTTAGTTGATAAAGCAACTTAAAATAAAAGAATGTTATGTAAGATTAGTAAATGTATAAAAGTAAATCCCAAAACTTTGATTAGAGCTGCTAAAAGAACAGAAAATATTGAAAATGATCCAATTAATCAATGTTGGAGTTTTACTGGTAGACTCCCAAGATCAGACATGAAATTAACTAATGAAATTAAATCTTTAATCGATAAATTTTGGCATGATAATACAAGAGTATCACCTAACATTAGAGATGTCTTGAAATTAAGGGTGGGTTCCAAAATTCGTGTACCTCATCCAAAGCATCTCTTGGATATGACTCAAACTGAATTATATAAAATTTTTTTAGATGCTTCAATCTTACCATTGAATATTAAAATAAGTCAAAGATCATTTGAAAAGTGTAAACCTTGGTATGTTAAAATTAATAAGCAACAAATTTCTTGTTGTTGTAAGACTCATGTACAATTTTGTTATTATTATGATAGTTTTCAATATATACGATGCACTTTGCATGTTAACCAAATTATGGAGGACATTTGTGGTATTAATATGCCACCTGAAAGAATCAAAGATTTTATATCAGGTTTGTTTTGTGAACCCTCTAATGGAAACTTATTTTATTTAAAATCATGTATTTCTAGAGAATGTGATAAATGTGCTAACTTTTCATTATTAGGTGAATGTATGCATGAAAGTAGTTTAAATGAATTTGGACAACAATTAGTAGATGTAAAAATATTTATAAATGTTGAGTATTCTTTAAAAGATGGAAAAACTGGAAAATGTTGTGAGCTAATTATGGAAAAAAATACTATGCATGCATTTATTAAAGAATTTAAAGATAATATTGTACCTAAATATGTTCAACACTCTCAGTATGCTCATTGGCTTGATAATCAATTTTTTTTATGTAAAAACACATTCCCAATTGGAACTATATTGTTGGTTATTGATTTTTCCGAAAATTATACTCTTGCTCCACAAGACGAAATTCAATCACAGTATTATAATTCAGTGCAAGTATCTATTTTTGTTCATATTGTTTATAGACATGCAGATGATAGTAGAGAAGATAATAGAAATTTTTTGATAGAGTACCATTTTTATGTAAGTGATAATCTATTACATTCATCTGAGTTTGTTCAATATTGTTTTGATATATTTTACAAAAAATTAAAAGAAAGAGGAATTCAATTGCTAGAACATATCATATGGTCAGATAATTGCATGGGTCAATTCAAAAATGCTAGGATGTTTTATTGGTTATGTAGAGTTCATAAGGAAAATAATATCCAGCACATATGGAGTTTTTTTGAAGCCGATCATGGTAAGGATGGAGCAGGTGCATGTGTGAAAAGAGCTCTTGCTAGAGAGCAACTAAAATTTGAGGATGCTACAAAATTTAGAGATGCACGTGCAATTGTAGATTGGTGCAATACCAAATTATCTACAAGAGTAAGTGAGAGCTCAATAATTCACCACTTCTTTTGGTTAGTTGAAGAAAATGATATTTGTTCTCGACAAGATTATGAAACAATTAATGGATCTGCAAAATGGCATTCATTTAAGAGTTTGAATGCAAACACATGGACAATATGGACAAGGGAGTTGGCATGCTTTTGTGAATTTTGTATTGCAGGTGATTGGGAGGCTTGTGAAAATATGGAATGGGTTGAACAATGGCAACAAAGAGCCTTAACACCTACATCGACACATGTTCAACATGGA
Source organism: Sequoiadendron giganteum (assembly GCA_007115665.2). Classification (NCBI taxonomy): domain Eukaryota; kingdom Viridiplantae; phylum Streptophyta; class Pinopsida; order Cupressales; family Cupressaceae; genus Sequoiadendron; species Sequoiadendron giganteum. Next base: position 540,322,088 of record CM021104.1, on the reverse strand, counting down.
ACAATAATTGAAGATAATCAAGCATTCACATCAGATGATTATGATCGTGTTTCTGATCTTGTACAAGAAGGTACATTATTTATTGAGATGAATTTTATATGTATGCATGTGTATATACATGAATTAAATATAAGTCGTGCTCTTTATTGAATTTTTTATCTATTTTTGTAGGACATGTGTATGCTGTTGTTGCACCCGAGGGGAATGAAGAGGAGACAGAGTACTGGTTGGCTAGATGTGTTGAGAGAAAATATAAGTTGGTACATCCTAGAGTGGATGATGATAACTTTGAGTATCCAATTGGTTCAGTCATTGTTGTTGGCACCTGGCTTCAAAAATATTTGATAAGAAAGAATGGCTTGCCTACATTTGAAGATTATGAAAGACACAAGAAGATTATACATTATTCACATTTGATTTTGGCAACCAATATAAAACTAGTTAGATATCACAGGAGGCCTGCTAATAAAGTTTTATGGACACTTTCAATGGATGATCATGAGACAATCACAGATGCATTACAAAAAAGAGAGGATGTGGATGGTACAATAGAGTAAATAAATATTGGTAAGTATATCTAGTTGTATGTATATATTTAATTGATATATATATTTGTCTTTAAATCCATTTCCTTATTAAAGTTTGATATCATTTTTTTTTCAGGTCTCCCTTGATACTAGATGTTTTACAAAAAAGAGAGGAGATGCACTCTTATTACAATGGAATTAAAATATAGAGACAAGTAACTATATATAGTTGTAAATACATTTAGTTGAGAGTATAAATATAAAACTAAATTTAACTCATTGTCATTTTATAAAATTTTTATAATTTATTTCATATCCCCCTAAGCCATCCTCGTATGTGCCAATAATCCATCCGCTTGCATCCCCTTTAAGTCTCTCTATTAATTCCCCTTAAGTCATTCTATTAGGACCCCTTAATCCATATCCTTGTATATCTATCCTTAATCCATCCTCTTGCATCCCCTTAAGTCACTCCCTCAACACCCCTTAAGACATCCCCTTAATTCATCCCCTTAGGTCACATGGTTTAGGGTTTAGGGTTTATAGGGTTCATGAGATGCTTAGAATAACAAATTTATATGGATTAATGGTTTAGGGTTGATCTCCTAGGATTTAGGTCATGTGGTTTAGGGTTTAGGGTTTCTAGGGTTCATGTGATGCTTAGAATAAAAAATTTATATGGATTAATGGTTTAGGGTTGATCTCCTAGGATTTAGGTCATGTGGTTTAGGGTTTAGGGTTTCTTGGGTTCATGTGATGCTTAGAATAACAAATTTATATGCATGAATGGTTTAGGGTTGATCTCCTAGGGTTTAGGTCACGTGGTTTAGGGTTTAGGGTTTCTAGGGTTCATGTGATGCTTAGAATAACAAATTTATATGGATTAATGGTTTAGGGTTGATATCCTAGGGTTTAGGTCACGTGGTTTAGGGTTTAGGGTTTCTAGGGTTCATGTGATGCTTAGAATAACAAATTTATATGGATTAATGGTTTAGGGCTGATCTCCTAGGGTTTAGGGTTTCTAGGATTCATGTGATGCTTAGAATAACAAATTTATATGGATTAATGGTTTATGGTTGATCTCCTAGGATTTAGGTCACATGGTTTAGGGTTTAGGGTTTAAGGTTTAGGACCCTTAAGTCATATCCTCTTACATGTACCCTTATTCCACAATCTTGCATCCCTTAAGTCACTCGTATAATTCCCCTTAAGCCATTCTCAATAGGACCCATTAAGCCATACCTTAGGGTTCATGACATGCATCCCATTCATCCATCCTATGGAAAACATCTTTTGAATTTTTATGAAATTTATAAGATCCAATTTTGTAACTTTTAATATATATTTACTTAAATGAATCAAAAAAATTATAGAACTACTTACAGTTTACATTAATTATTTTTGCAAGTTCTCATCAAGCCAATCTACCATGCGATTGTCACTGAAAAATTATTTTATCAAGAGACTATGTAAATATCAATTTTTTGTCTTCACGTAAAAATTGATAAGCTAAATAATTGGATATACATGTGCACACATATATGTTTCATCATGTTGTATAGTTGTATGATTTTCAATTAACTTATTAGTAGCATTTTAAAAATCTCATTCCAATTTTATAGATTATACATTTCATATAATTGTTCAAATATTTTCTAGAATTGCTAAATAGTTAAAATTACGTGAGCTCTTAATTTATTATGAATATAATCTAAACTATTTAAGGAATATTTAAATTTATCACCTTTAACCATGTGATAAATTATATATTTATGAAATTTGATTGTAGAGATAAGAATTTATGTCTAGTGCATGTATTACTTGAAAATTAGATAAAATATCTAGATCTACATATACATATGAGTGCATATAATCATCAAAATGAACATAACATGATCATAATTGACTGCATATATATAATCATCACATTAAAGTCATATGATATAAATAAACAAAAATATGTATATGTCAAGTCCAACACATAAAAGTTTAAATAAAACTAGAGATGTCTGGTCTATTTAAAATTTAAAACCGTTTAACTATCAGGCTCATCAGTCAAATGAAGTCTCCTCTTTGTTCCATGTCGATTAGATGTACCTGCATCATGCTGTAAAAGATTACAAGTAACTTGAAATTAGATTTAAATTTATTTATAAATTTTGATATAATTAAACATATTTAAACTTGAAAATATAAACTTTTGGATAAAATAAATTAATTAATTAAATATCTAGTAAATACAATAGAAATGATTTTTAAGACATGAATAATTTACCATATGATCATGTGGATCTACTAGAACATTTTGTTCAACGGGTAGCATAACTATCACTTGAGAAGATCCAAATGCCTAATCTACTATATCCTGCATATTCATATAAAGCAATCAATATGTTAAAACCTCGAATATATATATATTTAAAAGATCTAAAAATTGTTTAGGATATTTAGTAAAGTTTACAACCTTGAATGATATGACCTCAAGATCATGCACTTGAGATTGCCCATGCATATATGCTGATGATGTCTTAGGTGCACCTGCAATGGGTGTCTCATGAAATTCCTACATATATATGTACAACAATTTGTATAGATCATTCATGCATGTGTATGTAAATGTAAAAATTAAATTAGATCTATGATGTGTATTTAATTCAAACTTAATAAACTTTTTGAAAGAGCGCACCTAAGCTGATGACGACTTAGGAGCGCTCACCACAACTTGTGCTTGGTCAGCACTAGGCATGCTCATCTGACCTCCCTGCATCTAGATATAATATATATCAATCACACATCATGTGTAAACATTCAAAATAAATTAGATATATATATCCACACAAACTAAATTTAATATATATTGGTTTAAGTACCTGACCAAAAGGTGAGCCCATATCTACAACACTCGAGTAACAAATTTATGAGTATGTAAATGTAAAAATTAAATTATATCTATGATGTGTATTTAATTCAAACTTAACAAACTTTTTGAAAGAACGCACCTGAGCTAATGATGACTCAAGAGTGCTCACCACAAATTGTGCTTGGTCAGCACTAGGCATGCTCATCTGACCTCCCTACATCTAGATATAATATATATCAATCACACATCATGTGTAAATATTCAAAATAAATTAGATATATATATCCACACAAACTAAATTTAATATATATTGGTTTAAGTACCTGACCAAAAGGTGAGCCCATATCTACAACACTCGACATATAGACATGATTATTTTGAGTTTCAGGCATTGTCTGATCATGTGTCTACACCAAACACCTATTGAATTAATATTGTATTATATATATAATTTGATGTTATTATTGAAACATGAATTTTGCACATTTCAAAAAAAAAAATTAAGTTCAAAAGTTGAACATACCTGTGTAAGATTATGCTCAGAATATAGTAAATCCATAAATGACTCTATCTCAAACGTAGGTGGGTCACCTGAAGTGGATGCCTGATTATTCCTATTACTGGAGCCTCCATGCTCTCTATTGACCACTTCAGCCGCTGCGTGTGAAGTTTTATGAGTGAGATGTCTTGAAAGTGAACTCAATGCTCCTAATGTCGATAGCATGGTTTGCTGCTGAAATGCAGCAGGAACACCAGGAGAAGCAGGAGGAACAATAGGAGCAATTGGAGCATGTCACTGAGGATCAACACATGCTCCTAATCTATGTTGGGGCATGCCACACCCAACTCCTTGAAATGACCTCATATCAAAATAGTTGGGTTTTAAACCCAACTCAAACTCTGCCCATAACTTTCTCAAAAAGTATAGGGGCACCTCAGAATTGCCATGTGGTGGAGTATCAAACACCATCCACCATCTATCCCAAAAATGTGCAGCTATCAAGTGGTGCCTACACCATAAAATTGAAATTCATTTTTTGGTGGGTGGAATTGGTTGGCTAGTTTGGGGGTTAAAAAAATACTGGCACAAGGCTTCTTTGGTAATTTTAAGGTCATTAATTTCTTTATAAGACAATCCATCTACATAGAATTGTCTCCTCTCATCTCTCCATTGATGGAACCTATCTAGGTCCGCATCAATAGATCAAACATAATCGACAATATTTTGCATCATAGATGCAAAATGTGAGAGATGAGGGGGAATTCTAGGCTCATTTTTTATCAGATCTATATTTTCTTGAATGACCATAAGATTTTCCCTAATGCTCTCTCTCAACTAATCCTGGTCTACTATAGGGGGTGGGGGGTTAGGAGGTGGAGGGTTTGGAGGAATGGGGTTTCCTTGTGGTGGTGGGTTTGGATCTATGGGATCTACAGGAATATGTGGTTCAGGTATAAAATCTTCAATGCTAAATAGTGGATCCATGTGAATGTACAACCAAATGGCATCTGCACATGTTAAACAATTAAAAAATATATATCAACAAACTAATTAAATAATGCACACAATTTGAAAGAACTATTTAAAAATCACATTGAACGTGCACAAATCCAAAATGCAATTCATTTGAAGACCATTTGATTTATCATTAAAAAATCCATAGCATGTACACATTAAAGTTTATAATTTAAGTTTGTACAAGTTTTGAAATTTTCAAATTTGTCGTTTACAATTTGAGTTTTGGGTAAGGGTTTGTGTTCATATTTTAGAATGTAGGGTTTAGTGTCTAGGGTTTTCTTGATTAATGATATGTGATTATGTATGGTTTGGAGTTTACATATAGTCTGAAAGATATCTAGGTTTTATGGTTTAGGGTTGATAGATAGGATTATATGGCTCATGTGATGTATACATATAAGCTTGTAGACATCTATTTCAAGATTTGGGGATTTTGAAAGTTATATATGTATATTAGAATAATATAATAACCATTAAGATCTAGAAATTAAAAAAATTGGTTATAAGGATACATTTAAACATATAATAATAGAAACATAGGAATCATGGTATTTGAAAAGGGGAAATGATAATAGGAGTTACCATAGAACACAAAATATTGTTCATATGAGAGACATAAAAGGTATGAGAATTAAATATTATTTTAATAATCAATTATTAAACAATAGTATACTACATGAAACTTAAAGGATGCAAATAAATTAAAATTATAGTGATTAAAAGTAATAATTATGCAAAAAAATAAGGAATCCAAACTACCAATTCGGTAGGGTCAAATCCAAGAAAGTTTGCAACCCAATCCTTCACCAATTATAGAATTTAGAGTTATACATTTTAATTTCTTGATTTTTTAAATTTGGAGTAATAATAATGAAGGAAAATCTATAAGTTGATGTTCTAGGACCCCCTTCAAGACAAAATGGTAACAATCGACCTAGATTATGTATTCTAACTTGAACTCTAACCCTAATTGTAATTAAATCATGTATCATAACCTTAGTTGAACACTAACCCTAAATGCATATAAAATTTTTAATCATAAACCTAATTAAATATTGATTGAATGTTTAACTCTCACCAAAATTACAACCATTTAACATAACTTGAATTTTAAATTTTAATTCATAATTTTATAATCCTAACCCTAACCCTAATAAAAATATAACCCTAACTCTAAACCTAGTTGAATACAAACCCTAACCTCAACCCTTACCCGAATATTTATCTTAGAACCCTAACCCTATAATGAATTTTAACCCTAGAAGCAGGTAATTGAATTCTTTAATATTAAACAAGTAAACCTAATCATAACCCTAGTTGTAATTTTGAAATCTAACTATATAATATATATTAAAGTTTAAGCCAAACCCTAATTGTACCCTAGATTTAACCTAATTTTAACCTACAAATAGGGTTTTAGTTTACGTTTTCTAGGGTTTTAGTTTATGTTACATTTTCTAGGGTTTTAGTTTATGTTTTCTAGGGTTTTAGTTTACGTTACATTTTCTAGGGTTTTAATTTATGTTTTCTAGGGTTTTAATTTACGTTTTCTAGGGTTTTAATTTATGTTTTCTAGGGTTTAGGTCCAAGCATTAACGGTCTGAGTAAATTAGTTTTTTAGAACCTACAGTTTAGGGTTTCAAATTTCAAAACTAAATGTGTCGAATTTAGGTTTTTGATTTAAAATTTTATGTTGTTTGTTTCGTTGATGTTTTCGGTTAATTATATGCAGTTTAAAAATTATTAAATATTAAATTAAAACAATCTAAACAAAAATAACTAAATAGCAATTATAAAACAAAAATAACTAAATAGCAATTATAATGCAAAAATATTGTAGAATTCAACCAACCTAGAGGTCGCTGAGGTAAAGTGTGTCGGCGGGAGGAGGTGAGAGTCAAAATTTGGCAGATATCAGCCATCCAAAATGCATACACGATCTACTTCTCCTTCTCCTGGCGCACTGAACTTGACTATGAAAATGACTTTCACAGTCGCTTATTTAAAAAATTAAATAGTTTTTAGAAATGCGTACGCGTTTCAAAAACGCGTACACATTCATAATGTGTACGCGTTCATAATGCGTACGCATTTTAGGTTTGTATCCTCGAACTGTAACGCGTACGCGTTACTGATTTAGGATCGCATATGCGATACATAACGCGTATGCATTTTGCACGAGAATATTTTTTTGTCCGAAACTTCCCCTCTTCATGGACCCAACTTCTTCCACTTACCCATATAGTTGGCCAAGTTTATTATGTGTGTGTAAGCCTTGTGTTGTTTGAGGGTTATAGTTGAATAATGAGTATTCCTTAAGTTTACTCTATTTTGAAAAACAAAATTAGTTGGTAAGTTAAAAAACTTATATTAAGTGATATTTTGTTGTATACTATGACACTTGATTTTGTTTACCAAGATAATTTTTTAGTATATTGTGATACTAAATTCTTCTTAGCATTGTTTCCATATTTAAAAATCTGTTCTATGTTTCAATTGGTATCATGAATCTTGAAGAGTTTTCCTTTTTCATGTCCATAAACAAGATGTATAAGTGGGTATATTGAGTGAAGTATTGAGATTCATATTGGTCATTACTTGACACTCATATTTGAAACTTATGTGCATCAGGATGAATCACAATTTAAAGGGGAAAGGATGTCACAAACCTCTTTACTTTAAAATACCTAATCAATATTTATGAAAGTAAAACTATTTTGATAATTATGAAGGTTAATATTCTTGGAAAAATAAATGATAAACTAATTATTCCAAAAAAAGGAAATAATAATTAATATATATGTATGTCTGTATAAAGTTGTAATTACAAATAAGTAAATATTAGTGTTTAACTTGATCCATTTCCTTTTTGTCTCTTATCAATTTAAGTTGAATTGTAGTTCAAAAATGTTCATTTAGGAGATGTGTGGGTCATGTTTGTCTAATTTATTTGAGTGTTATTGATGTTTTAACTTCACCATTTTATTTCATAAACAAGGTTATGATTTAAATTTTGGATTGATGTATTATATTATAAGAGTTATTTATGATTGTAGGAGAGGATATGGTACACAAGCAAGTTGAAAGGAGGCCTCTATTGCCATTATTAATTAATTTTATCAAGTTCTAAATTGAATAATTTTAAGATGGTAGATTTATCTTATGTTATTATAACATTAAATTGAAGACCTTCTAATTAGAAATATTATAACCACCCACATAATGTGAGGGTGTGATTATTGAAATGTGCATTATGTATGCCTTTCACCCTTATCTTTATGTCAGTATAAAGTGAATCAAAGAATATTTGAGTTGATCATAGTCATTTAAATGAATTATAATACTTGAGAAAATATTTTATAACAGATGTAATAAAGAGAATGAGGAATGGGGTGAATAGTGGAGGAGGGAGACTCCCTGACCAACTACCGAGTAGATAGAGCATTTTTTTAAAATGGTTTTGTGATTATAAAGGGGGAAAATGCAATAAATGAGAGGAGAGGGGGCTTCTCATTCATGATTCAGGGGGGAATAGTGAAGAAGGAAGAGGAACCCACATCTTGGTGAACATAATTTTTTTTTTTGGAGCAATGGGGTTGAATCGTGTTGTTACTGAATAAAACCATATATCCCTCAAACTAAAAATTTAAAATGGGAGATGCTTGGAAAGGAGTGAAGACTTCTAGGTAGCAATTGATCTAATTACTCTCATTTAGTAATATCTTGCTTGAATTATTCCATTCAAATGCATGCTTATTTTTCTTTAGTTAGGAATTTGTGTTGTTCCTTTTTATTACTATCCTAAAATTTTATATTAGATATGTGATTGATCAAATATTTCTATATAGAGGATGATCAAGATTATGTGGATTTATTAAGATATTTTCATGCCCATTTGAAAAGGCATAGAAATGGATGCCTGTACATTTAGTGACCAATCTATCCCAAAAAGGCCATTGAATTTGGTGTAGTCATAGATGGAGGGTCCATAATAGTGTTGCAAATATGAAGGTGTTGTCATTGATGTCAACTGGTTAACTAGTTTTCAATTGGTTTCTACTGTCATTGATTTCATGGAAGTTGGATATTGGTTGTATATGTCAAGGATATTGAGAAAATTGTAATAAAGGAGGTTAGCAGGTATTTCAGTGTATACTTTGGCTCTAGGTTTTGGCTTCAGGATTTTTTGCTATGCTAGTGAGGATATAAGGTATTGTTCAGGGTTGTTGGAAGTTGCTATATCTACAATTTGGGCTTCTAGATCATTGTACAATGTGAGATATGTTTACCAGTTGTGAACTATGATTTTTTATGTACCTGGTTGAGGTTTAGGAGAAATGTAGTTGCTCTAGATTTATTCATGTTTAGGTTTTATGACATGCGGTTCTCAAGATAAGTTGATGAGGTTGTGTTAAAGTTAATTTTGTTATCTTGAATATTGGATCATGTTAAGGTTGTGTGTGCTTAACTGATTTATTTGTTTTAAACAGGTATTGGCCAGCCTTGTATCAAACACTATTTGAGAAACTTATGGAAGTATGTTGGAGCATGTTGGGACTTATTTAGGTCCTCATTTAGTGTGTGTTTGGGTCACCCTAATTCTAATTCCACCATAGAATATTTTGGCATCGACCTAATTTGAATTTGTAAATAAAAATGATGTGTGGCCAACCTTGGATGAGTTTCAAGGTTGAAGATGATATAAATACAAGTTGAGATATTTTTAAAATATGAATGCAAACAAGATATATGTGAGATAGATGTGAAATAGTGTGTGTGTGTGTGTGATGCGAGTTTGAATAGATCAATGTGAAATATAATTGTTGAGTTTTTCAATCCATGAGCTAAAGGTGTACTCTATCATTCAAGCATTTTTGAAAGTGTTTGAGTATATTGTGGTGGAAATCTTAGTTGCATTGAGATAATTTTCTCTTTTTAAATAATATCTTCTATCTTCTTTGTAATTTTGTGGCAGTGAGCCCTTTGAGTGGGTAATGCTTATTAGACAATGAGTCTTGTTTTGGATAGTAAATCTAATTTTGGAAGTGAGCCTTTTTTGGCAGTGAGGCTTTGTATTCAATTTTGATATTCCTTATATTGTGAGCTAATCCTCACCATTGTGTTTTCCTTATTGGTTTTTCCACATAAATCTAGTGTTGTTGTGTGTATGGTTTTGCTTCTTTCAGTTTCTACGTTCACACTTAATGATTAATCATATTAGTAGATTAAAGTATTTATGAATGATAATAGATCTAATCTCTAGTGGAATTTTTAAAGATTAAATTTTCTACAACTGATTCATCCCCCTCCCATTTCTCTTGTTCAACAACTGGTATCAGAACTTGGTTCCTTGGAGAAGAGCTTAACCACTTAAGGAAGATATGGGATGGAGAGAAAGATCACTATTGAGTGTCCTAGGTTTGATGGGACTGATTATTCTTTTTAAAAGACAAAGATGGAAGGATATCTAGAATATTATGGATATGATGTTGAGAAATCTTATAAGACTGCATACACTACTCCTGCTAATGGTCTGAGTACAATTGAAAAAATCAAGGCGTATAAAGTGAAAAATAAGGAAAATTTCATAATGAAGAATAGTCTATCACATTCCAAATTAATTAGAGTCTAGAATCTGAAGAATACTAAAGAGGTCTAGGATACATTGGAAAAGATTCATGAAGGAGATTAAAAGGTCAAAGATGAAAAGTTGCAGAACTTGGAGGTGCAATTCTAGATTTTGCATATGTCTAAAGATGAGAACATTAAATAATATGTACAAAGAGTGGATGATCTGGTAGGTGGAATGCAAGGACTTGGTGCTATAGTAGATGAATCTAGGATAGTGAAGAATATTCTCAGAACTCTCCTTGTTGCATATAGTGAAAAGGTATTTTCTATTGAAGAATTTGTAGATTACAAAACTTATACTAAAGATCAGTTATTGGGTAGTCTAACATCATATGAAATGAGAAAGCCTAGCTTGAGAAACAAATCAAAGTTAGAAACTACTTTTAGGGCTCCAAGAGCTGAAGATCTAGATGAAAAGAACCTCAATGAAGTAGACACTAACTTTGTGATAAGGATGAAAAGGGCTCTAATAAGTATGAAGGTAATTGACCTTTTAAATTTTTTAGTTGTGGAGGAATAGGTCATTATGCTTCGAGATATCTGGAAAGAGATAAGAATAATAAATATAGAATAAACAAAGAGAACAAAGGGAAGATGATTAAGAGAGAATATTATGTAAATGAAGATGTTGGTATTTATAAGGAAGGTTCTGATTATGGAGATTTTGATGATAATGAATTCTTGTTCTTGGCTATAAAATATGAATCTACTTCTACTAATACTAAGAGATAGGTGAAGGAAAGTGCTTGGGAGAAATTTGAAGGTACCATGATATCTTCCCTTCATGCTAAACAAGAAAAGAACTATTGGGTTGTTAATAGTGTTTTTTCACATCACATGATCGGTGATAAGAGTAAATTTGTTAAACTTGAAAATTATGATGGAGGTTGGTTAAGTTTGGAGATGATATTGGTGCTAATATTTGTTGGATATGTTCAATAAGTTTTGATGGAAAGTATAATACTGATGATGTCTACTATGTTAAGGCTTTAAGGAATAATCTCTTGAGTGTTGGATAGATGTGTATTAAAGGATATAATATTTTATTTGAGGATTAGAGATGTGAAATCAAGAAAGGATCCAAAATAGTGATTGTTGTTGGTAAGAAGTCTAAAGGAAATCTTTATCAACTTAAGGGCGTTGATGGATATTCTTTTATGTCTTAGATTAATGAAAGTTGGTTATGGCACTAGAGGATGTGTCATATGAAGTTTGATAATATGATAATAATCAGTGTTGTTCAAGATGTGAGAGATTTACCAAGGATTGCAAATCCTATTAATGTTGTTTGCAAGGATTGTTTGTTTGGAAATTGTGAACCCCAATTTCATACCTGCATAAACAAGGCAAAAAAACATGTTATTAGATCATATGCAAGGTAAAACAAGGATTCCCCATGAAATCCATTTACAAAACTTAAAATAGGAAAAAATGAAGAATAAAATACGAAAAAGAATGTAAATCCTAATTAAGTGAGCAAACTAGAGATCCCATGGGGGAGTTGGTGCCAATGAGATGTTGCAATTGGCCTTTTCCCAACTCCTTTGTGTGATAGTTGATGATTGACCCACTTGTTGATGAAGAACAATGTGAGTTCTTTAGAAAACTTCCAATAACCTAGCTAAGATCTTGCATTGAGGATAAAGTTGAGTAGAGTAAGTTTACTCAAGTTGTGGATGTTTGAATGAGAAGAAGAGTCTCTCATTTATAGATTCCCAAATTGGAAGGATGAGGAATTTGGATGAATGTGGGATAAAAGAACATCCAATGAGAAGAGGCCACTTGTCCACATGTGATTGGAGGAGGAATGAGCACATTTTGGTCAATGTGCAGGTTTGAATTTTGAATTTGAAAGTTGGGGGGAGAGAAGAGTGGAGTTAATGTCACTTGGCTCAATGCACAAGGACATGTAAGAGGAGTGAATGCCTTGTTGGAAGTACCCATCCGCTTGCATTTTTGAATTCAAACTTGAGGGAATATTCCCTTTTGATGCCATGTGAGGAAAATATAAAGAAAGGGATTAACTTAATCATGGTTTTGATTAATTTAATGAAGGGTTAGATGATGTGACAATTTAGACTTAGATTTATGAATTGATTTAAGTCAATAATTGAGAGGAAGTGATTTATTGAATAAATAAATTTGATTTATTTAATCAAGAAGGAACATGTTAGATTAAATCAAATAAGGTTTTAATTTATTTAATTTAATAAGAAGACTTTAGCGAATTTAATCAAATAAAATGATTTATTTAATTAAACAGATTGTGTAAGGTTAATTAAATTAAATTGATTAATTTAACCACTGAAAGAAGAAGACTTAATTCAATAAATAATGATTTATTAAATTAAGAGATAGAATGTGATGAAATGTTGAGAATATGTTTTAGGAGGAAATGTTGTTAGTAATCAGGATCAGGTGCATGTATATTTTTCATGTCTACAGAAATTGTGGCACAAAGATTAGTATGGGCCGATTAAGCTTGATCCATGAAGAATCGAAGCATAATGAGGCCACTAATTCCAATCTCAATAGGATTAGTCAAATTGAAGTTAAACTAGACATTCATTAAATAAAAACATTCTAAACTATGAAAGCATTGAAATGTATACTCTAATCCATTCAAAACTTATCCCGTTGTGGGAGTGGTGTTGTTTTGATGTGCAACAATGACCCTTTGCCAATCTCATGGATAAATGAGCTTGTTTCACACAGTTTTATTGAAGAAAACTAGTGAAATCGTGATGAGATGTGTATGAAAACATGATTTTAATCTAAATTAACATGATGCAAAAGCTAATCTAGCATGATTTATGCTAAAATTATTTAGATATACAAATGCTAATATAATCTAATTGAGATTTAAACTAAAAAGATTCAAACCCTAGTTCTCTAATTAGCTAAATGGATGCATGGAAGCAATTAATGGAAGCTCAGCTATTATGCAACTAATTTAAACTAAAATATGCTAAATGTATGCAAAGTATGAGTATGAGTGTGAGTGATTTCAACAACATCAATTTTCTATTTGAAAGGGATTCATTTGTCTCCAAATAATGCTTTATTTATAGGAAAGCAAATGAGAAATGGAGGGTTGAGAGTTTAAAAGATAATCAATGGTCAAGGATGGAGGAAATAGGAGGCATGGATCATGGATTCTCATCAATGGGTGAGAATGCAAGATGAGATTTAATCAAGGGTTCTCATTCCTTCCAAAAAGGCACAATTTTGACTTGTACAAGAGGTCAAAAGTTAACTTGCACAAGAAGTCACACACTAACTTTCACTTGAAGCTAAGTGAGAGTATTACCTTTCTTAAATGATTGGAAGAGAAATAATATTCTTTGGAATATTCATGGGTGAGGAAATAGATATTTTTCTAATTAAAACAAATTTTAATTGTGAAAAAGAGGAGGGAATATTCCCTTACAAGTGGGAGGAATTGGATTAATTAGATAATTGCTAATTAAACAAGGTGTAATCATGCAATTAGGGGAATTAGAAGAATAAAGTGATATTCATTAAATTAAATGATTTAATGAATGGAAAAAATGTGAAATAATATTTAACTAAATATAATAGGGTTATTTAGTTAAGTGGGAAGACTTGTCGAATTAAATTAAATACCTTGATCTATTTAATTTAATGAGATGAAATATTAGTGTGAAAGGGGGTGAATTAACCCGATTTGACGAATTAGGTTAATAGATGCAAATGATGCAATTAATTAAATAGCTAAGCTAATCTAATCAATTGAGTGAAAAGTGGATGGGTTTTGAGAGGAAATGATGTTAGTATACCTGATTCGAGTGCATGATATCCTTCAGGACATTTTTCAGTGTCCACATTTTTCCCTTCTTTGAAGTGAGGTACCTACTTCTTCAGTTCAAAGATTGATATTGATTTCGATTCTGATTTTGATGTTGATGACAATGCAAAAATAGATATCGATGATCTCTTTGAGATATTGATAGCCAAGCTAAAGTTGACTGGTCTGATTGATATGATTGACAATATTATTGAGGATTCACAACAATGCAAGGATTATGTTGAATAACATGAGGATTGGTAGGGAATGATATATCCCAATGATGATTGATTTGATAATTTGATCAATATTTTCTAGCAAGGCTAGGATCAAAGTCTATTAGACTATTTTGATATCTATATGATTGAAAGATGGTTGGTTTCCCCTCAAGAGATTGATCAAAGAATAAAGTGTTCTAATCGGGCTCACGATAGGTAAAAATTACACTTATTCTTGAGATGTTTGAGATTTCAAGTTGCTTTTGAATCAAAGAGTTGTAACTTTTAAAATTGTTGAGCTGAAGATGATATAGATACCCCATTGTGCCCCAACGAAAGAGGGATTATTGGTGTGCTAGCTTAGATATTGATGTAGATAGATTTCATGATGTATAGATAGGCATTGGCCATGGGTAGCCTCATGTATATTTTGATAGATATTCGATACTTGGATATAATTTTTAGTAAAGATAGAAGAATATGAAGAATAAGATTGATGGATTAACCATTGATTTTGAGATTGATTCAAAAGATACATCAAGTCTATGATCCACATAGACTTTATTAGAGATGGTAATGATGAATTCATGGTGATGATAAGTGCATGATGATGATTTTCTCAAATCTCGAGATTGGGATTTTTGTCGTTCCTTATTTTTGATATAAAACATAGACACAATGTAATAAGGTATCGATAACTAGGATGGCTTTGTGTCTAGTGTAATGGACTTTGAATCTGCAAAGATATAGGAAAATTATTGCTCACATCTTGGTATATGGAAACCTTATTGAAATGTAAGTTAGAAGATTAAAATATATTGGACCAAAGAATACACAATAGTTAACAATGTACTCCAAACAACCTTCCTACACACAACCAAGCAAGTATGCACCAATATTATTTTACAAGAATACCCACAAGCACAAAAAATGAAAGATTATGATCTATGCCCCATTCCTTTCTCTCTAAATCATTTTGATAGACATCATCAATAGGTCCTCAGAATGGATCATTAAGATAAATCAGAAGAAAAGATCAAAGACAAATAGTCAGTGTTATCTACATATCTTTCTAGTTTAAATATAGCTAAGGTGATGTATGATACTAATGTCCATCACAAGAAGGATACATCCTAGAAAATTTTGATCAGGGGTTGTTCAATGTTAGCATGATGATGAGATTTATGATAAGCCGCTAATACAAGCTTCACTAATGCATTTACCTATGATCTAGACTTTAGATTTTGAAACTTAAGTTCTCACTTTATGACTTTCTATACTTTCTTTCTACTTGCTTTGCAGAGGTTGAAGGTGATGTTTGATTTATTATGAATAAAGGCTTATTGTGGGTGAAAACAAGATGGGATGGGTGGTTTTGGGTTTTTTGGAATATTTTAATGTTTTTGGTATTTTTGAAAAAAAATTGAGGTTGTTTTTAGTCGTGTTGAGAGTTTATATGAATGTTTATGTTTTTGATTAGGTTGTTTAGGGTTTTCCATGGTTTTCTAATGTTTTTGGTATTTTTGAAAAAAAATTGAGGTTGTTTTTAGTCTTGTTGAGAGTTTATATGAATGTTTATGTTTTTTATTATTTGAGGTTGTTTAGGGTTTTCTATGGTTTTCTAATGTTTTTGGGATTTTTTCGATTTTTGAATATTTAGAGCTTTTTTATATTTGAATGCTTTGGGAGTTTTGGAATATTTGAATGTTTAGGGATTTTCTAAAGTTTGACTAAGAACCTAACCTAAAATAACTATCCTAGGGGCCTTAGGGGATGATCAAATATTAGCCTTGCCTACATAATATATGCATAGACCACGTAGTTTGACTGACTCGACTTATTGAAAGATGAAGATGAATAGATGATGGAATGTTAGTTCATTATGATTGAATCCTAAAGGACTGACCTAGGGTGTCTCGAGGGAAAATCAATGATGGCCTTTCCTACATTCAAGCTCGGAGACCTGTAGTTCGACAAGGGAACTAATTTTTAGATTTTTGATTTTTTGACCTTTTTAGGGATTTTGATGTGTTTTGGATGTTTTGGATTTTAGACATTAAAATTTTACAATGTTTTTGGATTTTGGTTGTATAGGATATCTAGATAAAATTTGGATTTGGATAGATGGAGGAAACATTCGATTTATCATGACAAGGATGAGACACTTCTATTTGAGAAGGATCATATAGATGCCTGATTCTACTCATGATGCATGTTTTCCAGGTTTTCATCATAGTACTTGCCCAAAGTAGCATCGTAGTGGTTTTCACTAGAGGATGATTTTTATTTTTGATATTTTCTTTATTTTTTGATGTTTTTGATTTTGAAAGTTTTAGTGTCTTGTTGAACCACTTGGTGGTATTGATGTAGAGGCCACTGTCATAACATGCCAACAATATCTTGCTTGAAGAAGTTGCTTTGCTAAGATATGGGTACTTGAATGAAACTTTGAAGAACTCTGATTTACCTTGTTGGTACTATAATTAACCTTATCTATGTGTGCACATTTCCATAAAGTGCCTTTAGAATCCTTATGGTGAAGGGTAGCTTCAAACACATGGTCAATGTGACATTTATGAAGGAATATGAGATGTATTGGTTGATGGTTTGGAACCTTTGACTCTCCAAGCTTGGTAAGATGAGCAATGATGGATGGGAAGCGAGGTTTTCATAAAATTGGGACCAACCACTAGATATACTTTGTTCCTTGCTTAAGAATCATGTTTTTGTATTTGAGGACTCTTTTGATGGACATATTTCCCCTTTTTTATTTTTCCCCATAGTTTCTTTGACTAGTGGAGTTTTGGAGGGATGATTTTCTTTATTTTTCTTTGGTATCCATTTGTATTTACTTTGTACTACATTTTTTTTATGATCTTTGTCTTGCTTTCATAGGAATTCCTCTTTTTATGTTGGTCCCAATTTGTGTATGAGATGATGGGTGAATTCCAACTCATGATATGACTAGTTGTAGCATTGACAATATTTTCATCATAAGGATTCTTTGTGCCCCATATGTTGATGTGTTTTGTAGACAAGATTTCCCCTAGTGTTTTGAAGGTATTATCAATACCTAATCCTTTGCCCTGGTAATATATCCTCTGATCCATAGCCACTAAATATGACTTATCATGAACACATGATATTGCTATGGGGTCCTATAATTTAGGAATATGAACTATTTTCTCTAGTTCTATGACATCATTTTCTATTGATATTGCTTCAAAAGATGTTGATGCTAACTCAAAATATGTCGATGATGCACAATCCTGTTCAGGAATATGAACTATTTGATTTGATTCTATGACATTGATATCTGTTGATATTGCTTCAAAAGATGTTGATGTTGATTCAAAATATGTTGATGATGCACAATCACTGTAAGAATCAAGGATCTTGACCTTTTTTTCTCTTGTGTAGGAATATCAAGAGTGGGAGACTCTTTTTTTGGATGAAGAATGTCTATATGGCCATCTGAAATAAACATCTCAAGGGTGATATCAAGGACATCTTTGGAGTTTAATATTGTTTATAATATGGCACTTAGCTCTTGGTGAAACTCCAAGCATAGGGGTTCTTGATCTTGACTCGATTTAGAGTAACTTTCATTATCCTCAAGAGCCTCCTCTTAACATGATCCTTGGGTGGATGATATATCATCGACAAAAGACTCTTAGCAAAAATTTGTAGGTATGGGTATAATAATGGATATTTCTTTCTCTTTTAGAACTTCTTCAACATTCCCAATCATTGATTCATATGTGGGAGAGATAACACAATCTAATATCCACTTGATCTCATTACAGTATAAAATAGTGCTAAACACTGTTGATGGGTTTGGACTTTTTTTTAAAGTAGTATCTTGATACATGTCTAATTCCTCATGTTGTGATAAATAAATATGTCCCACCATGGTGTCACGAGTATTGTTTAGGGTTTTTTGAGGTTGATGCCTTTCCTGAATCTATTGCTTTGGTATGTTCAGGCATACGGTTTGTGTAAATTTTTAGATTTTCATTCCTAGATTGTTTATCAACATGAATGTATCCTTGTTCAAAAATATCTTATATTAGTCTAACACAATTTTTTGTGTTATAACCTTTGTATCAGTGAAATTCAGAAAATGATCTTCTCTATAGCTATGAGGTTCAACTTGTGTCTTATGATAGTTTGAGAAATTTTGGAGTGAGATAAGATTAGATTGTATCAACCTCTTGAACACATCCTCCATAGGTTCCCTTAAGGAAGTGAATTATCATCTAGGAGCACTGTTTGTTCTTTGTTGTCCACATTGAGTGTTTTTAGCATTGATCATTGGTTGATTGTTTGATAGTGACATGTATGGTTGTTTTGTTTTCATGGTTTGGGTTTTTTCTTGTCTAGGAGTAGTTAAGAGCACCTTTGCATAAGCAAAACCATCACTAGTAACATTCTTGTTCTTGGCCCAATAGCGGGGCTTGTCGTTTAAACTAATGGATGGGCAGTTGTTTCTATATGCTTTTTTGTTTCCTTGTGAGATTAGAGCTCTCTCGATGTCAAGGGCTATAGGGAAAAGCTCATTGTAATTGGTAATGAATTTCATTTTTAAGTGGAAGGATAGATCTAGATCTAGATTTTCTATGATTATTCCCACTTTTTGTTCATCGAGAATGGGCCACTTGCTCTTACTAGCTCTTTTTCTCCATTGTTGTAAGAAATTAGTGAAAGATTCTCCTTTGTTCTGCTTGAGCATGTATAAATCTTCTAAGCTCACATCCATGTCAATATTGAAAGAGAAGTGATCTATGAATCTATCAATGATTTCTTGGAAGGTTTTGATGCCTGGAAGTAAGAGTGAAAACCAATCCATGGTAGGACCTATTAAACTTTGTGGGAAGATGCACATTAAATATGACTCATTGTAGGAGACCTCCATACAGATGATGTTAAATTATTTGACATGGTCTACAAGACTTCCTCTCCCTTTGTATTTGTTAAATTTTGGGATTTCAAAGGTAGGAGGGAATGGCACCATTGTGATTTTTCAGTCAAATGTATAAGGACATAAATTCGATGTATAGAGCTTCTTTATCTTTCCCATTTAAAGGTCATGTATTTCTTAACATAGTGCCTTAAATTGTGATGCTAGATTATCTTGTGAACTTGGTGGAGGAACATATGTTGGGATGAAATATGAGTTGTATGTGGTATTTTGATATGATAAGGTTTTATATGGTGTGTAAGGTGGTGTGGGATAAGGTGATGATGGTGATTATGGTGTTAATGTATATCTTCCCAACGTGTTTGGGTTGATGATGTTTTGTTGAGGATTATAGTATAAACCTTGTTTTTGTTGTTGTGTGATTATTTGTTGTTATTGGGCATATTGTTGAACAAGCAATGCTTGTTGTAAGGATTTTTGTTGAGCTTGTTGTTGTGCAACTAAGGAAGCTTTTTGGGTTTGTTGTTGTTGTTGTGCTACTAAGGTGACTTGCTATTGTTGTTGTGC
Organism: Sequoiadendron giganteum; assembly: GCA_007115665.2. Classification (NCBI taxonomy): domain Eukaryota; kingdom Viridiplantae; phylum Streptophyta; class Pinopsida; order Cupressales; family Cupressaceae; genus Sequoiadendron; species Sequoiadendron giganteum. Next base: position 540,302,037 of record CM021104.1, on the reverse strand, counting down.
TGTTAAGGTTACTTGCTATTGTTGTTGTTATTGTATGGCTTTTTGATAAGCCTATTGTTGTTGTGTTGCTAGGGATTCTTGATGATCTTTTTGTTGTTGTTGCTTTGCTAAGGCTTCTTAATGGGCTTGATGTCATTGTTACACTACTAAGGCTACTTGATGGGCTTGATTTTGTTATTGTGTTGCTAAGGCTGCTTGCTATTATTGTTGTTGTTATGCTACTAAGGTTGTTTGTTGTTGTTCTTGGATAGCTTATTGGTAAGCTTTTTGTGCTTTCAATAATACAATTCATGTGCTTATAATGCAAGATAAATTAGTGGTTGGGACATATCCAATAGGTTTTGGGTGTTGATGTTTTGTGTGGGTTGTGGGTTGTTGATGAGAGGTTGTGCATTCCCTTGGTTTAACATTCCTTATAGGATAGTGGGTTGAGGTGGAGGAATGTAAGTTTGAGGTCCCATTTTATTTTTCATGATGTGGGGGACCAAGGGGAATGATGATGTTGGTACAATTTGATATTGTGATGGTAATGTCACATTCATACCTTGTAACTAATTAAAAGGGTTCCCTTGACTGAAGGGTAGGGGGTTCCCTTGTTGTATTTGAAGCGGGATCAAGGTATTCCCTTGGTTGATGGGATTCGTAACCAAGGTGTTTGATTTGGGTCAATGATAGATGGTTTTGATGTGGATGCTGCAATGACTTGAGTAGCTTGGGTAACCACTTGTTTCGATGTGTCAATGGTTGATTTTGTGTGAGAGTGTTAACTATCCCTTGTTGTCCTACTTGAGGAACTTGGTTCACATTACCTTGTGTAACATTAGGCATAATTGGGGTATTTGTGGTGATCGATGAAGATGGTTTCATTAAAAATGTCAAGTGGTTTTCCAAAGGTTGGTGTCCAACTTGTGTTTTGGGGAAGGTTGGTGGTTAATGGAGTGGTTGTGTTGTGAATACCCATAGTTGTGTTTGTTACTATACATGAAGTGAGACAAAGGTTGGTTCCTAGATGAGTTGCAAGACTAGATGTTAAGGGTTGAATTTTCAAAATGGATGAAGTTGATTGAATTGTAGATGAAGTCAAGCCTTGTGTCAATGATTGTGAAAAAAAAGATGGGGAAATTGGAGCCATGTTTTCTAAGGCTTGATGTTCCATGAATTCTTCCCTAGTAAGTTCAAATGGATTGTTCATGATGTACCCTATCTCATATGCTCCTAATGGAGATGAGGGTTTCTATGATGGGGTGACTTGACTTATTGGATCAAATTCTTGAGGTTTGGTATCACTGATGGTAGGTGAGACTTTTTTTTTCTCCATGATTCTCTTGTGTTGTGGTCTTGTTGTTACCATAAATTATTGGTCACCTATGGGAGATTTGTGTTGAGATTTATAATGTTTGAACACTCTAGTTGACTCAAATATAGGTAAAATGGATGATCTAAGTCTTTTGGTGCAATGATGATAGTGTGAGGTGAAAATGATGAATGATGTGGGGAGTGATATTTACAAATGTTTTCGGACAACACTTTTGACTGAAAGGTTTGATGTTTGGATGGTTTGATAAAAGATGTTTATGAACTTGAGAATCTTTAGGCTAGACTTATGACCTTCAAGATAAATGAGATCAAGGATGATAACTAACTTAGCCAAATGCATGGAAAAGGATTCATTTCACATACAAAATTAGCTAAGTTAGGAGTTAATTTGATTGATAGATGTCAAAGTCCAAAAGTGTTAGTGTATTCAAAAAATTTGTAATATTTGGTGAATTGAAGGATCAAATTTGATGGAGGGGTGAGTGAAATGTTTGACCCAATTTTGACCTAGAGTGAACCTTTATTTTCCAAGGCCAAGGTAGTGAGAAACATGTTACACCTATAAAGTGATCAAACCCTAAGGACTCAATGATTCTGGTAAAATAGAACTCAAATGATTTTCAAAATACAACCTAATGATTTTGACAATAGAATTCAATGACTTTGGATAATAGAACTCAATTATTTTGACAATAGAACTCAATGTTTGAAATTTTTTCCTTGTATGATAGCAGGTGTAAGGTAGAGTTGTTCAACTAGCGTGATCAATCACCAAATGGTCATGTTGGGTTCAATTTGTGAATTTATCTTACTTAATGAGTTCCTTTTTACCACAAACAGTTGTGTTGATTAAGTTTTCAAGCTAAAATGTTTATGTCCATTTTGTGAGAATCATGAGGTTGAAGCCATAATTTCCTATGTTGTCTTTGGAAAATATGGATTGAGATGTAAACCAAGATATTTAGAAATCTCTAAGGATATAAATCCTTAGGACACACATTAATATCAAGGCTATTTCAAAAGGTATCCCTATTTAGGCCAAAGTGTTTGAAATTTTGAGGAAGATCGTGAATGTTTGTTTTCAATATTTTGGATATAAGCAAGTTATTAAACTTACTCACAATCATTTACATTCCTAGGTTGAAATGGCCATACTTGTTGAGTACCCACTCAGATTTCTCTAAACATTAAGACATTGTGAATGGTTAGAGATTTGGCAACATTGGCTCCCGTCCATGACACACACTTCTCGGGACCACCAAATCTCAAAAGCTTGAAGATCTTAAGATCCGAAGGGTTTTTCTTTTTCAAAAATGAATTGTAAAAATGTGGGGTGGCTTCAAAATGACCATTCTTGCACCAACAAGTATTAAGGATTTTGGATTCTAAACAATGGTTTATAATAAGGGCTTCTAGTTCAAGGAATACTATGATAAACTCCCTCAAGAGGTCTCCCAACCCTTAGAACAAGGTATTTTTCCATCATAAAGATGCTAGGGGAGAGCTATCATGTACCACATCCCATTATTCATAATTTTTATCGCATCCACACATTTATATAGCGGTTCAAAAGAGCTTGGCTATAGCCTATTACCGTTTGGGTCATTCCCTCCTTTCAAAGCAGAGAGGTAGGCCCTTCTAAAGATAAACAATATAAAGGAAGTAAATTTGTAGTTTGATCAGCCAAGTTCACATGAAACAAGGAGAGCACACACACTACACCTTTTCCCTACACTCACAAGGGGTTCATTTTTAATCAGAAAAGAAATATGTAGGTGATTTTCCAAAGTGCTAAGGAATGTTTCTATTTCTCAAGATCATCAAGTGGCACAAGATAATTGAATACACATCCAATAACAATGTTGTAAATCAAAACACAAAAAACACTCATAAATTTTAACACCTCAAAGCAGTGATGAGTTTTTTTTAAGCCCCAAATGAAATGTTAAGGTGCCTTGTTCAATTTCAAAGCCCAAAAGACAATGATAAGGTGAGAGTTCAATTTTAATCCTATTTGAGTGTTTTTTTTAAACCCAATTGAAATTTAGTGAAGTCCTAAAGAATAAAGTAAAAATCATAAAAATTTGGGTTATAATTTCCCTAAAGCATCAAATGCTTGTTATAATCAAAAAATTATAAGAAAAGAATGTTTCTCCATTTTAACTTTGTTTCATCCAATCCTGCAAAACCTTGTTAGTTAAAAAACCAAAACAACGTTAGAGGCATGTTAGTACTCTCATAACTTGAAAAAATCAAAACACATGCTGAAAAATGATCGTTGAGTTTCTTACCAAAGTTAGGCGTCACTATACATGATAGTGTCACTCTAGTGAACAAGTGCATCACTCTATGGACAAAACAAAGAGCACAATAGCATCACTATATGCTCCTGCATTGCAATTTGTAAATCTTCAATACATCTATATTATATTAGCCTTACCATTTTTTTAATCAACATTGGTGTATTTAATTGACGTCATAGTTTGAAATGATGATAGCGTCACTATATGGCAATGCCTTGTAAAGGTGTCGTTGAAATTGAGTTGGGCATCGCTCCTTCCTGTAAAAGTCAAAATGAATAAAATTTGATCTAGAAATTGATTAAATTTGATCGATTTTCCCTCCTTCTAGCTCCAACATGTGACAGGCGAATTATTATGGGCTGATTATACTTGATCCATAAAGAATTGAAGCATAACGAGGCCACTAATGCCAATCTCAACAGGATCAATCAAATTGAAGTTAAACTAGACATTCATTCAAACAAAGCATTCAAAACTATGAAAGAATTGAAATTTCTACTCTAATCCATTCAAAACTTATCCCATTGTGGGAGTGGTGTCACGTTGATGTGGAATGGCAACCCTTTCCCAATCCCATGGATAAATGAGCTTGTTTCACCCAATTTTATTGAAGAAAAGTAGTGAAACCATGATGAGATGTGTATGAAAACATGATTTTAATCTAAATTAACATTATGCAAAAGCTAATCTAGCATGATTTATGCTAAAATTATTCAAATATACAAATGCTAAGCTAATAAAAATGAGATTTAAACTAAAAATATTCAAACCCTAGTTCTCTAATTAGCTAAATGGATGCATGGATGCCATTAATGGAAGCTAAGCTATTGTGCAACTAATTTGAACTAAAATATGCTAAATGTATACAAAGTATGAATGTGAGTGTGAGTGATTTCAACAATGTCAGTTTTATATTTGAAAGATGGATCCATTTGTCTCCAAATAGTGCTTTATTTATAGGAAAGCAAATGAGAAATGGAGGGTTGAGATTGAAAAAGATAAGCAATGGTCAAGGATGGAGGAAATAGGAGGCATGGATCTTGGATTTGTTGAAATGCACAAGACAACTGAGAGGGGGGTGAATTAGTTGTATGAAATTACTTTACTTATAACCTTAATCAATTCCACTTTAAATTAATCTATTATTAAGTGTAAACATGAAATGCAAATAATAGAAAGAAAACACCAAAGAAAAAAAATTTATCTAGAAAACCCAATGAGGGAAAAACCACAATGAGTATTAGCTCACAATATAGTAATAATGAAATACCTGATACAAAGGCTCATTGCTAGAGGACTCACTTCAAAGATACAAAGGCTCACTATCGACAATAGGACTCATTGTCTAGAGGGAGGCTCACTGCCTACAAAAAATAAAAGATAAATAAAGATCCACCACAAAGGTTCCACACATTCACAACTTGATGAAAAGATTGTAGAAACCATTAGCTCACTGCTTTCAAGAAACTACCACATTAAAGTACTGCTACCTTGATTCGCTCTTACACACTCTACTTTTCACAATTGTTCACACACTTCACTTACTTGATTGATTGATATCCAATTTGCAACATATTGATTTGATTTTATACAATCTTCAACCCTAGAAGCATTCTCCAAGGTCAGCTAAACATCCTTCAATTTACAAATTCAAATTAGGTCGGCTACTCAACATTCCTACGGTGGATAAGAATGAGAGAGGACAAATTAAAAATTTAATTAGGACCCAAAAATTATCTTGGATCAATCACACACTTCCTTAATTCGATGCAAAATATTTATGTAACATGTAGACACTGGGTCAACACAAACCTAATGAAAACACTAATGATATTTGAAGTACCCACATCTCCAGCAAGATGATCACATGTGGATCACTCAACACGCTTCACCAAAAATTTTAACATCCCTAAGAGCCCTGTAGGTACATCCACAACAGCTGCAACAATTTTCATTCATAGAGTATTCTTCAACAGTCCAACCAAACTAACTAGCAACACACAAGAGATCTGGATTAGGTCTTCTGGAGAGCCAAATCATAAGCACATTTGTCAAAACACATAAAGTATCAATATGAATCATCTCCCAGATCTGCAAGATTTGAAATAACACACTAGAAGACTTTGGAGCCAAAAAAATTCTCCCATCCTAAAAATAAATAGTTTCGTCAAACCAGTTCACACACCGCTAAACACATCTTTCACTCTACATCGATCCAAAAGCTAGAACTTAGGATATATTATCCATTGAATCTCATGATCACAACTATAGATTTGCATAGGCATAGGATCAACATAGAAGAAATGAAGATCACAATACTAGAGCACATTTAGAACACACACTTAACACTACCTTCATTATTTCTTAAATTTTCTCAAAAGAACTTGGAAAAAACATAACTACAACTTCATAAATATAGCTCCATTTACTCTAAGAATTTCTACTATATCTCAACTATATAAGTACCATCTTCAATCAAACTGAATTGTGTTGACATCGATGAAAACATTAATGATAAAACCATCAAACACATCCATACTTGCAACAATCTCCCCCTTTTTCATTGATGACAACACATGATGTGAAAAACCATCAAATACAACATACACAACCTCCTCCTTATTATTCTATCATCTCCTTTAGATTAGACAACCTGCATAATCATTTTTGCACTCTCTTCTTTCAATTTTTTCACATGACTTTCTCTCCCCCTTTGACATCAATAGAAAAGGAAATTTTGCATGAAAACTCTTGCCATATAAATCTCTATTCACTCCCCCTTCAGAATGCACCCACATAACATACTACAATAATCCAGCTCTTTACTCCCCCAAGGAGTAGACCACAATCATCAGTCTAGATCAAAAGAATCTGTGAATCCATTAGACTGATGCACCTCCATGTGCACTTAGTTCAAGGAAGGAGGGGAAGTAACCCATAACTTCCCTTTGAGATACTCAAAATTATCCTTTAGAAGGGCCTTAGTGAATATGTCAAAAATTTGTTCCTTGTTAGGTACATATTCAAGTCTAACTTCATTCTGCAACACCTTCTCCCTTAAGAAGTGATACCTCATAGATATGTGCTTTGTCCCAGAATGCATCACTAGATTCTTCAAAATGTTTATAGCACCTGTATTTTCACAAAAGATAGAGATAGGCTCATCACACATGACACCTATGCCCCTCAACATTTGCTTCTTCCAAAGTACCCATGTACAATAGGATGCTGCTACAATATACTCAACTTCTATAGTGGATAAAGAAACTGAATCCTATTTATTACTCAACCATGAAACTAATATTCCTCCAAGGAAAAATGCACTACCACTTGTACGCTTTCAGTCATCTACAAAAAAATCCCAATCTACATCAGTGTAGGCATTCAATTTGAAATCATTATCCTTTGGATATCGTAGCCCATAATCTAGAGTTCCCTCAAGATATCAGAAATATCCTCTTCACAACTGTAACATGTGATTCCTTAGGTTCTTCTTGAAATATTGCAACTAAACATATTGCAAGCATGATATCTGGTCTAGTACTAGTAAGATACAATAGTCCACCAATCATAGATTTGTACATGCTTTGATCAACTTTAGCAAATTCATCATTCTTACTCAACTTACGTTTGGTCACCATAGGGGTACAAACCGGTTTGGAGTCATCCATTCCAAACTTCTTTAACAATTCCTTAACATACTTAGAAAGTGAAATGAATAACCCCTTATCAATTTGATCTACTTGAAGTCCAAGGAAGAAATTCAACTCACCAATCATAGACATCTCAAACTCTTTTTGAATCTCTTTTGCAAATTTCTTACACATACCTTCATTTCCAACAAAGATAATGTCATCAACATATACCACAACTATCAACATTTTGTTTTTCTCAACTTTGAGGTAAATATTGTTGTCTGCAGACCCTTTGTTGAATCCTTGTTGTGTCAAGTATCAATCGTACCTTGCATACCAGGCTCTAGGAGCCTATTTGAGTCCATAATGTGCCTTTTTCAACTTGCAAAGTATGTTTGGTTGCTCCATATATACTTCTTCCGATTCTCCATTCAAAAATGTAGACTTGACATCCATCAAGTATACTTTGAAGTCTTTATGACCTGAAAATGGAAAGAACGCCCGAATGGCCTCCATTCTTCTTGTTGGTGCAAATGTCTCTACAAAATTAATTCCTTCAACCTATGAATAGACTTTGCATACAAGTATTTATTTATTCCTCACCACTTCATCATATTTGTTGGTTATTTTTATTGTAACTAGGTTGATCTCCTAATTTACCTATGGACTTGCCAATTACAATCAAGGGCACCTCAAAGGACTGACGAGGATTTTAACAAAACCTCCTACATTTTGGGCTCTACAAGACCTGGGAGGGTGGTCCCCTTAATGTGCTTACAACCTCTGCACCAATATTATAAACAACATTAACGATAATAGATAATCTCACTCAATAGCTCAATAGAATGGGATAAAACTGAATAGAATTGGTTGTTCATCAATAATATCGATCATTTGGAGCATGAGATAATTACAACACTTCATAGTGAAACATAGTCATTGATTTGCAATTTGTAACAAGCTCTAAGAAAATACAAACAAATATTGAACCTTACAAATAAGTACAACCTAGATTAATGCCATATACCATTGGAGTCAAATTCATAAGCATTTAAGGATTTATGATAGATTTAACACATGACATGTAGGATATCTGATAATATTGCCTTACAATATAATCATTATTTATTCTAACTCAATAGTTCTTATCAAATCCTTATATAGAACATACCCACCTATGATCCCATTTAAGCATTTTAATTAATTCTTTGAATTAAAGCTAAACTGAGAATCATACACACCACAACAGTGAGATGAATGAAACAACCCTTGATCATTTTATTCAAAATTCTGATATGCTTATTCAATGGAGAGACATTCGTTTTAAATAATTTCTTTTAATTCAACTGCCAGTACTGTCACAAAACCTCCAATTCACATGAGTTCAAAACCTACTACAGAATAACACGAAACCTAAATTGTATTTTCACTAAAACTATTAGGCTTTACAATTTGCTCTGAAACTTCACCTAGACTCGACCAAAATTGTCTAACTTGCTAACCCTTGACAATGAGAGAAGAAGAGAATATGTAGAGGAAAAGAAAGTTCCAAAAGAAGCCCTAAAGATGATCCAAAAATGCCATCTGGAAACACCTTCACCATTTATCATCAAACTACAAAGAATCTTCTCCTCCCCTGCAATAAACCTATTCTATCCCCAAACCTGCATTTGTTGTAAGTTGCCTTGCAACATAAAAAAATTCCATACGAGGAAAATTCCATCCAAATTTACCCAGCAGTTGAGAAATAGTTAAAAAAACTATCTTGCTCGTGAATACTTTGTGAAAGCCTTTTAAATTTATGTTTTTGCACTTTAGTTTATCCCAATATATTATATTTTCACTCACAGTCAAGTAAAACATTCTTCCTTCAGCAAATAAAATTTGAAATGAATATTTAATTCACTTTCTCCTTGTGCCATTTAAAATATTTGCATCTTATTTTCCAACACATAATATTTCACATGCATTTTACTACATTTTACACTTTCACCATTCAAAATAAAAACATGGGCCCATTAAAGTCTTCTCCCTATGCTCCATGCTAACACCATTTAAAATTAAATGGAACCCCCCTTGTAATTCACCTCCATCAGGCCTTTTATTTTTACCCCATTATGCATTTCATTTTATGTATTAAAAATATTTGAGAGTCTTAAATATAATGTCATGTCATGGGGCAACATTGTAGCATGTAAATTTTTTTCTCTAAAAGTAAATGAAAACTTTTAAATGCAAATCATCGGGAAGATAAAATGCCTCCCATTCCATTTAAAATATTTCGGGCCCACCACTCATAACTCATAGATGCTTTTATTCCACATCTTAATCTTTTTGTTAAAAATTTTAACAGGCTTGTAAAATTCTTACCCCAAGAATTCACTCAGGCCCACCACTCATTCCCCTCCCCATCACAATCACTAATGATCGGGCACCTTGGGATCACGATTTGGCAAGGAACAACCATGATTTAGCTGCACATCCATCCCTATCCTTTGTCATTGGATTTCATCTTGCCTCCTCCGTTTGTGTTTTTCCCTAATTTGATTTCACGTATTTGCATTTTTGCAACCATGGCGGCCAAACAATCTCTCAGCACAGCCTCTATCTCTTCCTTTTGGAATGTTTCCATTCCCTTCAATATAAAGTTCGACCCCTACTAGTTACATTTTCTTGAAGTTTCAAAGGCCCTTTTCACAAATTCATTTTGGTGTAATTTGCAACAAATATGGCATTCCATGAGATCACATTTATTTGGGGATTCACTGAACAACTTACATGCCTTGTCTCATGTTGCCACATCCTCTTCATAATTGCTTGAACCCCTCCCAAATATATGGTTTGTTGCTTTGGCGTCATTTGCATTTGCTTGAAATTTTCTGCGCATTTTCAAAAAACCATTTTATGCATCTCAATTATAGCCAGGCATGTGCCGTGATGGATGTAAATAACCTGTTCCAAATCATGGCTCCTCTGTCAATTAGAAAATAGAATTTCCTCAAACAATTATGATAAATTTTCTCATACACAGGACCTTGCATGTGAATGTTGCACCAACAATCTTCAAAGGCAGCCATTGAAAAGGTTGGTGTATATTTGTAGATGATAAAGAAAACATTCCTTAGCATTCTTCAACAAACTTTGTTACATTTTCTCATATGCAGGACCTTGCATGTGAATTCCATGGCGAGGGTTCTTCCCCACTACTATGCAAAGATTTGAACAAAATATTTCTATCTTTTGTGCCATGATGGATGCGTGTACCCTACTTCATTTTTCCCTTTAATGTTCGAGCATCATCCCTTATCAAGCCCGTGTCACTGCATGTGATTGAAGACCTCCAAAGTATTTTGAACAAATCCATTATTGTGTATGTGCATACCCTTCACTTGCTCTGAGTTTCTACAGAATTTTTGATGGTTTCCTTTGTTTACCCTACTGCAAGTAGTAGCTCTATCTCATGTGTTGCACTTTGTCCAGGAGCCCTGCCTTTTATACTTTGCATATCAGAAATTCTGATCCATTTCCTTGGGCGCCTCTCTATGCTTAATGCCAAGGCTGATCCTTTCAATAGGTGTGACAACTATTAATACATTCCTCTATTTTCCATTAGTCCAACATAATTATTTTTATCTATGCATGATATGCCTACTTCAAATGGCATTCCATCCAGCAATTACTTTATGCACTGTATCTTTTACAATATTAAGTTTGCTTATTCCAAATGGCAAACTAGCCCCCATCATAATAAATAGATACAATGATCTTATCCATACATCAGTCATATCTAAACCAAGGAATTTTATTACTTTTATGTAATCGAGGTAGGGAGGATACTGCTATAGGGTCTACATATAGTTTGCCAAAGATCTACTTAAAAGCTTCTAAGACTGTCCACAATTCCACATCGCTATGTTGCAACCATGGCACCTCATGGAAACACATGTTTGGAAACTCATGCTTTCAAACAGGTTCATGTGCATTGTTTCAATGCCAAAGCTTCATTGTTTAGTCATCCAAGATGCATTTCCTTATTAGTTGATTCCCCAATCTCACGTCAAAACTGCAGAGTGAACCCACCTCACAACTAAAATTTCCACAAAAGGAGTCTTCATACGAAACCGAACCCTCCATGATGCACAAATGGGTTTTCATTTTAGTAATCAGAATTGTTATTGTCATTACTAAAGTTCTCTCTCTATGCATCTTTGTCAAGCATCCCTTTGACCACAATAGTTTCTAGATGGAGTTATAAATCAAATACAATTGTGTACTCCTCATTATGACACCAAGAAGCCAATTTTCTCTTCTCCATAACACTCAGAAAACAATCATTAAATATATCTATTGTCTTCATTACCATTTCACTCATGCATCCAATGGAAAGAATTTCATGAATATAAACATGAAGCTTCAATGTTATTGCCCTGTCCAAAATGACTCATTTGAAATGACCAATATTACAACACATGTAATCTCACAACTAGGCCCCATGTGGGCCCGGCTTAAAAAAAATTCGTTCACAAACAAATTTTACCCTAAAATGATCAAACATAACCTTTGAATGCTCCAGAAGTGAAAACATAAATTGGGTTATCAATAAAATCTGCTTTCTGACATGTTTGCAAAATGAGCAACATGGGCCAAGTGGGCTCTAGAATCGATCTGGGAAACTAATCAAACGACTACCTAGGGCTATAAAAACTTACAAGCATGCAAACATTTGACCCGAGAATGAAATGAAAATGAAGGATCAAAGAAATCAATCATGAGGAAAAAGTTATTAACTGTCAAAGTTTCTTACACGAACCTTCTGCAACAACAGCCTATTCTGAACCAATTGACACTGACCCAATTGTCATTTTGCAAAAATAGCAAATCAACCCCTGGTGAGCTACCACTGGACATAGTAGATCATTTAGGTGCCCTGAGCATGTGTACAAAAGGATTTTTCTTGAACCATCACTGATCAAAAGATATGAAGTGTCAAATTTGACCACCTAGAAAAGTTTCAAAAACTGCAAGTGCAAAACAGGAGAAATTGCATTTGGTTTGGATCTGTTAAAAATAGAAAATCAGATCATGAGGCTCAAAAATTGAACATGTGAGCTCATCTTGGTATGGAGAATGCAGAACAATATTCATTCTGACTTGACAGTCATCCGGTTGCAAAATGCAAGCTCAAATAGGAGGCAACTTTACAAAACATAGTTTGTAGATAGTAGAAAAGTGCAAAACCCCCCCAACTTCACTTTTCGAAACCCTGACAAAAATAATTGTAAGAAGCTAAAAATTGACACGCATGTTCACATATGTCAATTGAATATGTTCACAAATTGGTTTTGCACAAAAATCAACAGGTTTCAAATCACAACCCTCCAAAGTGGGTCACTCAGACTGATTCTTCAAGTGCACTTCTGAAAGTGTAGAGGCAAATTTTTTGAAATGGGCATCTCAAATTTGCAAAATTTGAGGGTGCCATAAGTGGCTCCGACTTGGGATGTATGCCCCTTGTGGGCATATCAAGATTCCAGATCTTTGGGGAGTAGACCAAATTCTAAGTGCATTGGGTGTCCTTAAACTACTTTATTCATTCTTCTTTTCAACTTCATATGGTGACCCTAGGCCACCAAATGAAAATTGGGAATCAGCGTTTACCTCTGTCAAACACAATTCTATAAAAAGAGTTGATTTCCCTCAGCTCATGCTTGCATTTATCAAACCACAAAAACATGAACAACTACACCTTTGCAAACACAAGTGTCAGGCTACCTTTGGGCAATTAGAAACTTGCTCTATGTTCAACTTTTCCATCAAGTGGCAACCAGATCAAATAAGCCACATCACTGTTACCTTCTCCATCCTCTAACTTAGTATTAGGTGACATGATTTGAAGATAATGATCAAGACCATATAAAAACATAGTTTGATCACAACCATCTGCTTGATCAAACATGTTGATGTCTCCTAATAGGCAATCATATTCAACATCATCAAAATGTTCACACTCACTATGCATTTGAAAGGTAGGCATACTCTCAAAATATTGAGTATTATGTAGCAATAACCTATCATGTTCATCATTTGAACCATTCTCAAGCTGAAAATAACTTGCCTCAGTATCTTGCACATTGCCACAGTTTATGGAAACTCCTTCCAGCTGACAAAAATAGCACTCACACTCTGCTATATGGCTAGAACTATTGGGGTCAATCTGGTCATTAGTTTGCATGTCTAAATTTAAACCATTATAAGAGCTTACCAGAAGATCCAAGTCATCATGCAAACTATCTTCAAGTGTACGTAAAGAGATACAATTATACATTAGCACACTTTGCAACTATCCTTCATCATGCTGGTATTGAGATTCATCAGATATTTTTCATCATATGTAGTCATATTTTCATCCTCTAAACGCAACATATCATCATCTTCAATGATAGAAGAAGGCTCATCCACATAATGCGGTATCAGATCACTAATGAAATCCTGGTCACCCTTAACATTCTCTGTACAAACTGATACAACATTCAATTCATCTGAGTTCTCAACAAAGAGTGAGTTTTCTCTACACCAATAAGGATCATCATTAGTACTAACCGATGAAAAGGGAAACTCATCAAATAAGGGGTTTTTTCAAACAGTAATTGTTGATGCAAACATCTTTGTCCTCTCCACACAAAATTTTGAATTTCTTGCTACATCACTCATTTTTTATCCTCTAAACACAAGGTATCAACACTTTCAGTGTCACAAGCTCGCTTAACAGCAATAAATTCTAGTTTAGAAGCATAATCTGATTTCTCATTGAAATCAACATCTGTATTCACATTCAAAGGCTCATGGCTAGGATCATGGCTCGGCTCATGGCTAGGGTCATGCAAGTTAGCAGACAAAGACCTATTCAAATCTGCATTGAAATCTTCAATACTTGACTTGTTAGATATACAATCCTCATGGTTATCAATTGTTTCAAACTCATCAAAATAGATTTCTGAGTTTGCATCAACATGCTCATGGCTAGGCTCATCATACATTGCATCACTACCATCAAGTGGCTGCTTTTCTTCATCCTCATCATCATTGGAAAGAGAATCAGACTCACTTGCATTACACCTTGCATCTTGAAGGTCATCATCACTATCAAATTCAATAGGGACTGCACACAACAACTGAGAGTTGTCCTCATGTGCATATTCCTTATATTTTGTGGTCAATAGATCTATAATTTTTTCACAACTTAGTAGGTCATTGCTCTGATCTATCCTTTCACCCACTTCCTCTTCTTGACCTTCACTTGAAATAAAATTACTATCAAATTGCCAATTAGGGTATCCCAAGGTGTCTCCATCATCAAAATATGAAAATTCAATGGGTTGATCATAAATAGGAGCTCCCCGATCATATGAGACTAAATTGCTAATAACATTGTCACATACATGGTCACCATTTGTGATAACAAACAGATTGTTCACTTGTTCATTCTTACTCAATTTTGAGCTATCATAACAACAATCCACATCTCTTTCTACTTCAACATTAGACTAGGTGTCTTCACTGAGCTTGTCATTTGCATCCTCCTGAGGGTAGACATAAACATATTCTTTATCAAACTGAAAACCATAAATGGTCTCCTAATTGTAGCTACTTTTGGCTTGTATTTCAAACTATATTTCATCACATACCTCTTCATTTGCAGGTGATAAACTGATGCTCTCAAGAGAGTTCCCTAAATCAGAAAACTTCTTTGTCTCATCATAGAGACTTGCATCAGGACTACATTCCTCACATGTAGAATATACATAATCAATTGTATCATCATCTTTCTGATCACATTTCTCTTCTTCAAAGAGTGAATCCAACTGACATTCTTGATTATGTTCTTGGCTTGGAAGTCTCAGCTACTAATTTTCATTTGGGTATATTTCTTTTGTGAGTTGTTCAAAAACAACTTTCTCATCACTTGATGATGCATCCTTCTTGTCTTCAACCTTCTCAAGTGTGCACTTGTCTAAAGACCTATGATCATTTGCATTTACATAGCTACCGATTTCATCAACATGTTTACCCATAAATGAAGACAACAAACTTAACACATATTTAGTTCTTTGTTTCTCCAAACCATCTAAAAATGTATAAGCCATCTACATACTCAGTATTTCAAAATCTTTTAACAATGCACTAGACCCCTCTTCATAAGCCTCAAAGTACATATGAATACAGTTAGGTGTGCTAGGTCTGAAGCTTTATGGGATTAGTGACAAGGAAAAAACAAATCTATGACCAAAATCAACACTTGCCTCTTCATTTTGCTTTCTAATCTCTTTCAATATTTTTACAAGATCTAGAGGTTCTCTTGCAAATTATTTTCTATAAGCATTTGCTAATTTATCCCAGCAAGGGAATGATTTCTCAAGATAGCTTAAATACCAATCCCGAGCTCTAGCTTCAAGAGATCTAACAAAGAACCTCATCCACATATCCTGATGTCAAAATGAATGTTTCTCCATGAAGTTGGAAAAACCTTTAACATGCGCATCTCCTTCACAAATATTGTATCCATCAAATCTAGGCATCTTCTTATAGATTTGATTTGGCATGCATTCCACTTTTTAATCAACCAATGAAAAATCTAATTGAGCATAAAATGGGTCAAACGAACTAACAAATGGTGCAATGACTTGACAAGTAGAAACAGTTTGGTTGTCGCTTGACTGGGCTTGTTGAAACAGCTGGTGTCTTTCATCCATCTTTTCAAGCCTTCTTTCATTTCTATCATTCCATTCAACATTGAACCTGGGCTTATTAACTCTTGGGTTCTTACACTTTGGGGTATTAGATGCTTGGAGATCATTATAATATTGATATTTTGTGACAAGCTCAATCAAAGTG
Source organism: Sequoiadendron giganteum (assembly GCA_007115665.2). Lineage (NCBI taxonomy): Eukaryota > Viridiplantae > Streptophyta > Pinopsida > Cupressales > Cupressaceae > Sequoiadendron > Sequoiadendron giganteum. Next base: position 540,285,890 of record CM021104.1, on the reverse strand, counting down.
TTCACTGGTATAGCTACTTTACCTTGAAGATCCATGGATATTACAAATTAAGGCTCACTAATTGTGCATAATTACAAGAATGACCAAATCAAGGGTTACTATGACAATGGTTGACATAATGAAAACCTGGGCATGAGTCATATGACCATACAAATGGATGGAAACCCCTAAGATACATAGATGCATTGTAACCATCCATATAAGAAAATATTTGAGCACTAGACGAAACACTTTCAATGGAACTGAAATTACATTTAGCAGATCCAACAAATGGAAATGTGCAAAGTTAAATTTACTATCCTTTCCCTTTGGTAGTGCTAAATCACTATGTAGGGAACCAATTTTTTTTCTAAGAAGTTTGAATATGGTTTTCATACAAGAGTTTCTTGAAAACCAAGAGTGCAAAATACCTGGAATTGTTGCAACAACTGCAAATTGTTCTTTTGATTGGAAAAATTTTTAGATGTGGAACCATATTCACATCTTCATTAGGTTCTTTGGTAGAGTTGCCACCTCTTTGTAGAGGACAAAAATTTGAGCAACTGAAAATTCTTCACAGGTCAAATTTGTTCAAAAACCAGCATAATCACTACAACACCTCCTTATCCAACAATATGACATCATATGGATTCCTTCCTCAAACTTGCCAGTGTACTTCATCATAAGAGCTCAAATCTACTTCATCTCTACTATAAATTCTTCAGTTCTTTCTCAGTTCTTTTAAAATGGTGCATACTGGTGCACAGATCTCGGAGTTACCACTCACAATTTGTGAGATATTATGAAATAATCATGAAATATGAACACATCTAGACAAAAATTGCATTGAAAGATGAATTACAACAGATTCTCCAACAACAGTTATGAGAATTGACTCACTTGACAAGGAGATTAAAACTATCATAACAAGCTCATGAATCTATATAAGGCAGAATGATCTTCAACATTGTTCCCTAGCAGAGTTGCCATTTTGTTGGTTGTTTTTACTATAACTAGGTTGATCTCCTAATCTACCTATGGACTTGCCAATTCCAATCAAGGGCACCTCAAAGGACCTAGACCAACTAATGAGGATTTTAACAAAACCTCCTACAGTTTGGGCTCTGCAAGACCCAGGAGGGTGGTCCCCTTAATGTGTTTACAACCTCTGCACCAATATTATAAACAACATTAATGATAACAAATAATCTCACTCAATATCTCAATAGAACATGATAAAACTAAATAGAATTGGTTGTTCATTAGTAATATCAACCATTTAGAGCATGAGATAATTACAACAACACTTCATAGTGAAATATAGTCATTGATTTGCAGTTTGTAGCAAGCTCTAAGCAAAGATAAATAAATATTGAACCTTACAAATAAGTACAACCTAGATCAGTGCCATATACCATTGGAGGAGTCAAATTCATAACCATTTAAGGATTTATGATAGATTTAACACATAACATGTAAGATCTCTGATAATATTGCCTTACAATATCATCATTATGTATTATAACCCAATACTTATCAAATACTTATATAAAACATACCCACCTATGATCCCATTCAAGCATTTTAATTAATTGTTTGAATTAAATCTAAACTGAGAATCATACACACCACAACAGTGAGATGAACAAAACAACCCTTGATCATTTTCTTCAAAATTCTGATATTCTTATACAATGTTGAGACATGAGTTTTAAATAATTTATTTTAATTCAATTGCTAGTATTGCCACAAAACCTCAAATTCCCGTGAGTTCAAAACCTACTACAGAATGACACAAAACCTAAATTACATTTTCACTAAAACTATCAGGCTTTACAATTTTCTCTGCAACTTCACCTAGACTCAACCAAAATTATCTAACTTTCTAACCCCTGACAATGAGAGAAGAAGAGAATATGTAGAGGAAAGGAAAGTTCCAAAAGAAGCCCTAAAGTTGATCCGAAAATGCCATCTGGAAACACCTTCACCGTTGATCATCAAACTGCAAAGAATCTTCTCCTCCCCTACAATAAACCTATTATGTCCCCAAAACTGCATTTGCTGTAAGTTTCCCAACAACATTAAATATTTTCATGTGAGGAAACTTCCATCCAACTTTACCCAGTAGTTGAGAAAGAGTTAAAAAAAATATCCTGCTTGTGAAGACTTTGTGAAAGCCTTTTAAATTTATGTTGCTGCACTTTACTTTATCCCAACATATTATATTTTCACTCCCAACCAAGTAAACCATTCTTCCTTCAACAAATAAAATTTAAAATGAATATTTAATTCACTTTCTCCCTGTGCCATTTAAAATATTTTCCTCATCTTATTTTCCAACACAAAATATTTCTCGTGCATTTTACTATGTTTTACACTTTCACCATTCAAAATGATAACATGGGCCCATTAAATTATTCTCATTATGCTCCATGGTAACACCATTTAAAATTAAATGGGACCCCCCTTGTAATTCACCTCCATCAGGCCTTTTATTTTTACCCCATTCTGCATTTCATTTTATGTATTAAAAATATTTGAGAGTCTCAAATATAATGTCATAATGTCATGGGGCAAAATTGTAGCATGTAAATGTTTTTCTCTAAAAGTAAATGAAAACTTTTAAATGCAAATCATCGGGAAGATAAAATGCCTCCCATTCCATTTAAAATATTTTGGGCCCACCACTCATAACTCATAGATGCTTTTATTCCACATCTTAATCTTTTTGTTAAAAATTCTAGTGGGCTTGTAAAATTCTTACCTTGAGAATTCACTCGGGCCCACCACTCATTCCCCTCGCCGTTGTAATCACTAATGACTGGGAACCTTGGGATCGCAATTTGGCGGGGAACGGTTGTGATTCAGCTACACATCCATCCCTATCCTTTGTCGTTGGATTTCATCTTGCCTCCTCTATTTGTGTTTTTCCCTAATTTGATTTCACGTATTTGCATTTTTGCAACCATGGTGGCTAGAAAATATCTCAAGGCAGCCTCTATCTCTTCCTTTTGGAACGTTTCCATTCCCTTCAGTATAAAGCTCGACCCCTGCCAGTTGCATTTTCTTGAAGTTTCAAAGGCCCTTTTCACAAATTCATTTTGTGCATAATCTACAACAAATATGGTGTTCCATGAGATCACATTTATTTGGGCATTCACTAAACAACTTACACACCTTGTCTCATGCTACCACGCCCTCTTCATAATGGCTCAAACCCCTTCCAAATTATGGTTTGTTGCTTTGGTGTCACTTGCATTTGCTTGAAATTTTCTATACATTTTCAAAAAACCATTTTATGCATATCAATTAGAGCCAGGTGCATGCCTTGATGGATATAAATAACCTGTTCCAAATCATGCCTCCTCTATCAATTAGAAAATAGAATTTCATCAAACAATTTTGATACATTTTCCTGTATGCAAGACCTTGCAGGTGAATGTGGCACCAACAATCTTCAAAGGCATCCATTGAAAAGGTTGGTGTATATTTGCAGCCAATAAAGAAAATGTTCCTCAACATTCTTCAATCAACTCTATTACATTTTATCATACACAGGACCTTGCATGTGAATGCCCTGGCACAGGTTCTTCCCCACTACTCTGCAAAGATTTGAACAAAAGATTTCTATCTTTTGTGCCATGATGGATGCACGTACCCTACTTCATTGCTCCCTTTAATGTTTGAGCCTCATCCCTTATCAAACCCATGTCACTGCATGTGATTGAATATCTTCGAAGTATTTTCAACAAATCCATTATTATGTATGTGCATACCCTTCACTTGCCTGAGAGTTTCTACATAATTTTTGTTGGTTTCCTTTGTTTACCCTGTTGCAAGTAGTCGCTCTATCTCATGCTTGCACTTTGTCTAGGAGCCCTACCTTTTATACTTTGCATATTATAAATTTTGATCCATTTCCTTGGGTGCCTCTTTGTGCTCAATGTTGAGGCCAACCCTTTCAATGGGTGTGACAACTGTTAATACATTCATGAGTGATGCCACAAAGCTGGTTTACAATTTTTGAGAGGAACTGATTTTTGCTGAAATCACATATTTTTAGAAAATATAATGATTTAAGCCTTAAAAAGTTCCATTTTAAGGATTCCAATTGAAGAGGGTTTGATCAAACCACCTTAGATCAACCCCCTTGGATAGAACCTTGCTATTTTTAAATCATACTTATAAATGAGTCTTCTTTACACCTATCAAAATGCTGATAAAAAATCACTTTTGATTTACCTTTTGGGGGATCAAATGAATTCATTTAAAATTTATTTCAAATGATTATGGTAGTCATGAGAATGAGCTATCCAATGAATATAATTTTAATATGTTTTGGTTTTATTATGTATATGTTTTTTTAGTTTTATTAAACATAGGTTTTTCACTGAAAATAAAGCTCTTTTTTCTGCACATGTAGAAAAATATCAGATTATCAAAACAAAATTTTGAAAAATATGTTCGGGCTGGGTATTGATGTCCTTCATCCATTAAAAAAAAAGAAAATTTGATACATACAGAAAAAGTTATATTGTATACAGTCCGCCTATGTCTGAATTGTAATTGATTTAACTTAGAAACTTGATTGAGGAAAAAATATTCAATAAAACACTATAAAATGAAAGGAAAGTGCTAGATATCATAGTTACAAATCTAAATTCGAAAAAATTTAGAATTTTATCCTTCATACAAAAAAAGTTATGTTGTATACGGTGAGCGTCACTCCTTAAAAATATTGTTTTTTTAAATAACTAGTTTTTGAAGGTGATGGAAAAATAAGTGCAATCTGATTCCAAAAAAAATGAAAAAAATAAATTTAGAATCTACAGACAAAACATCACAAATAACTAGTTTTCATCATCTTCAAATTCCTCATAGTTTAGCCGCTATAAGAGCCCAAAAGTGAAGATTTAATTAAAAAATATTAGTTTGGTGTCCAGTTTGCCCAAAAATTGTAAAATAGTATTGTGGGATCACCCTCCTCTATTTTCCATCAGTCCAGCACAATTTTCTTTATCTATGCATGATATGCCTACTACAAATGGTGTTCCATCTAGCAATTACTTTATGCACTGTATCTTTTACAATATTAAGTTCACTTATTCCAAATGGCAAACTGGCCCCCATCATAATAAACAGATACAATGATCTAATCCATACATCGGGCATATATGAACCAAGGCATTTTATTACTTTTATGTAAGCGAGGTAGGGAGGAAACTGCTACAGGGTCTACATATAGTTTGTGAAAGATCTGCTTAAAAGCTTCTAAGACTGTCCACAATTCCACATTGCTATGTTGCAACCATGGCACCTCATGGAAGCACATGTTTGGAAACTCATGCTTTCAAACAGGTTCATGTGCATTGTTTCAACGCCAAAGCTTCAATGTTTAGTCATCCAAGATGCATTTCCTTATTCTTTGATTCCCCAATCTCACCTCAAAACTGCAGAGTGAACCCAACTCACAACTAAAATTTCCACAAAAGGACTCTTCATACAAAACCAAACCCTCCATGAAGCACAAATGGATTTTCATTTTAGTAATCAGAATTGTTACTATCATTGCTAAAGTTCTATCTCTATGCATCTTCATTGAGCATCCCTTTTACCGCAATAGTTGCTAGATGGAGTTATAAATCAAATACAATTGTGTACTCCTCATTATGACACCAAGAAGCCAATTTCCACTTCTCCATAGCACTCAAAAAACAATCATTAAATATATCTAGTGTCTTCATTGTCGTTCCACTCATGCATTCAATGGAAAGAATGTCATGAATATAAACATGAAGCTTCAATGTTACTGCCCTGTCCAAAATGACTCATTTGAAATGACCAATATTACAATACATGTAATCTCACAACTGGGCTCCATGTGGGCCCAACTAAAAAAAATCATTTTCAAACTTTTACCCCAAAATGATCAAACATAACCTTTGAATGCTCCAGAAGTGAAAACATAAACTGGGTTATCAATAAAATCTACTTTCTAACATGTTTGCAAAATGAGTAACACGGGCCAGGTGGGCTCTGGAATCAATTTGGGAAACTAGTCAAACGACCACCTCAGGCTATAAAAACTTACAAGCATGCAGAAATTTGAACCGAGAATGCAATGTTAAATATGGATCAGAGAAATCAATCATGAGGCAAAATTTATTAACTTCCAAAGTTTCTTACTCGAACCTTCTGCAACAGCAGCCTGTTCTAAACCAATTGACACTGATCCAATTGTCATTTTATAAAAATAGAAAATCAACCCCTAGTGAGCTACCACTGGACATAGCAGATCATTTAGGTACCCTGAGCACATGTGCAAAAGGAATTTCCTTGAAAAATCACCGATCAAAAGATATGAAGTGTCAAAGTTGACCACCCAAAAAAAGTTTCAAAAACTGCAAGTGCAAAACTGGAGAAATTGCATTTGGTTTCGATCTATTAAAAATAGAAAATCAGATCATGAGGCTTAGAAACTGGACATGTGAGCTCATCTTGGTATGGAGAATGTAGAACAACATTCATTCTGACTTAGCAGTCATCCGCTTGCAAAATGCAAGCTCAAACAGGAGGCAACTTTACAAAACAGTTTGCAAACAATAGAAAAGTGCAAAAACCCCCTAGCTTCACTTTTCGAAACCCTGAAAAAACTAATTGTACGAAGCTGAAAATTGACATGCACGTTCACATATGTCAATTGAATATGTTCACAAATGGGTTTTTCATGAAAATCAACAGGTTTCAAATTACAACTCTCCAAAGTGGGTCACTCAGACTAATTCTTCAACTGCACTTTTGAAATTGTAGAGGAAATTTTTTCGAAATGGGCATCTCAAAGTTGAAAAATTTGAGAGTGCCATCAATATTCATTCAGCTTATTTTTGAATATCCATTTTGAACCAATTATATTCTTGTTTACAAGTCTCATTCTTCTCTATCTACTGCAATTCCTCTTTCATTGCTCTAACCCAACTCTCATCATTACATGCTTCACTCAAAATATTAGGTTCTATCTTAGAAAGTAAACACAAGTTTACCTCAACCAATTTTCTTCTTGTCTTTGCACCTTCACTTATGTCTCCAATTATATGTTCCTTCGGATGATTTCGCTGTACATATTTGGGAGTCTTAGGTGTAGGTTCTAGAATCTCCTCTATTGGATGTTGTGGTTGTGTTTCTGATATGTGGTTGTCATTGATGTCAACACTATTAGCATTGATGCTTTGAAGGTTGTATATGTCGAGGATATTGAGAAAATTATAATAAATATGTTGAAGGCTATCTATGAAGCTATGAAGTTTAGTGTGGTGGAAAATTTAGTATGTTGCTATTCAAGAGTTGCAGTTTAAAGCTTTTATTGCTAATCCTATCTAGTTTATACTCTGAAAGTTTCATAGGTGTGCATCAAGATTTGTACAAGTTTTGAGTTTTTGTGTTCTTGCAGTCATTCTGTTGTTGTAGCTGATGTTTTTGGAAGAAGAGAATGTAATTCTAGTAATTATATTTGTTGTGTATGCTTGTGTGATGTTCATTGATGTTTCTAGATCATTCTCTATCCTTGTTGCACATCCACATTTATCAGAGTGATTGTGATCAGATATTTTTCCATTGTGTGTTCGCGTTTTTATGTTCTTGGCCGACATGGTGGTTGTAGCATGTTGTGGATCCTCATGGATTAATCTTTTGATGTTTGGCATGTTCAAAGAATTTTTTTAGGTCTTCATTATTTTGTGACCAACTTTAGCTGGTGCGCATTGATATTTGTTCATGAATTTGGCTGAAATTCTAGGACAACTGATTCAATCCCCCTCCTCTCAGTTGTCTATTCTTGTTTTTCCAACAATTGGTATCAGAGCAGGTTCCTCTAAAGAAGTCTAATAGCTTGAGGCGATCTGAGATGGCATCATACAAGAAGGATAGTCCTAGATTTGACGGAACAAACTACTCTCTTTGGAAGGCTAGAATGGAATGTCATTTGAAGTGCATTGATGATCCCTTCTGGAAGATTACAAAGAATAGATATACTATTCCTCAAAATGGTCCCTCTACTCCTGATGAGATTAAAGAAGCTGAAACAAATATTAGGGCTATAGAAGCATTATTGAGTGCTCTAACTGATTCAGAGATGAAAAATGTAATGGGTCTGAAAATAGCATATGAGATCTGGAAGAAGTTGGAGACATTGTATGAAGGAGATGCACAAGTAAAAGTTTCCAAGCTACAAAGTTTGGAAGGCAAGTGGGAAAACTTGAAAATGAGTGAAGATGAAAACATTATTTCTTTCATGCAAAAAGTGAATGAACTAGTGCTGGGTATTAGATGTGTCGGTGGAATCTTGGATGAAGAAGAGATTGTGGTTAAAGTTCTTAGATCATTGCCTACTTCTTAAAAAAAAAATCTCATGCTATTAAAGAGCTCAGGATAGTAACAAATGTGACAAGAGACATGTTGACTAGTAAGCTTGCTGCTTTTGAATTAAGTGAATTTGGTGAATATACTCCTAAGATAGATTTTGCATTCAAGGCTACTGTATCCAAAAGAAACCAACAGAGATATGATCTGGGAGAAAGTTCTAGAAAGACATTCAAGTATGAAGTTGAGATGAAACAGATTGAAGATGAAGAAAGAGAGTGAGAAGAGTTGGAAGCATTGATTGTGAAAAGAGAAGCCAGAGGACAAGGTAAGTATAAAGGAAAGTTGCCTATTAAATTTTTCTCTTGCAATAAGATAGGTCATTTTGCATCAAGGTGTCCTAAAAGAGTTCCTAGGTTTAAACTTGATAAGACTAGATTTTAAAAGAAATGTTATTATGTTGAAGAAGGTGCTACTGATGATGAATCTGATAAAGAAAATGGAAATGAAGATGGATGGGTATTCATTGCTATCAAGGAAAATGGTATGGTGTCCACTGAATTTTCTAGTGATAAGAATATTGAGAAAGCTCTTGTAGCCAAAATTGATGAAAAGGATGAATGGGTAATTGACAATGGATGCTCAGATCATATGACTAGTGAAAAAAGAAAGTTTATAAGCTTGGAGAAATATGATGGTGGTGTTGTAAGATTTGGAGATAACAATGCTAGTGTGATTTGTGGAAGAGGCACTATTTCTCTTGGTGGTAAATATAATACTAATGATGTCCTTTATGTTGAAGGATTGAAGCATAATATGTTGAGTGTTGGAGAGATGCTAGATAAGGGATACAATATTCATTTCAAAGATGGTAAGTGTAGGATACTGGGAAGTTACGGAAATATAATTGCTTTAGGTACAAAGACAAGAGGTAATATTTTTCACCTGAGTGCTACTAGTGAAAGTTGTTTAATTTATCAAGTTGACGTAAGTTGGTTATGGCATAAGAGGCTATGTCATGTGAATTTGGATAGCATTGTCAAAGTAAGCTCCACTCAAGCAGTTAGAGATCTTCCTAAGCTAGTGAAGCCTACTAACACCATATGCAAAAAAATGTTAGATGGAAAAGCAGACTAGAATTTCTTTCCAGAGCAAACAAAATCATTCTAATGGAGTACTAGAGTTGGTGCATACTAATCTATATGGTCCCTCCAGAATCAGAAGTCTACAAGGAGGAAGATACTTTATGTTTCTTATTGATGATTACTCTAGGATGATATGGGTTGCTTTCTTGAGAGAAAAACATGAAGCATTAGAAAAGTTCAAAAGTTTGAAAGCTACGGCCGAAAATGAGATACGCTTGAAGATCAAATACTTAAGGCCAGATAGAGGTGGTGAATTCACTTCTCAAGAGTTCAATTATTTCTATGAAGAGCATGGAATCGAAAGATAGTTATCCGCTCCCTAGACCCCTCAACAGAACAGAGTTGTTGAGAGAAAGAATAGAACAATTCTAGATGCTGCTAGAACTATGATGTTGGAAGGTAATGTTCCTCATATCTATTGGAGAGAAGCTATAAGTACTATTGTATATACTATTAACCGGGTAAATGTCAATGGTAATTTTGGTAAGACTCTTTTTGAGTTGTGGTTTGGTTATAAACCTACTGTTAAATATTTCAAAATATTTGGAATTAGATGTTATATCAAGAGAGACAAAAATATTGGTAAGTTTGATATTAGGAGTGCTGAAGGAATCTTTCTGGGTTACTCTACTAAGAGAAAGGCCTATAGGTGCTATAATAGAAGATTGAGGAAAATGGTTGAAAGTTAAAATATCAGAGTTGATGAAGACACTACTAGATCATCTAGATACTATGGATATGATTCAATGACCAACATGATACTACTGATAATGGAAAGAATTATCAGACACAGAATCAAGTTCAAATTGTTCTGGTGAATCAAGAGAATCAAGAAGGAGAAGCCAATGGAAGTGAAAAAGAAAGAACAAAAGAACCATAAGTTCGAGAAAATCCTAAAGTTCTGAGGTATGTAAAGCTAAATCATTCTGAAAATTAGATTATAGGAGATATGAACAAAGGTGTGCAAACTAGAAGAAGAATTACAGAAGAGTATTGTCTAATTTCCAAGACTGAGCCCAACAATTTCAATGAAGCATGTAAAGATGAATATTGGATGGAAGCAATGAAGTAAGATCTGATGTAGATAGAGAAAAATAATACATGGATTCTTGTTCCTAGACCTCAGGATAAAAATGTGATTGGAACCAAATGGGTCTTTCGGAATAAGCTGAATGAACAAGGTGAAGTGGTTAGGAATAAAGCAAGACTGGTATGTAAAGGGTACTCACAAATGGAAGGTATTGATTTTGAAGAAACCTTTACCTCTGTTGCTAGAATTGAAGCTGTAAGATTATTTATTGCTTATGCTGCTTTTAAGAACTACAAAGTCTATCAAATGCATCTAAAGTCAGCATTTCTAAATGGTAAGCTAGAAGAAGAATTTTATGTTGAGAAACCAGATGGATTTCAATTAATTGATAAGGAAGATATGGTTTTCTGATTGAAGAAAACACTATATGGACTCAAACAAGCCCCTAGAGCGTAGTATGCTAGATTGGATAAATACTTGTTGAATCTTGGATTCAATAAAGATACTGTTGACAGCAAATTTGTATTTCAAGATAGATTAGGATAAAGAGTTGATTTTTGAAGGTGATGATGACTTATGTATGAAGTTTGTTGATGAAATGAAAAGTGAGTTTGAGATTTCAATGATTGGAAAGAGAAAATTCTTTTTAGGATTAGAAATTACTCAGTTAGATAATGGAATATTTATATCTCAGTCCAAATATGTAAGAGAGCTACTAAAAAAGTTTGGCATGGAAGACTCAAATCCAGTTGGTACACCCATGGTAACCAAATGCAAGTTAACATAGAATGATGATCCTCCTAAGTAAAATCAAACAAGATACATGTCATTGATTGGTGGATTACTCTATTTGACTAAGACCAAACCAGACATCATGAATTATGTATGTATGGTTGTTAGATATCAAGTTGATCCAAAGGAATCCCATGTGACTGCTATGAAGAGAATCTTCAGATACTTGAAAGGGACAATTGACTTTGGTATTTGGTATCCTAAAGATCATGATCTTACTTTGAGTGCCTTTATTGATGTTGATTGGGAAGGAGATGTGGATGACAAAAAAATTACTAGTGGTGGTGCATTCTTTTGGGAAAGAAGTTGTTGTCCTGGTTAAGTAAAAAGCATAATTCCATTTCCTTATCTATTGCTGAGGTAGAATATAATTTTGTTGGAAACAAATGTACTCAAGTAGTATGGATGAAGCAAATGAGAGATATTAGAATTAAGTATGATGAGGTTGTTGCTATATTTTGTGATAATTCAAGTGCCATAAACATTTGTAAGAATCCGTTGTTGCATTCAAAGACAAAACATATATCTAACAAATATCACTTTTTGAGAGATAAAGTGAGTGATAAAGAATAGATTGTAGACATATTCACTAAACCATTACCTAAGGATACTTTTGAGTATCTCAGAGGGAAGTTAGGGGTGATTTCCCCTCCTAACCTAAACTTAGATACAATTCTTTGCATTAATCTATGCATCTATAGTCATATCTTTATCCAGATTGATGTTGTGGTGGCTGCTACTCAGGGGGAGTAGTCAGATGATTCAGATATGTGGTTCACATATTGTGTACATTTTCCATTCATGTCAAAGGGGGAGAAGAGAAATGTGAAAAAACTTGTAAAAACCTTGGGGGAGAAGAGCAGAGAAGAGTAATGCAAGGAATAGAAAAACAATATGAGAAGAAGGGAAGTCTGTTGAAAGAAGAGTTAGTTGTGTTGATGGTATTTTTCACATCATGTGTTGCCATCAATGTCAAAGAGGGAGATTTTTGTATGTTGTGGTTGTGTTGTTGATATGCAATGTCATTGATGTCAACACTATTAGCATTAATTTTTTGAAGGTTGTATATATCGAGGATATTAAGAAATTTATAATAAATATGTTGAAGGTTGTTTGTGAAGCTATGAAGTTCATTGTGGTGGAAAATTTAGTATGCTTTTATTTAGGAGTTTCAATTTAAATGGTTTGTTTCTAATCCTATCTATTTTATGCTCTGGAAGTTTCAGAGGTGCGCATCAAGATTTGTCCAAGTTGAGAGTTTATGTGTTCCTATAGTCATTCTGTTCTTGTAGATGATGTTTCTAGAAGAAGATAATTTAATTATAGTAATTATAGTTGTTGTGTATGCTCGTGTGATGTTCATTGATGTTTCTAAATCATGCTCTATCCTTGTTGCACATCTGCGTTGACTGGAGTGATCGTGATCATATATTTTTTCGTTGTGTGTTCGGGTTTTCATGTTCTTGGCTAACATGGTAGTTGTAGCGTGTTGCACATCCTTGTGGATTAATATTTTAATGTTTGGCATAGTCAATGAAGTTTTTTTAGGTCTTCATTATGTTGTGACCAAGTTTGGTTGGTGCACATTGAGATTTGTTCATGAATTGGGTCGATAGTTTGTAATTTATTCTTTTATTTTTGGTTGACAAAGTTGTTGATGTAATTCCATGGAGTAGATATATAAGAGCGATTGTTTCTTTTATTTTGAAGTGCGTGGTGCATGTGAGCATGAAGTGTGTATGCGAAATGTGAAAATAAAGAGTATATCATTTGATTGCAAAGAATAGTGTGAAGAAGATTGAGAATAGTGTGAAAAAGTGTTTTTGTGCCTAACCAAAACTGTCATTAGGTTTTTGAAGAAGCTAATTTCTCAGTTCAATCACCTCAGATGGATTTAATATGAAATTTTTATGTAAGACAGTGAATCTTCTTTTAGAAGTAATCTCTAGGAAGTGTTCTTGAATGCATGTGCATTCCTTCTTCATTTTCATTATAATTTTAACAAGTATAACTTGTGGATAAACCTCCACCATAGTTTTTCCCCTAACAAGGTTTCCATGCAAAAATATTGCTATTATGTGTTGTTTTGATGTGTTGTTGATTCAAGTTTTTACTGTTATTTATCAAATATGAGATTAAAGTTTAATAAGGTTAAATAAGTGTTAAACTTTGGGACAATTGATTCAGCCCCCCTCTCAGTTTTCTATTCTTGTGTTTCCAACATCCTCTTCATCACTTTGTTCTTTCTCTTCCTTTTCTTCTTCTTCTTTCACTTTCCCATAGATAGGATCATCTCGTTCAACTTCACTTATTTATATAGGTCTATACATAGATTCATCAACTTTTACATTAGCACTTTCAACTATTTTCCTTAGTCTTTTATTAAAGCATCTATATGCCTTGTTTTTATTTGAATATCCAAAAAATATTCCTTCATCACAACTAGCATCAAACTTTCCAAGATTCTCATCTTCTCTTTTAATTTACATCTTCTTACAAACACTTTAAACTATTTAACAGTAGGAGTCTTACACGTACATAACTCATAAGGAGTCTTAGTGTTGTTACCTCTAATCTGAACTATGTTAAGAATGTAAACAAAAGTGTGGATTTCTTTTCTCTAGTACATACCATGAACATTTTCTTCTTTCATCATAGTTCTAGCAGCCTCTTGAATACTTTGGTTCTTCCTTTCCACAACTCCATTCTACTGAGGGTTTCTAGAAGCATAATAATGTCTCTTTATGCCATGTTATTCAAAGAATGCATTAAACTAACCAGAAGTGAATTCTCCACCTCTATCAAACCTTAAACATTTGGTTCTTAGATTTTATTCAATCTCTACTCTTGCCTTGAATACCTTGAATCTATTAAGAGCTTGAGATTTTTCTCTAAGAAAAGTAACCCATGACATCCTAGAGTAATCATCAATCAAGAGCATAAAAAACATATCATCATTAAGGATTCCTATTCTTGTAGGACCACAGAGGTCTGTATGAATTAAGTCCCACATTCTACTAGATTATTGTTCTTTTCCTCTAAACCTACTTCTTGTTTTTTTTCCCAACTAACAACTCCTCAAAATTGAATTTGAAGGCTTTTTTATTCTAGATAGATCTCTGACAACTTCCTTTGAATTGATCCTAATGAGATTGTTGAAATTTACATGTGGCATCCTCTGGTGCCCTAGAAAACTTTCATTAATCTATGAAAGAAAACACTAACCATCACCACTCTTAAGTTGATAGATGTTTTCATGAGCTATTCCTACTGCTACCATAGTTTTGGATCCTTTTATGATCTCACAGGTGTTATCCTAATACGCAAGCTTAAATCATTTGCTACACATTTTTCCAACACTTAAAAGATTATTCTTTAAACCCCTTACATAATAGACATCATCAATACTATGTTTTCTATCAAAACTAATTGTTTCTTTACCAACAATCCTAGCACCAGAATCATATCCAAACATAACTATTCCTCCATCATATTTGTCAAGTTTAGTGAACTTACTCTTATATCTAGTCATATGATTTGAACACCCACTGTCAATTACCCAAAATTCTTCATCTTGTCTAGCATGAAAAGTAGTCACCAGAGTACCTTCCATCTCATCCTTCTTTCTCTCTGGGCCAGATTCATTTGCACATTTTCCATGGTTAGAAGATACAACTTTACTTTCTAGGGCTATAAATAAACATTCATCTTTATCCTCCTCAAAATCATACTTATCATCAGAAATTCCTGCATATTCTTTGACATAATACAATTTCTTGAACCTCTTATACTTCTTATCTTTGTGATTACTATTATCCTTATTCTTCTTGTATGTAGCTCTATTAGGAAATCTAGATGCATAATGACCAATATTTCCACAACTGAAATACTTAAAGGGAAACATACTAATGAAGGGTACTCCCCATACAATATAAAACTCACAAAAACAATAGATAATGGTGTGAACCCCAATCCTATTCCTACACAAAGACAACAAAAAAACACATCAGTGAGTTCATATGCAAGTTAGAAGAAGGATTCCCCATGAAATCCATTTACAATACTTAAAATAGGAAAATGAAGAACAAAACATGTAAATATGAATGAAATCCTAATTAAGCATGCAAACTCTTGATCCCATGGGAGAGTTGGTGCCAATTGGTGTGTTGAAATTAGCCCTTTCCCAACTCCTTTGTAAGCTTTGTGATGATTTGTGGATGATTGAATCTCCTTGATGAAATTCAAGCATAACCTAGCTATGAAATGGACAAAATTAGCTATCAATGTGAAGAGAGTAACTTTTCTCTAAGTGTGGATAAGGATGAATATGAGTATAATAAGTTTACTCAAATTTTGGATGTTAGAATGAGAGGAAGAGTTTCTCATTTATAGATTTCCAAATTGGAAGAATGAGTGAAATTGAGCAATGTGGGATCATTCAACATCCAATGGCCAAGTGCCACTTGTCAAGATGTGAATGGTTGAATGTTGTGGACATTTTGGTCAATGTGCATGATAAATGCCATGAGATTCAAATTTGAAATTTGAATGTGACATGTTGGAGGGAGAGAAGAATGGAGTTAATGTCACTTGGCTCAATGCACAAGGACATGTAAGAGGAGTGAATGCTTTGTTGGAAGTACCCATCCCTTTTTGAAGGGTTTTTTGAATTTAAAGATTATTCCACAAAAGATGCCATTTTGAATGGAAATTGATGAATTAATAAATCAAATAAATTGATTTATTGTGCAAGTTGCAAGATCTAGAGGATTGGAGTGATTAGGATTAACATTAATCAAGTTTTGATTAATTAAGAGGGGGATTAGCTGATTTGACTATTTTGACTTAGATTTTAGGATTTAAATAAATCAAAGTTGAGAGGAATAATGATTTTAGATTTAATTAAATAAAGATTGATTTATTTAATTAAAGGAGAATGATGTTGGATTTAAACTAAATAAAGATTTATTTAATTTAAATGAGATGAATTTAGGGATTAATGAAATAAAATGATTTATTTAATTAAAAGGGGGATTAAAAATTAATTAAATAGAATTGATTTATTTAATTAAGATATGAAGAGTGGTGAATTTAATCAAATACAGATTATTCGATTAAATGACAAGCAAAGGAGATGATTTAGGAAAAAATGGTGTTAGTAAATTAGGATCCAGTGTATCGGATCGAATTTTAGATTTTCCATGTCTACATTTTTCCCCTCTTTGAAGCAATGTAGTTGTTAGATTGGTTCAAAGAATAAACTGATGTGATCAAAGTTCAAAATTTTTAGCATTTTTTGAATGCCCCATTATTGCCCCAATAGAAGGATTATGCTGATATATTGCCCCCTTGAGAGATCAAGCAAAAATTTTCAATTTTCCAATTGAGATCGCGATAAAATGTGAGAGGAGTGGTTCTATTGATCAAAGGATGAAAGATAATTCTTTGATGTAGACAATTCTAATGATGTATAAACAGTCATCAGCCATGGGTAGCCTCATGTATATTTTGAGATCTCACACCTACTTTAGATAGAAATGTTAGTAAAGATAGAAGAATAAGAAGAATAAGATGGATGGAAGGAGGATCCAACAAGCCTACATTATGATGATGATGATGATTTTCTTACCAGGATTTGGGATTTTCAAAGGGCCAATTACTTTATGTTTGATAACAAACGTAGGTACGATGCATCAAGGTATAGAGAACCAAGATGGAATTGTACCTAGTGTGATGGACTTTGACTCGACAATCAGATAGGAGTATTCTTGTTCACACTTAACATACATAAATGTTGCTAGGACGGACCTAACAAAGAAAGTATTGGCCAAGTTATTTTACAAGAGTATCCAACAAGTACAGTAGATGAAAAGATAATGATCATTGCCCCATTCCTTTCTCTCTAAACCTGTTTTGTTTAGGCATCATCGAGAGGTCCTTGGAATGCATGCAAAATAAGATAAGTCATAAAGATCAAGGAAAAATTAAAGAAACAAGCTAATGTTATTCATACTACTAGGTAAGGCTAAATTACTGCAAGATACCTGATGCTTATGTCCATCATGGGAAGGATACATCATAGGACATGTTGTGATCAGGGTTTTGGTGAGACTTATTAGGTGATAAGCTATTGATACTCTGAGTTGATCAACTTGATTTCATACTAACCTAGACTTGAGACTTTGACAATTAGGGTGTTCACTTTGGAAATTGCTAGAATTGCTTTTGACTGACTCACCAAAGGATGAAGGCGATGATTGATTTATTAGGAATGAGACAATCGTGGGTGAAAGTGAGATGAGGCAGGTGCACCATTTTGGGTTTTTCAAATGTTTTGAGGCTATTTTGATTTTTCAATGTTTTTTTATTTTTGAGATTTTATGAATGTTTTTGGATTTTGTGTCTCGGAGGCCGATTCAAGGATGGCCTTTTCTACATTTAATCTCAGAGATGACGTAGTTCGGATGAAAATTGACCTGATTGCTAATGAGATAGATGGGCAAATAGATTGACATTGCAATAGACACCTAAAGGACTAACCTAAATGTCTCAGGGGATGATTAAAGATCAACCTTGCCTACATTCAAGCTCAAAGATGACGTAGTTGGGTTAAGATGATGCTGCTTTTTAAAAAAAAAATTATTTTGGATTTTGACATGTTTTGGATATAGATATGATTTGGATGACACTAGTGCTTTGTTTTGCGATTTTGTTGGAACCCAAGCTAAATTTGATTGATCAAATCAATGGATTGATGATGATAACATTGTTGAGGATACACAACAATACAAGGATAGTGTTAAGCAACATGAGGATTGGGAAGGATATCTCAAGATGATGATGAATTGTTTGGATTTTGATTGATTGTGATTTTGAAGCTTGGTTTGGAATAAAATTATTTTGATGATTTGATGTGATGTTGAAGTACACATTAGATGTGATTGATATTGATTGTTTGGATTGATGTTCGATGAAAGATAAAGCTTGATAAGGAACATCTTTTGGTCAAAATATGCCATGGGCTAGTGTTTTGGATTCTTTTCTCACAAATGCTTTGACCAAATTGATTTCATATTTTCCAATGTTTGGATCACCACATAAGTTGGAGGATACAGATCAAGATTTATTCCTGAAGTAAGATTTAAATATCTGCCCCCAGTGTCTACCAATGTTTGAAAGGACATGGGTGGATTCTTGGATAGGTGTATGGATGGATGGATATGGATCATCTTGTGATAAGATAAGGTGTTGAACAATGGATGCTCATTTAGATAATGCTTCAAGGCTCAGATAATGTTGGGTAGGATAGGATCAATGAAAATGATGACCCATGTCAAGATGTTTACCATTAACCAAGTGTAAAGTGTGCACCAAACCTTCATCAAGATCAAGATAAGGTAGATAGATGGTAATGGGTTGGATAAACGGTTCATGGATGAATGGATGATATGGTTGGAATGTTGGCTTTATTATGGATGTGATAAGATGCTTTCTCTTGAAATGGCACATGTAGATGCTCGATTCTACACATGATGCCAATTTGCTAGGTTTTCATCATGATACTTGTTCAAAGTGCCATTGAAGTTGTTTTCACTAGAGGATGATTTTTTTCTTTACTTTTTTTCAATCCTTTTTCTGATTTTTTTTTTTTGATTTTTTATATTTTGGATTTTTTGGATTTTTTCTAAGAGATTTTAAGCTTATGTTGAACCACTTGGTGGTGTTGACATTGGTTCTTCTTTCATAATGTGCCATCGATATCCTATTTGAAGTAGTTGCTTTTCTAAGATATATGCACTTGAAAAGAACTTTTGAAATTTGTGATCTGCTTTGCTAATATCGGAGTTAACTTCGTCTTTGTGCGCACATCACAATAAAGTGCCTTTTGAATCCTTATGATGAAGGGTCATTGCCAACACATGGCCAATGTTAGAATTGGATATCATGCATGGAGGCATGGATGGTGGAGTGTGTTTAGGAATAAAAGATGGATTGGTTGATATTTTGGAACCTTTGACTCTCCAAACTTGGGAAGATGAGCAATGATGGGTGGATACGAAAGTGTGTGTGTAATTAGGACCAACTACTTGATATACTTTTTACGTTTCTTGAGAAGCTTGATTTTTCCTTTGTGGAGATCTTTGATGGATACTTGCCCATTTTTTTTTTCCCCATAGTTTCTTTGACTAATGGAGTTTGATAGGGATAATATTTCTTTGTATTTTTGGTATCGACTTGAATTTGATTTTTCCTTCATGCTTCGCTACTTCTTTTTCTTTGATTTCGTTCTTCATGCTTTGATTCAAATATTTCTTTTTATGTTGATCCCAATTCGTGGATGGGGTGATGGGTGGACGATGATTCATAACATTGCAGGTTGTAGCATTGGCATTCGTTTTGTAAGTGTGAATAAGTGAAATAAGTGAAATAAGCACAAAACACTTCTTAATACGACATTATATCAATAGATAAGTTAAATGAATCAATTCAAAGAAATTATCTATCAAAAGCGTCATATTGCTCTCTATCTCCAAAGATTTATTAAATCTAAATTGCTCTTAGATTGTTAAGCAAATAAAACTATTAAAATGACAATTCAAAGAATGAGAAGATGATAATGCAATACTAAATGATAAATCAATTAAACTAGCATGATATGAAACAGATAATTGTAGCTATAGGAGGCAGCCATGGTTGAAAACTTGATTGCTTGATGCTTGATATGTGAATGCTTGATGCTTTGATGCTTGAAATCCTACAGAGTAAGAGTGCAAATGTTAGATTATCTGGATCCTTTCTTGGTTCAATGAGGCTTTATTTATAGATTTCTTGGTTGTAGAAATGCACAGAAAAAGCTTTGAGAGGCTTGGATTCAATCTGGAGAATTGAATGGTGAGAGATGGAGGAGATTGTCTCTACCCATGAAAACACCAGGCAAGAGAAGAGGAAAGATTAATGGAGGAGGAATGAGAGATCAAATTCCAAATTTGTCTCCAAAACTTCCCTTGAAGTTTCAATCAATTAATTTTGACATATTTTAGACATGGATTAGACATAGGAAGTCTAATTCATTTTTGAGGAAATGTAGATTGGAATATTCCTTATGCTCTAATTCAAATATTTTTGATTTATTTAAATTAAGAAAAGGGAGATAAATAATTTAATAAAATGAACTATAGGATAGTTGTTTATTAAATTAAACAAAAGAATATGGCAATTAATAAATAAAGTTTTTTGTTTTTATTTAATTAATTTAAGATGGATGTGATAGATTGAAATAGGGATTTGATAATTAAATCGAACAAAGTATTTAATTTTGTTTATTTAATTAAGATGAATATTAGAAGAATTTAAATGTGATGTGAATGTGAACTATTTAAATAAATATTTCTATTTATTCAAACAGTAGAAGAAATTAGGATAATTAATCAAATAATTTGTATTTAATTAATCAGATGCTCCAGACCATTTTTAGGTGTATACATTTTTCCCCTCTTCGAAGTGATGTGTTTACGCATTGCTTCGAAGAAAATTTTGCTGCTACTGCCAGGATCAATGATATAAAAAAATAATTATGTGTGCCCCAGACATGCCCCAGACATTGATTTTCAAATGATGGATTATAATATGCCCCCTCGGGAGATAAATTAATAATCTGATGATTTTTAGAATTTTCTGAATTTTAATGATTTTTTGATGATTTGATGTGATTCGATGAAGAAATAATTTATCTCCTAACAAATAATGAAGAAATCTATCCCGCGGATGAGTTTCTAATTAATTGCCTGATAAAACTAATTAAAAGATAATAAAAAAACCCACCAAAATACCTTTCCAAAATTTATAAATACTCCAAAAGGTCATTTTCCAATTCATTTTCATTATTTGATTTGAAAAAAACCTTTGATAGAGACTTTTCTACTAGCTAGAGCAAGATGCCTATCCCCTTCCACACTCACCAATTCTAGTGTGTTCGATGTCACCGATGGCCAGCCACGTATGGACCTCCAGTATGTACCCCTTGACCTCCTCGTAATTCATGATTTTCTATTTTTTTATGCTTTTTAGAGATTAGGCATCATTTTACTGTTTTAGCACTTTCAAGACGTGCTGTAGCGCTTCTAGTAGGTCAAGTAGCACTTCGAGTTTTATCGCTTGCATTAAAAACTCTAGTGCTTGCAGTTTGTAATGTAACGCTTTTGGTAATTTAGCGCTTTGAAGCCGGATTTTAGAGCTTTGAGACTTTTAGCGTGTCAAATCGGTGGAGTAGCGCTTTTAGGGTTAGTTCTAGCGCTTTTGGTAAAGTGGCGCTTTGACGGACTATTTTAGCACTTTAACGTAAAAAAATAGCGCTTCAGGAGCCTGATTTAGCGCTTTGGAGCATTGAAATAATGCTTTTGGGATTTAGCGCTTTGGGTCCCTGATTTAGCGCTTTCGTGTCAGAATTAGAATTTTTGACTTAGTGAACCTTGATTTCGTCAATTCCAATCATGTCTATTCTTCTGATTGGTATGATTGATAATCCAAATTCTTGATGTTGGATTTGGATGATGTAAATAAAACTCTCTCATGATAGGTGAGAATAAATCTTATTCTTGATGATCCTCATGATAGGCAATGAAATGATTCAATATCTGATAAATCTCATGATAGGCGAGATCTAGATAATGTTTTGATGAACCTCATGATAGGTGAGGTTTGTTGATGTTTTGAGAACCTCATGATAGGTGAGGTTTGATGTTCGCCTATGAATTTTGATTGAAAATTCATACCAATTTGTGATAGACTTGATAGTAGAATGACTTTTGATTTTATTGACATAGTTCATTGATTTATGGATTTTTCCATGTTGTGATGATATGAGCATCTAGGTACTCTCCAGATGCGAGAGAGGTTTCCTCAGATGACAGACTTGATACCTCATCTGACACCAGATGAGCTTAAGGTGATAGGTCATTGTGGCCTTACGAGTTTGCTTGATATGCCCCATATTAGGATTAATCAGGGTTTGTTGACTGCATTGGCTGAGAAGTGGCATAGTGACCACAACACCTTTCACCTACCTACCGGCAAGATGACAGTCACATCTGAGGATGTGTGGCATATTCTGTGAATTTCATTTATGGGTGAGATTGTCGTATACGATTCCCATGGGACCAGCAGTAGAGATGCTCTTCATAGAGTGTTTCAGGATTAGACTATTGTGGGTCTAAGTGTTCGGTGGAGGAGGATTGCCGACTCTTACATGAAACTACCAATAGTGCTAGTTGAACTCATTGGAGGTTTCCTTTGCCCTGGTCATAGGTCAAAGGGATTCCTCGTTGGTTGGGGTAGGACTCTCAAGAGCATGATGGTACATGGTACCAAATATGCATGGGGGATGTGCATGTTGGAACATCTTTATCATGATCTACACTTGGTCATGTATCTTGGAGTGAGGAGTTTATCAGCAAGGATGACCCTATTACAGGTGTGGGCATGGGAGCACTTTGCTATTGCTCGACCTTTTCTAGTTGTAGATAGACTAGCCAGCAGACCATATGTTTTTTGATACAGTGGTCGGTTTACACAAGCCCGGATGGGAAAGTTAGAGCATTGGAGGCGAGTGTTCGATGATACAGAGACCGTTATTTGGCACCCATACCTTGACTATGAGGAGTGGGATGAGGATGGTGTAGTACTAGGATTCCTTTGTGATTCCATGTATCTTATCAGTTGTACTACATTTGTTCTTGAGAGATTTTTGCTGGGTCGATTATACCTTTAGTATGACATTATACAGTGTATGCCACAGGGAGTTACTCACTATGCATGTCAACGGATTGATATTCCTGATTAGGGTCCGCGTCTGTCTTATGATGTGATAGTAGAGGGGTACCGGGCACTACAACCATCACCCTGGGACATGTGGAGAGACATTGCAGTGGCGTCAATTACTAAGGATTATGCCGCATTCCTGGCCTTGGTTCCACATGTGCGTATCACCCTTCCTAATGAGCGGATACCTTTACCTATGCAGGAGGATGTGGTAGAGGGTTTTGTAGATAGTGGTGGTGGAGAGGATTCTTCATCAGGTAGTAGTTCAAAGAGCAGCAATAGTTCGGGTAGTAGTGGAGGTGACAGAGGGGCATGACCAGCCATTAGCAGTGCTCCTTCTTCCAGTAGGCCTTGCAAGAGGCAAGCAGTGACAGTGCCTTCAGTGGATAAGCAGAGACAGATAGCAGGTCTCCAGGCATAGGTCTAGACTTTGTAGGGGCAGTTGGTATAGGCTCAGGGTTTGCTTGTGTAGACCCAGACTCAAATGCAGGCACAGGCTCAGACTCTATCATAGGTGCAGGGACAGTTGACTTCTGTACAGACGCAGGTGGCCACTCTGATAGCTAAAATAGATAGTGCTCGGTAGATTGTCGAGAGGGCACAGGAGACAGTAGAGACTCTCCAGAGATTGGCCAATGGCACCTCCATAGGAGATTATATGAGAGAGGTTATGTAGGTTGGTCGAGAGGCACAGTTCTATAGAGGTCGATATCATGATGCAGTGCCTACCAAGCATCGAGTCAGTTATGCCCCATCAAGATCTGGGCGGACTCAAACACGGATAGTGAGCGATAGGGTGACACAACCTTTACACAAAGATCCCTGAGATCTTGGTCCTTCTAGGGATGGTATAGATCCTTTTGGTGGTGGTACAGGTCCTGTTGGGCCCGCACACTCTAGCAGTAGTAGATCGTAGATGCTATTGTGAGTCTCCATGATGTATAGTACGATGTAGCTCATTTTATGATGATGCATTTTTAGACTAGACTTCATTGTATACTTGGCACTTTGATATATATATATATATATATATATATATATGAGATGCAGTTGATGTGATATGATTATGGTTTATGATTTCTATGTGATGGATGCATTTATTATGTGATGTTTATATATTGATGCTTTTATCTTTTATTGCAATGTGATGATGATTATGATGAATGTATGTGCAAAATATTTGATGTATGATGAAAATTTAATGATGAGATGATGATGTAATGTATGAACTTCTAAATGATAAATGATGATGATGATGATGTAATGACTTGCATTTATTTTATGTAAATGAAATGTATGGATACATGATTGTATAAATAAAATAATGATAATAATGATGATGTAATGATGTTTTATAATGATGTAGATGATAAAAGATGTAATGAAAGTGATGATGTAAATGCACGATGTATTGATAAATGTATATCTATTATGATGCAAAAAAATGTATGAATGATGAAAATTTAATGATGAGATGATGATTTGTAACTATATGGTAAATGATGATGATTTTTTTTTGGATTTTATGTCAAGTATACTCAGTCATGTTTGTAGAAAAGATAATTATTGATTTGGACTCCTTTGTGCAACAAATACTCTACAGATAATGAATTTATTTATGAATGCAATCTAATTTAATCATGCAACGATATGCAACCAGATGTCATATTAATAGTCTTTTTGTGCTTGGTATCATCATAGAGCTATTATTGGATGTTGAAAGTTAATACAAGCGTCGATGATTGTGTTAATCCAGTGATGACCTGAGTATTATTTTCATGATTTTTGATATTGCAATTGAACACAAGCATCTAGGTATAATTAAACCGAGATGAACTGAGCATTCATTACATAAATAGACAGAGATAATCATTTGAGTGTGTGAATTTTGAATGTCATCGGTGATACATTTGCATAGAACATCCCCCGACAATTCACACATTCATATGATTAACGTATAGACAGCAGACAATAAAAATATCATTCTTTTTCCTTGTTCCTCTAGTTCAATACATCATTGAGTTACTCCAAAGAAATGATAATCAAAAAGTATAATTTATCCATTGTTTACTTAGAGTGTTCCATTCATTATTCAGATTTTAGATCATCCCTCCTGATTTTTTTATGTTTTTTTGGATTTTTGAGATTGTGACTAAAGACCTAACCTACTAACCTATCTTAGGGGTCTCAGGGATTGATCAAAGATTAGCCTTCCCTATGTTACACACACAGAGACCACGTAGTTTGACTGACACAGACCTATGTTTTTGGATGTTACTTTTTCAGACTTACCTTTTTGACATGTTTTTGGATTTTCGATACGATATGGATGGTTGATGCTTTTATGATGATGATTGATATGGAATTGTTATCTTTGTTTTCAGTTTTCTACTATACTATTATGTTGCCCTTTGGTGAAATCAATATGTTTGTATTGCCCCTAATGATATCCAAATGTTATCCCCAAGCTATGGAGTGATATGTTGACCATGTGACATGATTTTGATAATGGATGTAATGATGGCCAGACAAATGATATGATATGAATTGATATTGACTTTCAAATGAATGATCCTGATATGTTCATCATAGATGGGAAGGTTGATCTTAGAATCACATATGATTCCTGTTTCCAGGTTTTCACCATATGCTTTGATTACACCCTTTGTGTTTTTGTTTTCTTCTCATTTTTTCTATTTTTCTTTCTTTTTGTATTTTCTAATTTTTTTTTTTTTTTGCGTTTGCCAAGATGCCTGTTTGCCAGGTTTTCACCAAGGAAACAATTTTCAGAAGTTTGTCCCATGCACTAGGAGATTTAAGCATAGAATTTTCTGAGATGAATACTATTTATAGGTTCTTCAAACAGCTCCCCTTCTGACATTGATAGCTGATATGCTCCTGATCGATACACTGGTATGATGATAAAGGGACCAAGCCAGTTAGGCTCAAATTTTCCTTTCTTCTCCCTGTCCTGCTGATTCCTAGGGTTTTCTTTTAATACCAAGTCACCAACCTAAAAGACCCTCGGTTTTACCCTCTGATTGTAACTTCTTGACATCCTCTGTTGATAAGTTGTTAGATGATTAATAGCTTGTTGACGACGCTCGTCCAACAATTCTAGTTCTTGCAGTCTAGATACCCTATAGTCTTCATCTGAAATGATACCTCTAAGTGATACACAAAGGGATGAAATTTCAACTTCAATGGGCAATATTGCTTCTGATCCATATACCAAAGTGAATGGTGTAGCTCTCCTTGGTGTTCTGATGCTTGTTCTGTAGGCCCATAGTGCAGGGTTGAGTTGAACATGCCAATCACATCCAACATCGTTAACCGTCTTTTTGAGAATTTTGAGTATTGTTTTGTTTGAAGCCTCTGCTTGGCCGTTCCCTTGAGGATAGTATGGTGTTGAAAAATGATGTTGGATGTGGAACTTATCACATAGCGACATCTTGATTCTTGAAAGGTCGTCCATTATCTGTGATTATAGATTGAGGGATTCCATATCGACAAATGATGTAGTTCAAGATGAAAGAGGAAATCTACTTCCCAGTGATGGTAGTAAGAGGTACTGCCTCTATCCATTTTGTGAAATACTCTGTAGCTATAATAATGAACTTGTGTCCATTAGATGAAGATGGATTTTTTTTCCTGCCAGATCTAGGCCCCATTGACAAAAAGGCCATGTCAATGTCAAGGGATGTAGTTCATGTGCTAGTGCATGAACTAGATTGCTGTGAACTTGACATTTTTGACATTTCTTGACAAACTAATATGATTCTTTCTCCATGCATGGCCAATAATATCCCAAATGAAGGAGTTTCTTATCTAGAGTTATTCCACTCGAGTGAGTACCACAAATACCCTCGTGAACTTCTTGTAGGGCCTTTTCAGATTCTTTGCATTCTAGACATTAGGGTAGGGTACCATCAAGACCTCGACGATAAAGGATATCTGTGATTAAGGTATGTCGGGTAGATTGGCGAATAAAGTTTCGTTTTTGGTTCCTAAAAAGATAGGGAGGAAGAATATCATCTTTCAGGTAAGCATAGGTTTTTTCATATATGGAGGTTTCAGCGGTTTCTAGATGGCATATGGTAATGGATTCTGATTTATAATGGGAAGGACATGATACTTGTTCTACCATAAACTCATAACAAACACACTTCTTAGGAAATTGTAGTAATGAAGCAATTGTAGCCATAGCGTCTGTAGCTTTGTTCTCTGCCCTTGGAATTTGATCAAACTTGATACTAACAAAGGACTATTTCAGATTATCTATTTGTTGCTTGTAGGGCATCACTTTTTCATCTTTTGTTTGATACTCATCATTTACTTGATAAATAACCAGTTGAGAGTCCCCATATACCTGTAAATCCATGAATTTCCATTGAATTGCTATCTCGACCCCAATAATCAATGCTTCATATTTTGCCACATTATTTGTACATTGAAATATGAGTCTATATGATTTCAAAATTGTGTGTCCTTGGGGAGAGATGAACAAGATCCTTGCTCCTGATCCTCATTGTGTATATGATCCATTATTAGGGCATTGCTGTCATAATGTCTGCATCTAGAAATTCCATTGTCATTGGGCGATCATCTAGTAGAGGAGCTTCAACTAGCTATTCAGTGATTGCTTGTCCCTTGATTTCCTTTCTCTCGACATATTGAATGTTGAATTCACTTAGGAGCATAACCCATTTCGCCAATCTACCTGTTAAGGCAGCTTTACTTAGTAGATACTTCAAAGGGTTGATCTTTGCAATTAACCTAATTGTATGAGTCAACATGTAGTGTCTCAGTTGTTGAGTAGAAAACACCAATGCTAAGCAAGACTTCTCTATGAATGTATAGTTTATTTCATAGCCATTTAAATTTCTACTAATGTAGTAGATGGCGTGCTCTTTCCCTTCATAGTGCTCTTGTGCTAATAGTGCCCCCAAAGAGATATATGTCATGGCAATGTACAAAATGAGAGGCCTTCCTTCTGTTGGTGGTATGAGAATGGGTGGTGACATTAGATATTGCCTGATTTGATCGAATGTTGCTTCACACCTCTCATCCCACTTGAAAACTATATTCTTATGTGATAGATGATTAAAAGGATGACTTTTGTTTTCCAGTTGGGAGATGAATCTTTTGATTGATTGAAGTCGTCCTTGTAGTGATCTGAGTTGGCTAATATTCTTAGGAGGTGGCATCTCCATAATTGCTTTGAATTTTGCTAGATCCACCTCAATTCCCTTTTTCGAAACAATGTATCCTAGTAGTTTCGCTAATGTAACCCCAAAGACACACTTCTTGGGGTTTAACCTAACATTGAATTTCTCCATCCGCGTGAAGATTTTGTCTAGGATATGCAGATGTCCTTCCCTTGTAGTAGATTTTTCCAAGATGTCATCCACATAATCCTCCATGAAAGTGTGCATCATATCATGGAAGATTGTCATCATTGCTCTTTGATAAGTGGCTCCTGCATTCTTTAGACCAAATGGCATGATGTTCCAGCAAAAGGTTCCACATGGACATGTAAAAGTCGTCTTCTCCTGATCTTCTAGAGCTATTCTTATTTGATTGTACCCAGAGAAGCCATCCATTATTGATAACATGGCATGCCCTTCCTTCAAATCCACAATGATGTCTATATTTGGTAGTGGAAAATCATCCTTCGGGCATGCTTTATTGAGGTCCCTGAAATCTGTACAGATTCTGATGTTGTTGTCTAGCTTTGAAATAGGTACTATGTTTGATATCCACTCAGCATAGTCTATAGACCTTATGAATTTAGCATCCAATAATTTCTTTAATTCTATCTTTACCATCAATGCGATGTGAGGATGCATTTTTCTTAATTTTTGCTTAATAGGCTTGATTCCTATTGGCAAAGACAAATGATGCATAAGCAAATTTGGATCTAAGCCTGGCATATTAGAATATGACCAAGCAAAGTTGATGCTTCTTTCTTTAAATAAATTAATAAATTCCAGTCTCTCTTGATCAGTCATTGATTCTGCTAGATGTAGAACTTTTGTCTTCTCTTATGTGCCAATGTCCACCGATTGTGTAGGTTCAACCAGAACTGATGATCACTCATGATAATGTTCTAGGAGAGTGTCAAATATTCCATCCTTCAGTGCCTCAGAAAGGTTTTCACCATTGGATGCATTCTTTATTTTACTTTTTCTAGATCTAATGCTGCCATAGAATGGTTTTCACCATTAGATCTATTTTCCCTGTTTTCAGTTTTGCAACTAGAAGATTTGACACACTCCTAGTGAGTCATGTTGTTATGAGTATTATAGATAAAAATTTTATTAGGTTTGGTATGACATAGGAAATGTACGATGGCATCATCATTTGCAAATTTTGGTATAGTCAAAGGTTCAATAGGTTCCCAATCAATAAGTTTTGGATGGATTAATGGAATGGTATCATCATATTGATTTAGGTCAATGGAAGTAAGGGTGAGGACAGCAATATCATCATAATTGTCATTTGGGGTATCGAGATCCATGATGGTACCCTCTTCAAAATCATCTAGTTCACTCAAATTTTGTTTGTCCTGACTAGAGTCATCAATATTTAGTGATCCCATGATGAATGGTCTAGACCTAGAGCCTTGGCCCTCCTCACGTGTAGGTGCATATTTTTAAATCACATCAACTGGAATATCAACAAAAAATAGATCACAAGGTAATGCCCACTCATATTCATTTGATTCTATTTCAGAACCATCTATAAAGTAAAGGATATTTTCTATAGCCATCTTTGTTAGCTCCTACTTCTCTTCTTTAGAATATCCTAGTCCTAGCTTCTCTTTTGTGTGGAGAGTGAGAGGTGTCATAGGTTCTATGATTCCCTCCTTTCTTAATCCCATAGGTCCTTGTCCTTCATAACCCATCTTTTCAAGAATAGCCTTTCCTTTTCCATACTTATCTGTGTTGATGTTAACATTTTTGATACCGATCTCTGATGTTGATGGTTATTCATCCTTGTATAGCCAATCCAGGATTGCTTTGTTGTCTGTTTCTTCTGCTATGGTTCTAGATTTTACAAATGTGTCTTGAAGAACTGTGCTAGGTAAATATGTTGGAGGTTTGATTATTGATGGTTGACCATATGTCCTAGGAGATGGCATTAACTATGATAAGTTAAGCAATTGCTCCATTGAGTATTGTCCCATTCCTTTATCTATCAACTGAACTTGCTTTTGAAATTTTTTTGATAGAGAAGTTTGTGGATCTGGATTGTTTGTTTCAACATGACTTATTTCTTTTTCTTTACCTTTCTTTTCCACCCACTTGGTAGTGATACTTGGACGTTGTTCTTCTTTTGATGAATTTGAGCTTGAAGCTTCCCTGTTGTGAGGGACAAAGGTGTCTTGAGATATTCTCAATGTGTCACAATGTTGTGGATGATTATAATCAGTAGCTATAGTCACCTCTTGTCCGTTTACTAGAAACTTTAGGCATTGATGGTATGTAGAAGGTACGACCTGCATTTCATGAATCTAGGGTCATCCTAAGAGTATGTTGTATGTCAACTCTCTTTCCAATACTTGACATGCTATATGATTCATCACGGGCCCCACTTGAATGGGTAATACAATTAAACCTTTGGATGATCTTTCTTCCTCGCTTTGATGGTCATTTGCCTTCGAGCATCAATAGTGTTGTTGGAATATCCTAGTGCATGGACTAATTTGAGGGTGCAAATGTTTGAACTAGCTCCCCCATCTATTAGAACTTTCTTAACGTGATGATTATGGATAAATACTTCGATATGCAATAATGTATTATGCGGATGGTTTAATGAGACATCATCCTATTGAGAGAATGACAGACAATGCAGGGTAGTCAAATGTCCCACCATAGCTTGGAATTGACAAACATCCAGATTCTTTGGTATGTTTGTGGCAACTAATGCTTTTTCAAGAACCTCCTTATGTGATGGTGACAATTTAAGGAGTTCCAGTATCGATATTTGTGTGGGCATGTTTTGTAATTGATCGACAATACTATAATGAGATTGAGGCATAACCACACGTTGAGATCCCACTCCTTTTAATACTACCTTGGCTTGCCCCCTAGTCATGACATTTGTCGGTTGATGTTCTTGATCCTCCTGGGGGGTGTTTTGCATGTGATCGATAACATTATAATTTGATGGAGGTGGAACTGCATGTGTGGAGCCAATTCCCTTTAACATTACCTTGGATTGTCCCCTAGTCAGCACATTGGCTAGTTGATGTTCTTGATTTTCTCTAATTTTTAAGACATTTATTTGATTATCAGAGTTTTGCACACTTGGGAGTAAATCCAAAGAGGTAATGTTGCTGGTTTTGTTTTCATCAATGTTATCACTAATTGTATGATCATTTTTTACTTCAGATAGACAAAGGATTGTTTTTTCATAGATATGATTGACGTTCTTTCCTTTGTTGTTCGAAGAGGATGATGCTCCTTTGTCATAATTTGGCAACAGATCTTTGA
The DNA here is from genome assembly GCA_007115665.2 of Sequoiadendron giganteum. NCBI lineage: Eukaryota > Viridiplantae > Streptophyta > Pinopsida > Cupressales > Cupressaceae > Sequoiadendron > Sequoiadendron giganteum. The sequence goes on along the minus strand of CM021104.1, from coordinate 540,254,274 downwards.
AGGTTGAATGATCATTATTATTTTGAGGTTCCTCTACATACACTTTGTTGTTGTCCACCAAGTCTTGCACTGCGTGTTTCAACTCCATATAGTCATTTGTTTTGTGACCCTTGTTATTATGAAAGTTGTAATAATCAGCATCATTCCACCATGATGGTTTGACTTTTGGATCCCAAAACCTAGCTTCTTGTGCAGTGAGAAGGCCTCTAGTAACTAGTTCTTTCATTGCTGATTCCATTGTTTGACCCAAAGGTGTGAACCTTCGCTGATTTGATGGTTTTCGATATGACTGTGGTTTTATGATTTCATTGCTTTGTATGGTATTTGACTTGAAATTTTGTTCATTGTTTCGATTCTTCGATGTGGATGTGGTCAAGTTAAAAACTGGTTTGATGTTTTGGGGATCATTTGTTGTCTCATTTGCGTTTCAATTCTTTTGCCAAAATTTTGGCTTCTCACCGCTTGTGTATTGATTCGAGGAGTTCCTTGTGTTGTTTGTTTTATCATTAAAATGCTTGATAACTCCTCTCTTGACTAACACCTCTTCGATTTTAAGACCATTTTCTATCACTTTTTCAAATGTTGGAGGACATTGTAGTTCCAATCTATAACTCATTTCTTCTATCAAGTTTTGAATGAACAACTCCATCTTTTCCTCTTCAGGAATGGATCTAGGATATCTACTGAACAAGCATCACCATCTTTGGAGAAAAGACAAGAACGTTTCTCCTTTGTTTTGTTTTAGATTGTAAAGATCTTTGATAGTAACATTGTGTTGAATGTTGAATGAGTATTGAGAGATAAATCTGTTGACGAGTTCCTCAAAAGTTCTGATACCTGGTTTTAACTTCGAAAACCATTCCATGCATTTTCCTCCCAAAATCCTTGGGAATAATCTCATTAAATAAGTTTCCTCTTGGGAAAACTCAAGAATCATTGTTTTAAATTCTTTGATATGATCTATTGGATCCTTTCTTCCATTATACTTATCGTATTTTGGGATCTCAAAATGTCTTGGAAAAGGAATCAAGCCGACTGTTGTGTCAAAAGGATAAGGACAAATATCCTGTATCGCATATCTCTTGGTTGTCCCTTTCGTCATATCTTGTATTTGTTGTTGTAACATTTGCATATGTGATGTTAAAACAACAACTGGATCTATGGTGTGTGTAGGTTGTAGTATCTTAGTCTCATTCATTTTTGGTGTTTCCTTCAAATGGTTTACATCAAAATCTTTCGGAAGTTTTGCCCCTAATTCAGCTAACATTAAAAGATATTTTTCCATGTCTTGTTCTAGAATTTTTTCCATAAATATATGAAACTTGGGATCTTGCTGAGCCGCTTGGATATCCTCTAGAGTTATTTCATTCTTATCATTTCAGTTCAGATTGTTCCAAGGATTTTCCTCTGCCATTGCTCGGGATTTTAAAATTTCTTGCTCTAAGAGTCTCTGTTTTTGGTACCTAGTGAAGATTGGCATACAAATTTTTGCCCTTTCTTCTGAAATGTTGATCTTATGTGCGAGATAGTGTCAATTTAAATTTTTTAAACAAAGTCGAATAAGATGACTGATCTTATTGATGTTACAACATTTAAAAAGTTAATTACTATACTTGGTTTCATGATGAAGGATGATAGTATCTTGATAATGAAACTTCAGTGTAGTAATTGATTGTGTATTTTATTTTGACACTTGTGATTTGCAAGATCTTGTTTCAATTGATAAGTTTGGAAATTTGTATAAACCTTTCTGACTTTGGTCTCTAGACAGTGATTTTGATAAGAAGAAATTTGATTTTGATGAAAAATGTGGATAAAATGATAGACTGATGGACTGGTAAAAAGTTTGAACTCTCTATTTTAAAAGCACTAAAATAGAGGCCAGAAGCACTGAAATAGGTGACTGAAGTGCTATTTTGACATAAAGACTGAAACAGTGCCCGAAAGCGCTCGAGAAAATGATGGAAGCGCTACTTCCTAGAAGCACCGAAATAGAGCCCAAAAGTATTGTAAAAAGTGACAGAAGTGCTATTTTGCCAGAAGCACTAAAATAACAACTGTAAGTGCTAAAATAGTGCCCGAAAGCACTATTTCATGAAAGCGCTAGAACAATGACCCGAAGCGCTAAAATAGATTTTCCAGAATGCTAAAAATAGGACTTTTTAAGACTTTCTACTACAAAATTTGATCTGGTCTTGTGGCATACTATATCAAAGATTGTGGAAGATAAGAAGGATGAATCTGTTGACTATGGTTGTGGAATTGTGTGAGAGCTCTCCTCTGGAAGAAGGCTCGTGAGTAAATTGGCTCTACTATGTAATCTAATGTGTGACCCCTAGAAAAATCGTGATATCTATGGATGAACGTTCTATGTTGTAAAAGGAGTTTTCGATTTTGATATAGAAAACATTGTTTTCTCAATTTGTTTCTATAACCAAGAGGTTTTTGGGGTTTTGTGACTTTGATTTTTCTTTTGAGAAACGTGGTGGACTTCCACTTTCGTAGCATGGATTTTCTGATTTTTTTGACTTGACGTTTTTAGGATGATCTTTAATTTGATTTAAATGAATTTGTGAAAATGCGACAAATAATTTTGAATAAGTGTTTTAAAACTGAAAAGATTGTGTATGTTCAAAAATCACGAATGATCTTTATTGATTTTGACGGGTTGTTTTGACATTTGTACAAAAATCAAATAGACTCACACTTAAGGACAAGTAGGTCATCATTATACTCACAGCCCACATCTTGAATTATGTTGACTCACACATCAGTGTCAACCCCTAGAGGGTGCCCATGTTTTTGTCATTGCCAGGCACATACTCAAAGTGACGGAAGTGGATGCCGAATCCCTTGAGCAAGCGGTCCTTGGTAATTATATGGTGAGTGTCTTGGTGGTAGATTCTTCCCTCCCCTTGCACTGTGAGTATGACAATGTACGGATACTAACTCGGTGAGAAACTACTCTATGGTTCGTAGATAGGGTTCCGTTCGGTGTGGCAAATAGATAAACTCCCTCAGGAGACCTCCCAATCTTTAGAACAAAGATTTTGGAGATGGTTATCTTGCTCACTACCATCAAGTTGGACTTTCATCAACAACTTGTATTTTTATTATAGTGGGTTAGAAAACCTGGCTTTGGTTGTTCCCACTTAGGTCGTTCCTATAGGGTGAGTAATTTTTCCCACTACTGCAGGCCTGCTAAAGGATTTAATAAAGCGTAAATGACATGAAATAAAAGTGAATCTGGCACTTTGGTCACCCAGTTAAGGGGAGAGCATAAGCCTAATCACAACAAGCACAACATATAATTTTGTCTTGTTTTAAGTCTAAAAAGAAATTTTCTAATCTATGTGAAGGCATTGCTTCATAGAAATCATGATGTTCTTTTTAACTTCTACTGTAAAAATGCGGTGACTATCCTAGGATTGATAGATTTCTTTTAAGAAAAATAAGAAAGTGACTATCCTGGGATTGATATATTTTAGAAAAACTTTGAAGTGACTATCCTAGATTGATCAATTTTAGAAAACTTTGAAGTGACTATCCTAGATTTGATACGTTTTAGTCCAACTGTGAAAAAATTAAAATTTGGCCGCGAATGCATCGGATCCAAACTGATTTTACAAAAGTGCTGGAATATTGCACCGAAGTGCTAAAATAGTTACCTGATGCACTAAAACTCGAAAGTGCCGAAACAGGGTACCGAAGCACTGAAGTTTTCCATGGAAGCACTAAATTACCCGATGTGCTAAAATAGTGACCGTAAGCGCTAAAACAGTGAATGGAAGCACTAAAGTTAAAAGTGCTAAAATAGTGACCAGAAGTGCTAAAACTTTTAATGGAAGCGCTACAAGAAAAACATGCTGAGAACCTGCGTGACACTTTCTAGAAAAATTGATAATTTTGATAAAATTGGGGTTAATGCCCCATGGTGGGTGCCAAATTGTAAGTGTGAATAAGTGAAATAAGTGAAATAAGCACAAAACACTTCTTAATATGACATTATATCAATAGATAACTTAAATGAATCAATTCAAAGAAATTATCTATCAAAAGCATCATATTGCTCTCTATCTCTAAAGATTTATTAAATCTAAATTGTTCTCAGATTGTTAAGCAAATAAGACTATTAAAATGACAATTTAAAGAATGAGAAGATGATAATGCAATGCTAAATGATAAATCAATTAAACTAGCTTGATATGAAATAGATAATTGTAGCTACAGGAGGCAGCCATGGTTGAAAACTTGATTGCTTGATGCTTGAAATCCTGCAGAGTAAGAGTGCAAAAGTTAGATTATCTAGATCCTTTCTTGGTTCAATGAGGCTTTATTTATAGATTTCTTGGCTGTAGAAATGCATAGGGAAAGCTTTGAGAGGCTTGGATTCAATCTCGAGAATTGAATGGTGAGAGATGGAGGAGATTGAGAGAAAAATGGAGATTGCCTCTACCCATGAAAACACCAGGCAAGAGAAGAGGAAAGATTAATGGAGGAGGATTGAGAGATCAAATTCCAAATTTGTCTCCAATTTGTCTCCAAAACTTCCCGTGAAGTTTCAATCAATTAATTTTGACATATTTTAGACATGGATTAGACATAGGAAATCTAATTCATTTTTGAGGAAATGTAGATTGGAATATTCCTTATGCTCTAATTCACATATTTTTGATTTATTTAAATTAGGAAAAGGGAGATAAATAATTTAATAAAACGAACTATAGGATAGTTGTTTATTAAATTAAACAAAAGAATATGGCAATTAATAAATAAAGTGTTTTGTCTTTATTTAATTAATTTAAGATGGATGTGATAGATTGAAATAGGGATTTGATAATTAAATCGAACAAAGTATTTAATTTTGTTTATTTAATTAAGATGAATATTAGAAGAATTTAAATGCAATGTGAATGTGAACTATTTAAATAAATATTTCTATTTATTCAAATAGTAGAGGAAATTAGGATAATTAATCAAATAATTTGTATTTAATTAATCAGATGCTCCAGACCATTTTTAGGTGTATACAGGTTTCATCATAAGGATTCTTTGTGCTCCCTATGTTGATGTTTTCTTGAGACGAAGTTGCCCCTAGTTTTATAGAGGTATCAGTACTATGTTTAGATCTCTTGATTGTCGAATAACCAAGGCCTTGATGCTTAGGATTGCCAATAATTTGCACTACTTGTAGGATACCCTATTCATGTAGGCCTAATCCTCTGCCTTTCATAATTCATCTGCTCAATTTTTTTATTTGCAATAGGATATGATTTACCTTGGAAATAAGGTGCTACTCCTCTGTTTTGTGGTGAATCTTCAAAAGTGACAACTTCCTTATTGATGAGGTAGCTTTCCCTAAGAAAGGTAAGTGATCTGATTTTATAAGTGATAGGATCCTCCATAAGTGGGATGACTTCTTGATTGATATCTTTGGTTTGAGCTTGTGAAATATCAGATTTTAATGCTTCTTCAAGAAGTGTCGATGATTGACTATCCACATAAAAGTCTTCCTCATGATTCATTTCACAGGATGTTTCTGATTCATGACTTATGTAGGAGCCTTCTTCATGATCTATTTATGATACATTTCCCCAAGTTTTTTCTGATTCACCACTTCTATAGAAGCCTTCTTCATGATTTGTTTCTACTATGTCTTTAGATTTTTCTACATCTTGATCATGTGTACAAATGTTAAGAGTAGGAGACTCTTCTACCTTGGTAATGATGTCAAGAGTATGAGACTCTTGTTTTGAATGAAGATCATCTATGTTTCCATCCAAAGAAAGCATCTCATAGGTAGATGAGGGAGTATGTGCTATATGGATATGATTATCTTGTATAGAGAGGAGAGTGTCCATTAGATCATTGTAGTATCTTGAAGATACAAATTATTGATCTTGAGTGATTTCAGAATCACTTTCAACATGCTTTGGATCAAGTTCTTGACATGGGTCGATTTCAAAGGATGGATTGCTTACAAAGGGTTCTTGGACATCGTCATTAGGCATGGGAAGTGGCTCAATATCCTCTTGATCTTTGAGTGGATTTGGATCAAATGTTGGCTTGAGGATTCCTTCACTATCTTTAACCATGAGGTCAAAGAATGTCAATGTGTCTTCAGAAGGACCATTGCTAGACCTTGGTGATAGATGTTGATCATGCTTTGGAATAAATTCTTGAGATATGTCCTCTAACTTGTTAGGTGATGTAGAGACATTGTCAACACGATCATTGGTGGATGGATCTTGGATTATGTCAATAGGATCAAATAACATCAAAACTCCTTGAAATAGATCTTTGTAGGAGGTGTCTTGATCATGACTAAAAAATGGCTCTTGATGTATGTTGATTTGATCATTGGATGAGGTGGAAACATCTTCAAGTTGTTCATCGATGGATAGATCTTGATCATTATTTTCAACAATTTTGGTGGGAATCTATTGTAAGCTTTGTTGAGTGAGTAATGCCTGTGTTTGTTGTTGAGCCAACAACATTTTTTATTGGTCACGTTGTTGTTGTTGTGCCAAAAATTCTTGTTGTTGGGCTTGTTGTTGAGCTACTTGTTGATACACTTGTCGATGGATTTATCACAATTGTTTCTGGTATTGTGCTTGTGCCTACTGAGCTTAGTGTTAGGCTTGAGCTTGAGCTTGTGCTTGTTGGGCTGCTTGTGCCACTTGTGCAGCTTGTTGGGCTTGTGTAGCTTGAGTAGCTTGTTGGCAGCTAAGTGTGCTCATGCTTTCTAAACAACTAACTATGCAGCTTGTTGGTTTTGGAGTGCCTTTTGGTGGGTAGTTTGTCGAGAGGCTTGCAACACGATGGAGAATGAATTTTCCATGTTGTATTTTGGCAGTGGTGGAAGTGGATTGGGAATGGTGTTGACCATTGTGATGACTGGAACAGTCGCATTGATTTTCAGGGTTTGAGTGGTGAATGGTGTGATTGAGATGCTTGGTCCTTGAGACACTTCAAGGATGGTGGTTGTGTTGACTGTTGGGGTTTCTTGGATGGCTTCCATCTATTGTTGCGATATCAATGGAAAAATGGGAGGATTTGATATGATACTTTAACTTATGAAGGGGGTGTTGCTCGGATTCGATTGATTGATGGTTGGTAAAGGGGGAAAGCTCATACCTTGATTGTTTGGTTGATAGATTTGTAATTTTTGACTTTGATTTAAATCTACCAAAGAGAAAGGTGTCCCAAAATTTAGATTGGGAAAACTCACATTTGTTGTACCATTGAGGTTTGTAGGAGATAATGATCCCATGTATGGTTTGTACAAATGCAAGTTTTGAAAATCAATTGGCATTGTAAGGCTTGGATAGTTTGGTTGAATTGGATTACTCATGATGGATGAATCAAGTTTATATTCCATGTTGTTCCTATTTTTTGACCTTGTTGACCTCTGAGGGGTTTAGGACCAATGATGATATGAAGGATGAAAGGGGTGAATGATAAGGGTGTTTAGACTTTTAGGATCTTTGGATCAATGCTAGAATTTAGGACTTGTTTTGATTTGATTTTGATTGAGGATAGTTTGACTAAGTGTGTTAAGTCAAAAAAAGTGAATTTGGATTGGATAATTTGACTAAGTGTGTTAAGCTAAACAAAGTGATAATGAACTTATAAACCCTAGGAAGTTGTGTTATCCTAGAGGTAAATTCGCTCAAGAGGATTGATAATTTGACTAAGTGTGTTAAGTCAAACAAGGTGATGTTGATTTTCCCTAAAAGTCTAGCATAAGTGATGTTTTCAAAGTTCCCAAGAGTTGTTGGTGAAATGGGATTTTGATAAATGTTTGGATGGATGAAGTGTTTGATTTTGATCCTAAACGAACCTAAGAGGACCTTAAGACCAAGATAATGAAGAACATGATTTTCCCTAAAAGTGGTTCAAACCAAAAGACCAATGTTTGCATGGAAAACCATAAGATAGAAGATTGCAAGAAAATTTGTGGGTTTCAATTGGGGTTAATCTTGATGAATGACTTTTCTTTTTACCACAATCACCTCTTGCTTAGTTTTTCAAACTGAATATCCAATGTCCTAATTTTCTTTCATTCCACAAAGTGCATTATGTCGAAATCAAGGTAAAGGTTTCCTAGTGTTGACTTTGGGAGAAACAAATGATGATTACATCCAAGCACTTAGAAACCTCTAAGGATATAATCCCTAGGGAAATAAAGAGCACTTAGATTCGTCAAAGGATATTTGTTTCCTCCAAAGGGTTTGAAATTTTGAAGCTTCTTGTGAATGTTTGTTTTCAAATGTTTTGAGGACCAAACAATGTATTTTTTGATTCCAAGCACATGTACAACCCTAGGATGAAGAGACAAGATTTGTTGGGATCCCACTTGGATAAATCCAGCTATGCATATTCAGTGTAGATGATTGGATGCTTGACCACACTGACTCTCCCTTATAGTGCACTCACTTCTCGGGTCAATCAAGCATCAATACCCATGAATCTCCCATGGCATAATTTTCATCTCTACAACAAAACCGCATGTATATGTGGGGTGGCTTCAAAGGACATGACCTTTTGCACAAAAAAATAGTTAAGGATTTTGGTATTTGCTAAACAAGGGTTTTAATGCGTTCATTCCATTAGTGGAGGACTATCCATGTGGTGAGAGACCATTGCTGCCCTTCTCATCAAAATAATCCTCATGATATTGGCCTTTGCTCCAATATCCATACTTATATCCCAGGTGGAAGTTGCTTGGCTTTAGCATGTTCTCGATTGGGTCATTCCCTTGGGTGATTAATTTTTCCCACAAGGTAGGCCTGCTAAGATAAACAAAAGAAAGCAAGCATATCTTGTAGTTCAATCGACCTTCGTTGAAAAACAAATGGAGAACATTCGCAATATACCACGTTCATACTCACAAGATTGGTTCAATTTTAATCCCGAAATGAAATGTTGAGGTAATTACTTTACTCAACTTAAGATCACCAAAAGAGCTTTTGATTCCCAGAATCTTCATGAGGCACGAGAGAAGCGCATACATCCTTTTGATGATTTTACTTTGAGCAAACAATTACAAAACAAAACAACACTTGTTCATTTTAAGTCTACAAAGCAAAAATGAATTCATTTTTATAGCACCAAATCAAATGTGTGTTTTTCCTTGTTCAATTGTTAAACCTTAAAAAACCAAATCTAGCAAGTTGTTCTAAAGTTATTTTTAGCCTTTTGTTGCAAAATTTAAAAGCTTTTGTAGTGTTCTTTTTAAAGCCCAAAAGAAATTTAGTGTGTCCTAAGAGCATGAAAGTAATCAAATCCTTAGAAAGGGATTATAAGTTCTCCAAAAAGTGTTTAAAAACACTTAATACAATGAGATGATAAATTCATAAAGAACCCTTGGCCTTCGTTTTCCTTCCTTCACTTTTGATCAAGAAATTTCCTTTTTTGGTAGATTACAACAATTGTTAGGTTTTTCCATTTTTGGTAATTTTGCATGCATAACTCTGAGAGTCCTATGTTTTGCCAAAAAATTTCTAAAACTAAGATAGGATGAATTGCCAACTAACATCCTAAATTGAAACATGAACTTCGTGTTATTAACAAAAATGACTTAAAAAACTAGAGAAAAACACTAAATTGTCATTTTGAGGGCCAAGATGAAAGTTTTAAGCCCCAAAAATGTGCAAAATAGCCACCAACCCATTTATGGTTGGCTACTAATCCATAGGCCACCTCATAACAAAACCCCCTGTAAAATTTCAGCCAAAACCCACATCCGAGTCAAAAGTTATGACCTCGGCAAGTTCCTGCATCACAAAAAAATGTTAAAAAAATTCAGAAATCTGTCTTTTACCCAACTCCAGTAGCACAATCCGTAGGTGTGATGCAATTAGCAAATGTGGTGGAGTTCAGAAATCCAGCAACACAATATAGAGCAGCATGTTGACTGAGTGAGATGCTCTGTAGCAGACAGAGAGTGCAAATGCAGCGCTATTTTAGCATGCGACGCAATTTGGAGAGTGATGCGGTTTAGAATTTTGAAATTTGTAGGCAGGAAAGTAGTTGTGATGAAGTTTGGAGTTTTGTGTGGTGCAATATGGCGCTGCCTATCTAAAAGCGGTCCAATATAGCGCCGCGGGAATGTGAGCAGTGCAATTTCCTGTAGGCACAATTTTTTTTCAAAAACCACGGATTTTTGGAAAAACCTGATGAATTTCTCCAATCAGGCCCTCCTTCTAGCGCTAAAATGTGAACCCCAATCCTATTCCTGCACAAAGACAATAAACAAACACATTAGTGAGTTCATATGCAAGTTAGAAGAAGGATTCCCCATGAAATTCATTTACAATACTTGAAATAGGAAAATGAAGAACAAAACATGTAAATATGAATGAAATTCTAATTAAGCATGCAAACTTGATCCCATGGGGGAGTTGGTGCCAATTGGTGTGTCAAAATTAGCCCTTTCCCAACTCCTTTGTAAGCTTTGTGATGATTTGTGGATGATTGAATCTCCTTGATGAAATTCAAGCATAACCTAGCTATGAAATGGACAAAATTAGCTCTCAATGTGAAGAGAGTAATTTTTCTCTAAGTGTGGATGAGGATGAAGTTGAGTATAGTAAGTTTACTCAAATTGTGGATGTTAGAATGAGAGGAAGAGTTTCTTATTTATAGATTTCCAAACTGGAAGAATGAGTGAAATTGAGCAATGTGGGATCATTCAACATCCAATAGCCAAGTGCCACTTGTCAAGATGTGAATGGTTGAAGGTTGTGGACATTTTGGTCAATGTGCATGATAAATGCCATGAGATTCAAATTTGAAATTTGAATGTGACATTTTTGAAGGAGAGAAGAATGAAGTTAATGTCACTTGGCTCAATGCACAAGGACATGTAAGAGGAGTGAATGCTTTGTTGGAAGTACCCATCCCTTTTTGGAGGGCTTTTTGAATTTAAAGAATATTCCACAAAAGATGCCCTTTTGAATGGAAATTGATGATTTAATAAATCAAATAAATTGATTTATTGTGCAAGTTGCAAGATCTAGAGGATTGGAGTGATTAGGATTAGCATTAATTAGGATTTGATTAATTAAGAGGGGGATTAGCTGATTTGACCATTTTGACTTAGATTTTAGGATTTAAATAAATCAAAGTTGAGAGGAATAATGATTTTAGATTTAATTAAATAAAGATTGATTTATTTAATTTAAATGAGATGAATTTAGGGATTAATGAAATAAAATGATTTATTTAATTAAAAGGGGGATTACAAATTAATTAAATAAAATTGATTTATTTAATTAAGAGATGAAGAGTGATGAATTTAATCAAATACAGATTATTCAATTAAATGACTAGCAAAGGAGATGATTCATGACAATATGGTGTTAGTAAATCAGGATCTAGTGTGTTGGATAGAATTGTATATTTTCCATCTCTACAAATGGCACAAACAAAATTATGGAAGGAAAGAAAATATTTTCTATTATGATTGAAATGTAAATGAAATTACAACATTAAATTTTCCATCAAATGGGCTTTCTGATTACATAAATTTGCAAATCTGCAAATTGGAGCCACCATCTACACTGCTATGCCCTCTCCTATACCCCCTTGCACATCCTTTATTTGAAAGGTTTAACCACCCTAGAATCTTCTAGAAAGTGTAACTTTCTCAAGAAGATATTTTGAAATTTTATTAATTTTGGTAGTACTTCATGGGGTCATAAATTTTGATCCGACCGTCAGATTTGCTATTATAATACCTTTTCAGAAAGCTCTTGAGAAAACTTGTGCCAATTAGTGTGGCCTAAAATCCAACCACTTTTGTTTTCCACCAGTTTTCATACCCATCCAGAGCCTCTAAGTGCCTCAAAATTGACTCTGAAGATTTTACTAGGATTTTTGAAAACTAAAATTTTAATCTCTCAAATGACAAATGGTATTGAAGCGATTTCTTCACCATTGGCTTCAATTTACCATTTTGGAGGTCTATGTAAGATTTTGTGTCCATCCATGCATAAATGAAAACTTACTAAAATAGTAACCCTGCTAAATTTAGCCCTTATTGAAAAGAAACAACATTTGTTTGGGCGATGCAAGATTGCTCTTACACCATAGAAGCTCCTACATCACATTCCTTTGTATTTACCAGTACCTTTCTTCAATTTCCTTGTGAATTTTTCTTCCAACTCTTTTGAATCATTATCATCTGAGTCATCTCCTATCTTCATTGCTTTAAAGGTTGTTTCAGTATTCTCCTTATCTCTTGCAATTTTTCTCATCTTGAATGCAGTCAAGATACCAAATACCTATGCTCCTTAGTAAATTTCTTTGGATCATGTGATTCTTCAATAACAGAGACCTTGTCATTATATTTCTTTGGTAAGTTAATCAATATCTTCTCAATTAAATCTTCATATGGCATGGTACCACCTTGATTCTTGATCTCATTTGCTACAAGTTCAATTCTTTGATAATAGCTTGTAATATATTCACCCTCTTCCTTTCTTAGGTTCTCAAATTTTCGCTTAGCTATTAGCTTCCTAGACAATTTTACTCTATCATTCCCTTCATAAATTTCTTTCAGTTTTTCCCATACTTCATAAGAAATTCCTAAAGAAATCACTTTTGTCCTTTCAGTTTTAGATAGATCACTAAAGATAGCACACCTTTCCTTTTCCTTCTCCTCATAAGCCACAATATCATCTGCAAAGGCAGGACCAATGGATAGAGCAACATACTTTGTCTCCATAGCTTGCCATGTCTTGAAACCAAGAGAAACTAGATAACCTCTCATCTTTTCTTTGGAGTCACTATAATTAGCTCCATCAAAAATAGGGATTTGTAACTTGTGCACCATTTGATCTACCTCAAGTAGTTAATATTTTCACCAAGGAACTAGAGCTCTGATACCAATTATTGAAATGCACAAGACAACTGAGAGGGGGGGTGAATCAGTTGTATCAAATTAATTTACTTCTAACCTTAATCAATTCCACTATAACCTAATTTGTTATTAAGTGTAAACATGAAATGAAAATAACAAAAAGAAAATACCGGAGACACCATATTTATGTGGAAAACCCAAATGAGGGAAAAACCACAGTGAGGATTAGTTCACAATATAGTAATAATGCAATACATGATACAAAAGCTCACTGCCAGAGGGCTCACTACCTAGATACAAAGGCTCACTGCCAACAATAGAACTCATTATCTAGAAGGAGACTCGCTTCCTATAGAAAAACAAAAGATAAATAAAGATCCACCATAAAGGTTCCACACATTTTTAGCTTGATCAGAAGATTGTAGACACCATTAGCACACTAATTTCAGGAATATAACACATTAAAGTACTACCTCCTTGATTCGCTCTTACATACTCTATTTTTTGCACTTTTTCACAGACTTCACTTCTTGATTGATTGATATCCAATTTTCAACATCTTGATTTTCTTTTATACCATCTTCAACCCTAGAATCATTCTCCAAGGTCGGCTAAACATCCTTCAATACAAAAATTCAAATTAGGTTGACTAATCAATATTCCAATGGTGGATAAGAATGAGAGAGGGCCAATTACACATTCAATTAGGACCCAAATATCTTCGATCAATCACATTCTTCTTTAATTGGATACAAGAATATGATCAACATAGAAGAAATTCAAAACACAATATCGGAGCACATTCAGAACACACACATAACACTGCCTTCATTATTTCTTATTTTTTCTCAAAAGCACTTGGAAAAAAAACTTCATAAATATAGCTCCATGTACTCTAAGAATTTCTACAGTATATTGACTATACAAGTACCATCTGTAATCAAAATGAACTTTTTTAACATCAATGACAACATTAATGACAACACCACCAAACACATCCATACTTGCAACATGATTCTCATCAACAGGTGAGAATGCAAGATGAGATTTAATCAAGGGTTCTCATTCCTTCCAAACAAGCATACTTTTGACCTATACAAGAGGTCAAAAGTTAACTTGTACAAGATGTCACAATCTAAATTGCACTTGAAGCTAAGTGAGAATATTCCCTTTGTTAAATGATTGGAGGAGAAAGAATATTCTTTGGAATATTCATGGGTGAGGAAATAGATATTTTTCTAATTAAAACAAAGTTTAATTGTGCAAAAGGGGAGGGAATATTCTATGGGAATATTCCCTTGGAAGTGGGAGGAATTGGAGTAATTAGATAATTGCTAATTAAACAAGGTGTAATCATGCAATTAGTGGAATTAGAAGAATAAAGTGATATTCATTAAATTAAATGATTTAATGAATGGGAAAAGGTGAAATGATATTTAATTAAATAACTTAGGGTTATTTAATTAAATGGGAAGACTTAGTGAATTAAATTAAATACCTTGATCTATTTAATTTAATGAGATGAAATGTTAGCATGAAAGGGTGTGAATTAACCCGATTTGATGAATTAGGTTAATAGATGCAAATGATGCAATTAATTAAATAGCTAAGCTAATCTAATCAATTGAGTGAAATGAGGGCAGGTTCTGAGAGGAAATGATGTTAGTATACCTGATTCAAGTGCATGATATCATTCAAGGCATTTTTTAGTGTCTATAGAAAGAAAACTAGAAACTGCTTTAGGTCAAAGGAACAATCTACTACCTGACTACTACATTTGATTCATATAGATCTTTATGGTCCCAAAAGGGTGAGAAGTCTACAAGGTGACGGGTATTTTATTATTTTGATTGATGATTACTCTAGATATACATGGGTTAATTTTCTTAGAGAGGAATATGATGCATTAGAAAGATTCAAGACATTTAAGGTTATGGTTGAGAATAATGAAAATTTCAGAATAAATTGTTTGAGGTCTAACAGAGGTGGTGAATTCACCTCCAATTATTTTAACATGTTTTGTGAAGTTCATGACATAAGAAGATAGTTATCTGATCCTAGAATTCCTCACTAAAATGGAGTTGCTGAAATAAAAAATAGAATGATTCAAGAATCTACTAGATCAATGATTAAAGAGGCAGGTCTACTGGAAGTATACTAGAGAGAAGCTATTCATGTTGTTGTTTATGTTTTTAATCAAGTTCAAGAAAAAAATAATAGTACTAAGACCCCCTATGAGCTACAGTGTGGAAAAATTCCTATTGCCAAGTATTTCAAGGTATTTGGAAGCAAATGTTATATCAGAAGGGATTAAATTTTTGTAGGGAAGTTTGATTATAGATGTGATGAGGGTATCTTCCTTGGATACTCTACTAGAATAAAATATTACAAATATTTCAATAAAATATTGATAAATATTGTAGAAAGAACAAATGTTAAGGTAGATGAAGTGTTGAAGAATTCAATTGAAATTGATGGATATGTATCAGATGAACCTAATTAGACATAAGTAGAATTTATTATGGAAGAATAGGAAAATTATAATGAAGAAGAAGAAGCTCCAATGGTATCCTCAAAGACACCTAAATATGTGCAAAAGAATCATTCAGAAGATCAAACCATTGGAGACAACATAAAAGGAGCGTTGACAAGAAGTAGAGTTGCAAGTGAAATAAATTTGTGTCTACTTACTAAATTTGAACCTACGATAGTGATTGAGGCATGTAAAGATGATAATTGTATGAAATAAATGGAAGAATAACTCTACTTTCTAAAGTTGAACCTAAGATAGTGAGTGAGGCATGTAAAGATGAGAATTGTATAAAATAAATGGAAGGATAATTTATGCATATTGAGAAGAATCAAACTTGGGAATTGGTCCCTCGACCGATGGATAAATAAATAATTGGATAAAATGGGTATTGAGAAACAAGTTGAATGAGAATGGAGAAGTCGTCATAAATAAAGCAAGGCTTGTGTGTAAGGGTTACTCACAAGTAGAAGGATTCTATTTTCAAGAGACCTTTTCTCTAGTGGCAAGGATGGATGCTATCAAAATGGTTTTGGCATTTGTTGCTTATAAATATTTTAAAGTCTATCAAATGGATGTAAAGTTTGTATTTTTGAATGGTGAGTTAGAAGAAGAAGTATACATGGAACAACCAAAAGTATTTCAGTTGTCAGATCAACTAGATATGGTTTGTAGATTAAAGAAAGCTTTATATGGATTGAAGAAAGCTCCTAGAGATTGGTATGCAAGGTTGGATAGATATTTGATTCAACAAGGTTTCAATAAAGGTACAATAGATAGTAATTTGTATTTCAAAATTGAAAATGATAAGATCTTGATAGTAGTTGTATATGTTGATGATATTATCTTTGGAGGAAATGAAATATTGTACAAAATATTTGTTGAAGAGATGCAAAAATAGTTTGAGATGTATATGTTTGGTGAGATGAATTTCTTTCTTGGGATACAAATAAATCAAACAAAGAGGGATTTTTATTTCAGAGTCAAAGTATGCAAAATAAATATTGAATAAGTTTGGGATGGATGGTTCCAAACCGGTATGCACTCCTATGGTGACTAGCTACAAACAGAGGAAAGATGATGATTCACCTAAGGCTGATAAGAGAAAATACAGATCTATGATTGAAGGAATACTGTATTTAACTGCTACTAGATTGGATATCATGCATGTAGTTTTTCTTGTGGGTAGATTTCAAGAAGATCCTAAAGAAACAAATTTTTATACTGTTAAGAGGATATTTAGATATTTGAACAAAACTTTGGATTATGGCTTGTGGTATCCTATGGATACTGATTTTACACTAAATTCTTATACAGATGCAGAATGGATAGGTTGTGTTGATGACAAAAAAAGTACAAGTGGTGATGCATTCTTTCTTGGTTGCAGATTGGCGTCATGGTTGAGTAAAAAGCATGATTCAGTTTCCTTATCCACTGTAAAGGATAAGTATGTTGCTATAGAATCCTACTACACACAAGTTTTATGGAGGAGACATACATTGAAAGATATCAAATTAATGTAGTGTGATCCCATTTCTATCTTCTATGATAATACAAATGTAATTAACATTTCAAATAATCTAGTGATGCACTCAAGGACAAAGGATATATCTATCAAGTATCACTTTTTGAGAGAAAAGGTTGTGGAGATTGAAGTAAATCTTGAGCATGTATCTAAGAAGGATCAGGTTATTGATATATTTACTAAGGATCTTCCTAAAGATACTTTTGAGTATCTCCAAGAGAAGTTAGGTGTCATTTCCCCTCCTTTCTTAAACTATATGCATATGGAGATGCATCATTCTGGTGGGTCTATGGATCCATATCTCTTCTAGAATGATTTTTGGTGGCTACCTCTCAGGGGGAGTAGGTAGTATCACCTATTGTCATTGAAGAAGTGTTTGGGTGTACTCCTAAGGGGGAGTATTTAGTTCTAGTAAATATTTTTAATGTCAAAGGAGGAAGACAATGTAAAATTTCTTTTTCTTTTTCCATTGATGTCAAAAGGGGAGAGAGTATCATGTGAAAAATAAAAAGGATAAAGTATCATGTGAAAAAGAAAAAGTAAAGGGGAGAAATCATTCTTCGAGATTGAGAACTATTTTGTTGTCTTTGATGGTTTTTCATGTCATGTGTTGTCATCAATGATAAAGGCAGAGATTGTTGTAAGTATGAAGGTGTTTTCATTGATGTCAACTAGTTAACTGTTTGTCAACTAGTTTTTGTCATCAATGTCATGGAAGTTGGATATTGGTTGTATATGTCAAGGATATTGAGAAAATTATAAAAAAGAAGGTTTGCAGGTATTTCTATGTATACTTTGGCTCTAGGCTTTGCTCTATGATTTTCTAGTATGCTAGTGAGGATATGAGGTATTTTTTAGGGTTTCTGGAAGTTTCTATATCTAGAATTTTATCTTTTGGATCAATGTGTGTGAGATATGTTCACCAGTTGTGAAATATGCATTTCTATGTACATAGCTGATGTTTGAGAGAAATATAGTTGCTCCAAATTTCTTCTTGTTTGGGTTTTATGACTTGTAGTTCTTAAGATAATTTGATGAGGTCGTGTTCAAGATAATTTTTTTATTTGGAAGATTTGATCATGTTAAGGTTGTATTTGCTTAATTGACTTATGTGTTTTACACAGGTATTGGCCAACCTTGTGTTAAACACTACTTGGGAAACTTATGGAAGTATGTTGAAGTGTGTTGGGACTTAATTCAGGACTTATTTACTACTTTGCTAACTACCTTTAAGACTAGATATTGCACCCTCAACTCCAATCTCAAACAACTCACTCATTGTCACTTGAAGATTCATTTCATGAGCATCCTTCTATAAAATCAAACCATGCCCTATAAATTGCCTACTTACTTAATACAAGGGACTCATTGTTTCATGGTATTGTGGGTCTTAAGATCCTTCAACCTTATTGTCACTACTTCACATTCCATAAGGCATTATTCAATATTCTCGACACCTGGTAAAGTTATGGATAATAGCAGGATCTACAAGCTGAGGAAGTTCTTCATGGATGAAATTTGGAATAAAATTCAGAATGAAAAAGAGAGTGGAAAAGTAGAATTTGATGAAAATTTTGCAAAGTTCAGGTTAATGACTGATGCATTTGTTCATTGTTATGATGGGAAGATTCTGAAAAATCATCCCATAATAAAGGATCTTACTGTGATTTTGAGAGCATCTTCTATACAACAGGTTATCTTAGATCAAATAAACGAAGCAAACAATTGTGAAAGAGCCAACGATTTTGAATTTGAAACAATGGTGTCTTATGTATAGACTCTCCCTATGATCATTTGCTTCTAGAATAAGGTATAGCAATTTAGAATTTGAAACAATGGTATATGAACAACTATTTATCCTATCTATTATGCTACAAAAATTGACTACATGCTAGACATATTTATATTAGCATAAAATGGCAGGTGCAATTCACCTCAAACTCTATTGTGGTAATTTATTTGTAAGGAATTTTGCACTCCATGAACATTCCTTTTGCACATCAGTATGTTGGTTATTATCTCGATCTCCTTTGTGATCAAAAGAATAGTGAAGTTCATTCCATAACTAATGACCATTTTGTAGTGCTATGATCTAGTGCTCTTTTACTTCTTACTCACTGTGTTCTCAATCACCATGTGCAAATGGCTTAGAGGACAGATCTTTGTCACCATTTTATAGTAAATTTCATTGATTTTGGACTATTTGTTAGGATTCAATTACTGTTTGACAGTTTTATTCTTTTCTCAATCCTATAGGATAGAGGATAATTTACAGTTTGTAACTCTCTAACAATGGTAAATAGATATAGTAAAGATATTTAAAATTTTAGAAATGGATTTTTTTCTAATTGCTAAAGCCTATTTATCAGTTTTATAACTTAAAATTATTTAAGCTATTTGAATAGCTAAAATTCATATTGTAAATCTTTAAATTGCAATAGAATTAGGTACTTAAAATGATTACAGAGAAGTTGAATGAAAAATAGTAAATTACTACTGATTGAACTTTTCCTTTTGCATGTTTATAGGGTTATTTCTTCCAACATTTGTTAGGCCTATTTTGGATTCTATGGAAATAACAAAGGAAGTTCCACATCCAGGTCTAAATGAGGTTGTGACTCATCCTTCTATGATGAAATTTGTAGGATACACCCAAGAATAGATCTAAAAATATCATATTTTTAAACCTTCATATCTTTGAGATCATTGTAGATTTGATTTGATTTTTGTATAGCTGGGTGTATCTAAAAAACTATTTCTTGAAAATTATGTAAATGAAAATGTTATTTGTTCAGAATAATCTAAGGGTGTTATTTTTTACTTGCACCGTTTTTTTTTGTCTACCTTAAGATAACTATTCAAATTATTATTTTGTTAATCATAATATTTCATTATATATTTGTATTTTATTAGATTGTATTGGATAGTTAATGGTTAAGTTTTTTTTTTAATAAATTCAGCATAACACACTTTATATTTACTTCTTTTCATCACTTGTGAATCTAAAGTTTGGTTACCTTTTTTTAATTTTTGTGATCATCAAAAATAGAGATGATTTTAGTCTCTGTGAAATATTTTCATGCATGTTTGAGATCTCTATAAGGTGATGAAAAATTCCCTAGGGTTTGGTAGGGTTTTGAGTATCCTTATTGTTTTAACGGTAATGTTATCACTAAGTTCTCTCCTTGCCCAAATATAGTCACTTAAGAAATTACCATGATGCTCTTGACTACAAATTACTTTGTTATCCTTCTCACTACATGTATGATTCTTCAATTATACCAACCTCCCTTCCATCTCATTGTCTTTTCATGCTCTTGCATCTATTATCTTATGAATTTATTCTTTCAAATTTGAAAGCTATCACTAGGTCTATTATGACTATTAGGTCGTTGAGGGTATATATTTTTCTACTATGAATTCTTAGATTGTCATACTTTTGATGAGAATTCTCCAAGGATTTTTTCTCACTAACTTAACTCTCTATATATTCTCCATTATGCATTGAAAATTCATGGTTTATAGTTAACTATTTATTGGTGTAACCATTTCCATGTTTCTTGGGATTGTCATCCCTATAGGATAGTTTCCTTATAGATCTGAATGTAATTTAAAAGGTGCTAATTTATTGACAAGTTTCATAATACTGCCATATCACAAGAGCCAAGAAGACATGGTGCAGTGTAGCAGTAACATCCCACATTACTATGAAGGTCGGGTAATAAATGTATAGTATGGTGGTAAACCAAATACTTCTACCGTATCCCCACAAGAGCTAAGAAGACACTATGTGGTGTAGTGGTAACATCCTACATTACTACGAAGGATGAGAAATAACATTGTGATGTAGTGTTAACATCTCGTTTATCATGAAAGTCAAGCAATAATAGTGCGGTGTAGTAGTAACATCTCACATCACCACGAGGATCATGTAAAAATGGTGTGGTATCATAGTTAAAATATAAAAAGAAATATAACATTTCTTTGAGACATTTTTTGAAACAGTTTGCGTGCCTTGTGTATATTTATTCCACATTTTCATGTATGTCCAACAAGGCACTTGTAACTACAACATATGAAAAAAAAAATCCCTATTATTATTCTTTGATGGATGTCCCTTTATTATTACTAGATATTTAATGTAGTGCACATTATTATAGTGTAAGCCTATTTTTTAGATTGATTCATTTAGCATCACCAATATTCTACATAGGAACATTGTCCCTATTTAAAATGATGGAAATGCTTCACATCTCTTAGAAAAATTTCTCCCACAACAATATTGGAGATGAATTTAGATGCATTGTGAAAATTAGAACATAATTAAAGGTTCTTAACAACTCTAATAGTTGTACTAGGGTCCACGTTTAACAAACCAAATGCAATTTCTAACTTTTCATTAAGGTGGCAGATAAATGATTCTTTTTCCTTCTATTCCACAACATTGAGTAAATATCTTGAATCTAGAAATATCCTATTGCCTTCATTTTCCAAGCAAATTTCTCCAATTTTGCATAGATCTCCCATGTTTGTGGATGTGATCTATCTCCTACACAAAAAATCATGTACCATTTTATGCTCTTCAATCCAACTACATACATGTATCTTTTTAATCCCTCTATCTTTCATCAATCTCCTTACTATTTGAACCTCACCACACTATCTCACTTCTGCACAAATGATTTAGAGAAGAACATAAGTTGCAACATTTTTTAGATCCAACTAAAAAAGAAGTGTTTCTAGACTACTCATCCTATATTCATATATGATCCATAGGAACCAAAGGTTTAACTGGCATCTTAGTAATAATGTTTAGGGTGTGCTCAAGATAGCTAGCATAGGCACAAAGGACAACCATGCATGCCTAATGATCAAATATATATGTAATGCAATAAGGTTTACTAAAATGTGAAGTACGTGCAACCCTCATCCACTAAACCTGCATGACTACATGCATCTAGAACACAAGCAAAGCTTACAATGTCGATGTTCCAGAGTGTTTCATTAATTCAAAGATTTTGAGAGCTTCCTTGAAAAATACATTTTGTGTACATTCAACAATAATATCATTTCATTCCATGAGATGACATCTCTTTAAGGAATTCTCTCAAAAAATTCATTTTTTACTACATTTTGGTGTCAAATCTTTGGTAATTATGGTTAGTTTCATTACATTCAAATTCTGAATTCTAGGAAATTATATACAGTAAATAGATTGATGGTTATTTGGATAGTGAAATTAGCTCTCCTAGAAATTAACTAAAATATCTAGAAGGATTATTTTAATTAAAGAGGATTTTGTGGTTATTTTATAACAATGATTAACAATGATTTTATAGTGCAGCTAGCTTGCTATTTTCATTCAAGATTCAAGTCATCAAATTCAAGCACATACCAAGAAGATGGTACTCTACTTCAAACCCTCAACCTCACTTATTTTAGTTTGCTTACATGGGGATATTAAGGAATTTGCTAAAAAATAAATATATATCATTTTTTTTGTGAAGGAGAATCCTATGAGATTCAATATGGTAGTGGATCAAAATCTGATTTCTTAAAGATGATGTCACAATTGGGAAACTTGTTGTGAAACATCAAATTAGTAATTTTTAAATGTTAAGGCTTCCCAATTCGATATCAAAGATATTTTCTCATCAAGTTAATTTGGAATTTATGTATAAATGGATTATTCCATGGTGCAGGTCTTTACTGAGAAACACATGAACTAGGGTTGTCATTTTGTTGTCTAATTAAGTCTAATGGCATTCTTGGGCTTGGTTTCCAATAAATTTATATTGATAATGTTGTTACAGTCTGGTTAGTGTTGATAGCATTCATTCTATAATGTCAACTTCATTATATAATCTTATCATATCACCTTTCTTCAAATTTGAACAAGGTTCTGAAATCAAGGGTTCAATATGCATATTTCACGCCTATGTTGAATAATCTATTTAAGGCATTGTTGCCAAGGCTACAATTTTTTAATTGATTTACCTTTTTTCTCTATTTACTTTTGAAAAATTGCAATATTTAATGCACTTTTATTCTTTTTGAATTAAAACTAATAGTAATTTTATTGGTTGTATTGAGGTGCAACTTCATTCATGGTAGAAATGGTAGCACCCTGTTGCTCATATCAGATGGTGCATTGCATATAAAGGAGGAAAGATTCTAGCTGGGTTATTGTTGACTGCATTGAAGGAGAGAGCTTCATATATGGGACATGGTCAACACTCTCCTTCTTGGATTCTACATGTTACAACTTGCTCTAGGAATATTTCCCAAATTCTAGAAGTTGTAAGAGATGAAAGGGGAATGTGCTCACTTTGAAGGGCTTCAAGCATGTGTTTCCATCATTGTAGAATTTTTTTGGAGAAGTTTCTTACTTGTAGTCATTTCTATACAATATTGTAACTCATATTTTTAGTCTTGTTGAAATGCACAATACAACTGAGAAGAGGGGTGAATCAATTGTACCAAATTACATTTAATTATAACCTTAATCAATTCACACTTAACTTAATATATTATTAAGAGTAATCATGAAATGAAAATAACACAAAGCAAACACCAGAGACATAAAATTTACGTGGACAACACTATGAGGGAAAAACCAAAGTGAGGATTAAATCACAATATAGTAGAATGTAATATCAAATACAAAGGCTCACTACCAGAGGGCTCACTATCTAAAAAGAACTGACTATCTAGATACAAAGTCTCACTATGTATAATAGGACTCACTATCTAGAAGGAGGCTCACTATCTATAGACAAAGAAAAGATAAGTAAAGATCCACCACAATAGGTTCCACACAGTCACAACTTGATCAAAATATTATAGACACCATCAGCTCACTACTTTCAGGAATCTAACACATCAAAGTACTATTTCCTTGATTCATTCTTACACACTCTATTTTTCACACTTGTTTGCACGCTTCACTTGCTTTCCCTTTAATTCACAACATCTTGAATTTTTTTTATACCATCTTCAACCCTATAAACTTTCTCCAAGGTTGGCTATACATCCTCCATTTTAAAAATTCAAACTAGGTTGGCTACTCAACATTATCATGGTGGATAAGAATGAGAGAAGACCACTTACATATTTACCTAGGACCCAAACAACATATTGGATCAATCACATGCTTCCTTAATTGATTCTTAATCTTCATGTAACATGTAAACACCAAGTCAACCAAACCTAATGAAAACACAAATTATCTTTGAAGTACACACATCTATAGCAATATGAACACACATGGATCACCCAACATGCTTCAGTAGACATTGGAACACCTCTTAGAAACCTTCAGGTACATACGTAGCAACTACAACAATCTTCATGCACAAGACACTCTTCAATAGTCTAGCCAAATCGAGCATCAACACACAGTATCTCTAGAACAAGTCTTTCAGAACACCAAACCACAAGCACATTTTCTAGAAAATAGAGAACATTTGGATTAACCTTCTTCTAGATCAACAAGATCTAAAATGAACCACTAGAAGATTGTAGAGAAAAAACATCTCACCTAGTCCACAAACAATTAGTTCTTCCAAACCAGTTCACACATCTTTCACTCTCCATCAACTCAAAAGCTAAAACTTAGGATATATTATCCATTGAAGCTCATGAAAAATACTAAAGATCCACATAGGCATAGGATCAACACAAAAGAAATGTGGAGCACACACATAACATACACTCAACACTGCCTTAATTATTTCTTAATTTTCTCAAAAAAAATTGGCAACAACACATCTACAACATCATAAATATAGCTCCATGTACTCACAAAATTTCTATAGTATCTCAACTATACAAGTACCATCTACAATCACTCTGAACTATGTTGAAATCAATGCCAACATTAGTGACAAAACCACCAAACACATCCATACTTTCAACAATCTCCCCCTTTGTCATTGATGGCAACACATGATGTGAAAAACCATCAAAGACAACATACAAATTCTCCTGCTTCTTCTTCCCTTTATTTTTCAGATTAGACATTCATAACACTAAAACACCATATTTTACGTGGGAAACCCAATGAGGGAAAAACCACTGTGAGGATTAGCTCATAATATATAGTTATATCAAAAGGACTAGCTCACTGCCAAATACAAAAGCTCACTGCTTACAAAGGACTTACTGTCCAAAAGGGGGGCTCACTACCTACATAAATATACAATTTTTTTTTAGCTAACCACCAAAGTTGAACTGATCAAGATACACCTCAAGTGTTGATTCAATTCCCTATATGCTCAGAGTGTTCGCTCGCAGATTGATCTCCAATTCACACACTTATACTTCTTCTCTTTTTCACATTCACATCACACATCATAAAACCTTGCACGTCTCTCTCTCTTTTCTCTATATTTGGATCTTCTAAACATCTTGTATATACCCATATACAATAGTTAGGTCAACATCAAAATATAATTCAATCATGTGAAAACATCATGAAGTCGGATAGGACCAAGGCTAGGTCTTCACAATCCAATCGACTAGATATTAGGTCAGCCAAAACTTAATACCAAAATTCAAATACAAAGACTGATGCTAGTGCATCCCCCAAACATCTTAGAATGCATACATACATGCTTCCAACCATTATAAACCTTTTCCCAAAACCTTAGATCATGTTGAATACCAGAATTACCAAATCAAATACCAGATAGGATAAAATGGTTCTTCACACTAGTACAAGGTACCAAACCAACATGATGAAATCAATTAAAACCTAAGGAACATTTCTAACAATCTCCCCATTTTTCATTGATGGCAACATAAAAAAATCCAATTCAAAAGTTAATATCTCTCTGATATTTCTCCTAAAAAAACTTCATCTCCCCTTATCCATATCTCTCCTCAAAACTCCATATTTCTCCCCAAAAATCCATATCTACTCTCTTCAAAACTCCATATCTCTCCCCCTTTTACATCAATGGAAAAGGGCACCAAAAAAAAGAGAAAAACGACATGGTGACATTCAAAATTCCAAAAACTTCAAAACATCCAATTCTTCAAACCAAAAAAACTTTTTTTACTTCAAATACCTTTTTGTACCTTTCTTTGATCACCAGAAGAAATTTATTCCATTCCAGAATAGTAGAATCCATTCTTGTAGACACACTTTCTAACACAACCAACAATGTGAAGGAGGAAGACCAATTTGAGGATGAACATTGTTTTTCACAGTCTTTCATATCAAAGAGTATTTTGGCAAGATGGTCTAGTCGGACCTCAATAATCTCCTTTAGAAGCTAGGATGTCTTCACAAAATCATCCCTCTTTCTTTGCATAATAATAATTTCATCTTGCAACTCACCAATTCTCAATATTTTTTTCCCATCTTTGTCTGCAAAGATGTCAAAGTTCTTCCCAATACTGTTTACCTCAGATTCTATTGCTTCAATTCTGCTTCAAAAATTATCAACTACATTAGGCCACCAGAGGCAATACATGTAAATAATAATCATTTCTTTCATGCAATCCTTCATCTCCACAATCAACTTAGCTAACCTTTGTTTTTCTTTAGTACATCTCTTTTCAATTAGAGATTCTAGCTTGTGTCCTTCTGGACCTTTAAGCAACATTCTTTCTTCAATCACTTCAACTAGATTCTTAGGAAGAGAATTAGAAAAAATAGAAACATCAATATTATTGTGAAATAGATACTCAATCAGAGCATCATCAACTTTAAGCTTGTCAACCGGAGAGGCTGTACTCCAAAATTCACCAGCTTTATTCATTTTTCCTTTAATTAACATAGACTTGATGTCATTTGGATCAGAAGATTCAGATCCAGGCAAATGTTCTTCTTTTTCTTCCAACTCTTTAAGAATAACAACAATATCTTCAGCAACAACTTTTATTTTCCTCGATTCCAGAGGGGAATCACTAACAACAACTTCCAATTATTTCGTATCGGAGGAGGAACCTTCCTCAAATTGACTAGGCATAACTTCACTAGAGCTCACTACATTCTACAATGATAAGAAAAATTTCTTGCATGCAATTTCTTTATCCTCAAGACTCTCCAAATGTCTAAAAATTTGTTTTGCAATGGGAATCCTGGATTCCCACACAACATCCTTCTTTCCCGATAGGGATTTCATAAAATAAAGAACCAAACATGTAAGAAACAATCCAAAACAAAATGGATATCCTTCTTTCACTGACAATTGAATGTTCTCGACCAAATTCTCAAGAATTATCTTACATAAATCAAATTGTATGTTCTCCTTAACCACCTTATACGTCAAATATACTACAATAGATAAAGTAGAACTTTCTCTATTCCTGAAAAATATTTTATATGAAATATCGTATGCAACATACCTAACTGAAGAATCGACAATAGTATTGATCACCAGTGCATGGGGATCCTTGTCAACTCCCGTCAATTCCTCTACTTGTATTTAATCATCTTCCGTCTAAGAATTTCTCCAACACTGCATAGTTCAGTGACCACTTCGATTGCATCCTTCAAGAGAATATAAGATTTTTCCAATATAATTATGTCATCCTTGAATTTTCCCAAGAGAAACAAAATAAATTCTTTATTGGAAAACCAAGGGAATTCTCCCCATATGTCCAAACCTATGGTTTGCAAGTTTTGTAATTTAATTAGTTCCAATTATCAAATTCATCTAGCTCAAGTGCTTTCAACTTCAGAGGAGTATACCTACTTGATCCTCTAATAGAAATTTCCATTATATCTCTTAAATAATAGAAATTCTTCTATTACCTTCTTCTGTTGTCATGAGATAAGGAGACTCCTAGCACCTACGTTTGAATATCCACAATGTTCTCTTTGACATTCTTCGACTCACTTCAAAAATGCTTCGAGAGAGTTACAAATCACTCTATAATTCCTTCGAATGTAATGATAATAAAAAATGATTCGAGAAACTTATTTTATATTCCATCATTTTTCCCTCACATTAAATGCAAAAAGTTGTCAAACTTTTCTTCCATTTTGACTGAGAAACCCTAATTCACCCCACAAAACAACATGCTTTCATATTTTCTACCAGTTCCTTTTACAACATCTAAATCCTTACAAAATTCATACCATATCCATGTGCCAACACCTAACACACCATAATTATGTGGGTTTTATTGATTTTTTTATAATTCTTCCCCTAAGACCAAGCTAGGTCTAGTTCTTGGAGGAATCATCTACACCGGATGGAGGTACAGACACATCAATAATCTCTGATTCTTCTTTATTTTTCCATATCTTGCTCATTTCCTACTTAACCTCTTCCTTGCCAATCTTTTTGACGAATTTATCATTCTTCACTAGAGCAGGATGCTTTCCCTTTTTACTTCTACAATCTTTCGAAATATGTCCCAGTTTCTTGCAATGATAACAAACAATGTTTCTTTGTCTAGTTTGATTTCCATTTATCCCTATTTTGCATTGATTGGCCTTATGTCCAAACATGTTATAGGTATAAAAATAGCCATCAAAATATTGATTTATCCTTCCTCTATCAAATATATTCATCATCATTCTACTAACCATCCTTACTTATGATCTACATTTAGTAGCTTTATGTCCTATCTTCTTGCATGTATAACATTGTCCGGAGAAGGGACCAGAAAACTGATTCAACCTACTCCTACACTTAATATCCTTATGTCCAAATATATTACATGGAAAACATACACCGTTGAAAGATGAGTACCTTTGTGCATTTGATTGTCTGATAGGTGGTTTCCTTCAAGAATTTATTTTCTACTTTCCTTTATCCCGAGTCTTCTAATTATCTACTGGATTTGAATTCTACATTTTTCCATCAAATTCATTTCCTAAGACACTTTTGTCCTTAGAGGGTATATGTCCAGCTATTAATTCATCAAGCTTAGTGGAGCTTGTCTTAAATTCATCTTCACATAGTTTTCCTTTCTCAAGATCTGCTTTTAGATTCATCAATTCTCATTCAAGTCTAGAGCAAAGATCAACCTTGCTTTGTATCATTGTCTTCAAACATTTTTCAACTTTCACCTTTTCATTTATCTTCAACTTTAGTCCGATATTCTCATCATTTGCTAGCTTCAATTTTTCACTCACTTCTTTGTATCTTTCTTTAAATTTCTTTAACTTCTCTTTCAATTTATGGATATAGTCATTATCATCATCAAGATTCTCCTTTAGATCTCTATTCTCGATTTTAGCCTTGTCAAGATCTTCAAGGGCAGTCCAGAGCTCTTCTTTATCCATTGTGCAATCTGTGGGATCTCCCTCAAGCTGTTAAACTTCTTCAAAGGAAATAGAAATCTTTGATACCAATTTCTAAATAAATCGGATACTAAGAAGGGGGGTTGAATCAATATCCACTAACTCTTATTGAACAATCACCATTAATTTATTTCATTACAAAACAAAAAAGTGCAATAACACAACATGACATTCATAACACTAAAACACTAGATTTTATGTGGAAAACCCAATGAGAGAAAAACCACAGTGAGGATTAGCTCACATTATATAGTTATATCGAAATGATTGGCTCATTGCCAAATACAAAAGCTCACAATTTACAAAGGACTTTTCAAAAAGGGAGGCTCACTGCCTACATAAATGTATAAACAAAATTTGGCTAACCGCCAAAGTTAAACTGATGAAGATACACCTCAAGTGTTGATTCAATTCCCTATATGCTTAGAGTGTTTGCTTGCAGACTTATCTCCAATTTGCACACTTATACTTCTCTTTTTTGCATTCACATCACACATCATAAAACCTTGCACGTATCTCTCTCTTTTCTCTATATTCGAATCTTCTAAACATCTTGTATATATACCCATATGCAATATTTAGGTCAGCATCAAAAGATAATTCAATCATGTCAAAACATCATGAAGTCGACTGGCACCAAGGCTAGGTCTTCACAATCCAATCGACTAGATATTAGGTCAGCAAAAACTTAATACCGAAATGAAAATACAAAGACCAATGCCAGTGCATCCCCCAAACATCTAAGAATGCATACATACATGCTTCCAACTGTTATAAACATTTTCCTAAAACCTTAGATCATACCAAATACCAAAATTACCGGATCAAATACCAAATAGGATAAACTGGTTCTGCACACTAGTATAGGGTACTAGACCTACATTTTGACATCAATGAAAACCTAAGACACATTTCCAACAATTTCTACACTCTCTTCTCCTTACAAGTTTCTCTCCCCCTTTCAAATTTTTCACATGACTTTCTCTCCCCCTTTGACATCAATGGAAAAGTAAAGTTTTGTATGAAACATCTACCATATAAATTTGTGATCACTCCCGCTTAAGAGTGTACCCACATCACATACTACAACAATGAAACTATCTACTCTCCCTAAGGAGTATACCTCAACCATCAGTCTAGACCAAAAAGAATCTATGAATCCACTAGACTAATGCATCTCCCCCTAACTTCCCCCTAAGATAATCAAAAGTATCCTTCAGAAGCGCCTTAGTGAACATGTCAACAATTTGTTCCTTAGTAGACACATATTCTAGACTAACTTCTTCTCCAACACCTTCTCCCTCAAGAAATGATACGTGATAGATATATGCTTTGTCCTAGAATGTATCACCATATTTTTTTAAATTTATTGCACTTGTATTGTCTATAAAGATAGGGATAGGCCCATCACACATCACACCTATGTCCTTCAAAGTTTGCTTCATCCAATGTACCTTTGTACAACAAGATATTGCTAAAATATACTCAGCTTTTGTAGTGGATAAAGAAACTAAATCTTGTTTCTTACTCAACCATGAGACTAATCTTCCTCCAAGGAAGAATGCACCACCACTTGTACTCTTCTGATCATCTACACAATTAGTCCAATTTGCATCAATGTAGGCATTCAATGTGAAATCAGTATCCTTAGGATACCATAGACCATAATTTGGAGTCCCCTTAAGATATCTGAATATCCTCTTCACAGCTATAGCATGTGTCTCTTTAGGTTTTTCTTGAAATATTGCAACCAAATATACTGCATGCATGATATCTGGTCTAGTAGTAGTAAGATACAATAGTCCACCAATCATAGATTTGTACATACTCTAATCAACTTAAGAAGATTCATCATCCTTACTTAGTTTACATCTAGTTACCATAGGGGTATAGACCGGTTTCGAGTCATCCATTCCAAACTACTTCAGAAATTCCTCAACATACTTAGATTGTGATATGAATATCCCCTTATCAATTTGATTCACTTGAATTCTAAGGAAGAAATTCAACTCACCAATCATAGACATCTCAAACTATTTTTGTATCTCCTCTAAAAATTTCTTACACACCTTCATTTGTGATGCAGAGCCAAGGTGAAGATCACTCACAACAATGGGAATGTCAATCCGCAATCAAAGAACTCTTCTTCATAATGATTCAGTCTAATAGGCATCAACTCACCCTCAAGGTTTTCAAACCTTTAATCTTGCAAAAATAACAACAGACCTTCACCAAGGCCCTACAAGACTCTCAACATTCTTACAATGAGAATTGGATCAATTGAAACAATCTCTAAGATAGATTTATTGAAATCCCCAGAATTCACCGCTTGACACAAGCTTTCCTTGTAGCACTAGGAAACTAGTTTTCAGGCCTTAACTCCAAAAATTTCCAAAAAACTTAACAAACTTGTGGGAGATAAGATACCCATTTTCAGGATGCACAACATACCCAACAAGTACATTAGACTCCTTCAAAATGGTTGTTCTCACTATTTTGAAGTCCCAATTAGCCATGTTTCTCAAAGGAACCCCTCTACAAACTAACTACCAACCCAATACAACTTGAAATAGTCTTAGGGGAGGTATCAAAACTAATGATTTTCTAGATTCTAAGACTTTAAGGGCTCAACTTAACCCCATCTCCAAAACCCTCTCTTAAGCCTAGGAACATAGGGTTTTAAGACACCCCCTATTGAAGATGCATTTTCCCAACCTCTCCAAAATACAAAAAATGCTCAGACATATCTAAGAAGGCCCCCTAAAGCTTAAAAGTTCATAAAATGGTCACTCCCAACTTCTCTTTGACTGGACTCAAGACTTTCCTCTTTAATTCATTCACTTTCCCAATGACTTACACCCTACAAACACCCCCAGAGCCATGACAATCATCTGACCTTGCACAAAAAAGACATAAGAATATTCATTTAACCTATATAAGCCTACCCAACAAGTTATAGACCTTCACAGTAGGTGGAAGGCTTAAATCTCCATTTTGACACCCCTCAAACCCTTAACTCAAGAAGACAAAGCAGTTCCTGAAGTTTTGATTGGCCCTGCCACAAAAGATGATTTGAGGCTTCCAAAGAAAATGTGGGGAAGAGTATACACCTTCACAACAAATTCCACAGCCTTAAGCCATTATGGGCTTGTGTCAAGGAGAAGAAATTCAGGAAAAAAAACTATAAAAATGCAGAGATCAACGTATAAAATGTTATATTCTTCTTTCAAACACTTAACCATCATCCTCTCCATGAGGAATTACATTGTTTATATAATTTTACCACATCTAACTACCTCTTAGAATCGACAAACTACTTTAACCACCTTGCCAATTTTGCTTCTAAACACTACCCCTTTACAACTTGATTTTATAAATCCCCCATAACTGATCCACTAAGCCTTCAAATACAATTGAAAATGGTCATTGAGACCTTATTTAACATAGAATAAGTCCCTACTTCCTATAGCCCTTAAGACTCATGACTCCATATGGCATGTGCATTATGAACCAAACTGACAAATTCAACTAAATGACTCAAACCCTTCCAAATTACATTAGGACTAGTCTCTTAGACCTTATTAATCATAAATAAACACAAGAAACACTTATACAAGTGTAGATTTCACAAGGTGTAGGTGCTCCTACACCAATTTCCACCAAGGATAATATCATCAGCATATACCACAACTATCAACATTTTGTTTCTCTCAAATTTAAAATAGAGATTGTTGTCAGTAGAGCCTTTGTTGAATCCTTGTTGTGTCAAGTAGCTATCCAACCTTGCATACTATTCTCTGGGATCTTGTTTAAGTCATATAGTGTCTTTTTCAATTTGCAGACCATGTCTGATTTGTTTGATAATTTAAATCCTTCTACTTGTTCCATGTACACCTCTTCTTCCAATTCTTCATTCATAAATGTAGACTCAACATCCATTTGGTACACTTTGAAATCTTTATGAGAAGAAAATTCCAAAAACATCCAAATGACCTCCATTCTTTCCACTGGTGCAAATGTCTCTTCAAAATATATTCCTTGAACCTGTGAATAACCTTTGCATACAAGTCTTGCTTTATTTCTTACCACTTCACCATCTTGATTCAAATTATTCCTGAATAACCATTTTGAACCAATTACATTCTTGTTCACTAGTCTGGGGACTAGCTCCCATGTCCCATTCTTCTCTATCTACTATAATTCCTCTTTCGTTGCTCTAACCCAACTCTCATCTTTGCATGCTTCACTCATAGTCTTAGGTTCTATTTTAGAAAGTAAACACAAATTTACTTCAACCATTTTTCTTCTTGTCTTTACACCTTCACTTATGTCTCCAATTATCTATTCCTCCAGATGATTCCTCCATTCATATTTAGGATTCTTAGGAGTAGTAGGTTCTAGAATATCCTCTTCATCACTTTATTCTTTCTCTTCCTTTTCTTCTTCTTGTATTTTCATGCAGATAGGATCATTTGGTTCAACTTCACTTATTTATATTGGTTTATGCATAGCTTCATACAATTTTACATTTTCTCTTTCAACTATTTTCCTCATTCTTTTATTGAAGCATCTATATGCTTTGTTTTTAGTTGAATATGCAAGGAAAATCCCTTCATCACATCTAGCATAAAAATTTCCAAGATTCTCATCATCTCTTTTAATGTAACATTTGCTTCCAAACACTTAAAATTATTTAACATTAGGATTCTTACCAATCCATAACTCATAAGGAGTCTTTGTATTGTTACCTTTGATTAGAATTTTTTTTAAATGTAAATAGCAATGTGGATAGCTTCTATCCAATATACATTAGGAACATTTTCTTCTTACATCATTGTCCTAGCAGCATCTTGAATAGTTTGGTTCTTCCTTTCCACAACTCCATTCTATCAAGTGGTTCTAGGGGTAGAATAATGTCTCTTTATGCCATGATCTTCAAAAAATGCATTAAACTCACTAGAAGTGAATTCTCCACCTCTACTAGACCTTAAAATTTTGATTCTCAGGTTTACCTCATTCTCTACTCTTTCTTTGAACACTTTCAATCTATCTAGAGCCTGATATTTCTCTCTAAGAAAAGTAACCCATGTCATTCAAGAATAATCATCAATAAAAAACATAAAATACCTATCACCATTAAGACTTCCTATTCTTGTAGGGCCACAAAGGTCTGTATGAATCAATTCCAACATTCTAGTAGATGATTGTTCTTTTCCTTTAAAGTTGTATCTCATTTATTCTCCCAACTAACAACTTCTGCAAATTGAATTTGTAGGCTTTCTGATTCTAGGAAAATCTCGAACAACTTCTCTTGAACTATTCCTGATTAGATTGTCAAAATTTACATGTCCCATCCTCTAGTGCCATAGCCATCTTTCATTAATCTGAGAAACAAAGCACTAACCATCACCAATCATAAGTTGATAAATGTTTCCATGAGTTATTCTTCCTACTGCTACCATGTTTCCAAAACCTTATCTAATCTCACAGGTGTTATCCTGAAACACAAGCTTAAATCCTTTGCTACACATTTTCCCAACACTCAAAATATTATGCCTTAATCCCTTGAAAAATAGACATCATTAGTACTATGTTTCCCATCAAGACTAATTGTTCCTTTTCCAACAATCTTAGCACCAAAATCATCTCCAAACATAACTAATCCTCCATCATACTTTTCAAGTTTAGTGAACTTACTTTTGTCTCCAATCATATGATTTGATCATCCACTGTCAATTACCCAATAGTCTTCATCCTATCTAGCATGAAAATTAGTAACTAGAGTACCTTCCATTTCATCCTCCTTGCTCTTTGGACCAGATTCCCTTACACATCTTACATGGTTAGCAGATACATATTTACTTTCTAGGGCCTAAAATAAGAATTCATCTTTATCCTCTTCAAAATCAAACTCATCATCATAAATTCCTACATCTTCTCTAACATAATACAATTTCTTGAACTTCTTGTGTTTTTTGTCTTTCTAATTATTATTATCTTTATTCTTCTTGTGTGTAGATCTATTTGGACATCTTGAAGCATAGTGACCAATATTTCCACAACTAAAACATTTAAAAGGTAACATACCTTTGTACTTACCAATAGCTTTCTTCAATTTCCTTGTAAATTTTGCTTCCAACTTCTGAAATATCAATGTTCGATTCATCTCCTATCTTATTTACTTTAAAGTTTGTTTCAACTTTCTCCTTTTCTCTTCCAAGCTTTCTCATCTCAAATGTAGTCAAGGTGAAAAATAGATGATCCTTAGTAAATGTCTTTGGATCATATGATTCTTCAATAGCAGATACCTTATCACTATAATACTCTGGTAGCATCATCAAGATCTCTGTAATTACATATTCATCTATCATGGTACCACCTTGGTTCTTGATTCCATTTGATCCAAGTTTAACTCTCTAATAATAGCTTGCAATATCTTCACCCTCTTCCATTATCAATTTCTCAAATCTATATTTTGTTGTTAGCTTCCTTGATAGTTTTACTCTATCATTTCCTTCATAAATATCTTTCAATTTTTCCCAAACTTCATAAGTAGTGCCTAGAGAAATAAATTTTGTTCATTCAATTTTAGATAGAGCACTTAAGATAGAATACCTTTCCTTTTCATTCTCCTCATAAGCAAAGATCTCATCTATAGAGGAAGGATCAGTCGATAGTTCAACATACTTTGTCTCTATAGTTTTCTAGGTCTTGAAACCAAGAGAGATAAGATAGCCTCTCATCTGCACTTTCTAGTCACTGTAATCAACTCCATCAAAAATAGGTATTTGTAACTTGTGCACCATTTGATCTACCTCAAGCGGTTAATATTTTAACCGAGGAACCAGAGATCTGATACCAATTTTTGAAATGCACAAGAAAAATAAGAGGGGGGGTGAATCAGTTGTACCAAATTAATTTTACTTTTAACCTTAATCAATTACAACTTAACTAAATATGTTATTAAGAGTAATCATGAAATGCAAATAAAAAAAATAAAACATGAGAGACATTAGGTTTACATGGAAAACCCTATGAGGGAAAAACCACAGTGAGGATTAACTCACAATATAGTAGTAATGCACTACTAGATACACATGCTCACTGCCAGAGGGATCACTACCCAGAAAGGATTCACTATCCAGATACAAAGGCTCATAGCATATAGTAGGAATCACTATCCAAAAGAAGGCTCACTTCCTACAAACAAAGAAAAATAAATAAAGATCCACCACAATAGATTCCACATAGTCACAACTTGATCAAAATATTGTAGACACCAGCAACTCACTACTTTAAGGAATATAACATATCAAATTACTGCTGCCTTGATTCACTCTTACACACTCTACTTTTTTCACTTGTTTGCACAATTCACTTGCTTTCTATTTAATTCACATATTGACTTGCATTTATAACATCTTCAATCCTATAAACTTTCTCCAAGGTCACCTATAATCCTCCATTCTAAAAATTTAAATTAGGTTGGATACTCAAAATTTATACAATGGATAAGAATGAGAGAGGACCAATTATATATTTAATTAGGACCCAAACAAAATCTTGGATCAATCACACACTTCCTTAATTGATGCTTAATCTTCATGTAATGTGTAAACACTAGGTCAGCCAAACCTAATGAAAACACCAATGATATTTGAAGTATGCACATATACATCAAGATGATCACACATTGATCACCCAAAACACTTAACTAGACACTGGAACACCTCTTAGAAACCTTCAAGTACATCCAAAATAACTACAACAATCTTCATGCATAGGACACTCTTCAACAGTTTAACCAGACCGAGCAACAACACACAATAGATCTAGAACAAGTCTATCAGAGCACCAAACCACAAGAAAGTTTTCCAGAATACAAAGAACATCAAGATTAACCTTCTTCCAAATCCACAAGATCTGAAACGAACCACCAGAAGACTACAAAGAAAAACCATCTCACTTAGTCCACAAACAATTTGTTCTGCCAAACTGGTTCACATGCCAGTGAACACATATTTCACTCTCCATCGAATCAAAAGATAAAACTTAGGATATATTATCCATTTAAACTCAGGAACAATACTAAATATTTACATAGGCATAGGATCAACACAAAAGAAATTTGGAATACACATAGAACACAAAATCAACACTGCCTTCATTATTTCTTAATTTTCTCAAAAGCACTTGGCAACAACACATTTGGAACATCATAAATATAGCTCCATGTACTCAAAACACTTGTACACTCTATCAACTATACAAGTACCACCTAAAATCTCTCTTAACTATATTGACATGAATAACGACATTAATGACAACACCACCAAACACATCCATACTTGTAACAAGTCTTATGACTAAGAATAAAAATTGTAATACTCTATTTATAAGCTATATATAGAACACCTTTCTTTTATTAATAAAGTTCACTATTTTTTACTTCTCAATGGCTATCTTATCGTGTGTAATTGATTATTGATGTGTATTTTTGTGTTTTATGCTTAAATCTTCAAATATCAGTCAATTAAAATGACTAAATATACTACTAATTGACATCAAGAAATAATTAAACTGACTAAATATACTACCAATTGACAAAAATCAGTGAACAACAAATAAAAATGACTAAATAAGTGACCAGTTAATAGCAATCAATGACTAAATATATCAGTGAATAAAAAATGACTAAATAAGTGACCAGATTACAACAATCAATGACTAAATCAACAACTAAATAAGTGACCAATTAAATATATCAATGAATAGTAAATGACTAAATAAGTGAGAAAATTATAGCAATTAATAATTAAATCAATGACTAAATATATCAGTTGAAAAAAATGACTAAATAAGTGACTAGATTATAGCAATGAATGACTAAATCAAAGACTAAATATACTACCAAATCAATCAATCAAAACATCCAATAAATGACTAAAAATGGTTTAGTCATCAATCTGGTCACATTATATATGACTATCAATAAACTACTAATGGTCACGTGACGAAGTTCAATCATTTATGAGCAATTTTTAGTAGTGTTTTAGTCATATATTGTTGTTTCTATACTAGTGTGAGTTTCAAGGTTGAAGATGGTATAAATACAAGTTGAAATGTTTGTGAAAGATGAATGCAAGAAAGATAGATGCGAGGTAGATTCAAAACATTGTGTGTGTGTGTGATGTGAGTTTGAGAAGATTAGTGTGAAATCTAACTATTAAGTTTTTGGAGGTAATGAGTTGAAGGTGTAATCTATCATTCAAGAATTTTTGCAAGTGTGTGAGTGAATTGTGGTGGAACTAGCAGTTGCATTGAGATATTTTTATTTCTATAACTACTCAATTCTATATTATTTTTAATTTTATGGTACTAAGCCCTTTAGGTGGTTAACCCTTGCTGGATAGTGAGTCTTATGTAGGATAGTAAGTCTTGTTTCGGTAGTGAGCCTTTCTGGCAGCGAGCCTTTGTATTCAGTTTTGATATTCCTTATATTGTGAGCTAATCCTCACTGTGGTTTTTCCCTTCTTAGTTTTTCCATGTAAATCTAGTGTTGTTGTGTGTATGGTTTTGCTTCTTTTTGTTTCTGATTTTATATTTAATGATTAATTATACTAGTATATTAAAGGATTTTGGAATGATAATAGATCTAATTTATAGTGGAAGTTTTAGAGGTTAAATTTCCTACAATTGATTCACCCCCTTGTTAGTTGTCTTGTTCAACAAAAGGATTGTCCAACTATGCAACTTAGAGTCAACATAGTGGAAAACAACACAAAAAATACTTAGCAAATATAGATATTTATTGAATTAACAAATGGACTTATTACATGCATCATGTGACTTATATGTGGAATGTATAGGGATCATAAGCCTACCAAAAGGCATTACAACATTACAACTAGCTGAAAGGACTTACTCAAAAAAATGATCTTAATTACTTGTGATCTATCTATCTATCTACTGATGACTACTCTAAAATGAATTATAAATGATCTTAAATATAATTCTCTAGCTCCAATTATAGTCTGTGTTGACCTTAATGGTTTACAAACCCCAATTAATGATCAAGCATGTAGGTCAGCCTTAAAACATGAAAGATAATCCTTTGCAAAATGAAACGTATTGTGGATCTCTATAAAAGATACCCTTGGACCCAAAATTATTGTATTATGTTCCTTTAAGATTTGCATGCTTTGGAATAGGTCTATACAACAAATTCTAGATGAGGTCAGCCCCAAATTCTCTAATTATGAATTAATACTAAAACTTTGAGAGAGATAATTTTTTGCAAACCAATGAAAATCTCCTAAAATTTGGATATGATGTATATGACCTCATGTTGATGCTATATACTTCTCCATGAGCTGAGAAATGATTGTGGTAAAATGTGGAATGAATTGTTAAAACAACTAATAAATGAAATGCTAGAAAATAAATGTTTTTTGTTGGTACAAGATTGGTTTACAACCAAGGATTCTCCTACATCAGACACCCACATTTGGAAGAAAAGTGAGTCCCTCACTTTCTATGGGCTATAGGAAATTTAAAGTGTTCTACCTTAATCTAAGAAATCCATGATTAATCCTCTACTATTCTTCCTATTTCTCTTTTCAATTCTAGTGTCCAATATCCACTCAATTTGTTCTAATGGTTGATGTGGTAATTTCTCCTCCAATCCAACTCCCTTGTTACTTCCACTTGACTATCTATCATGATACTCATAAATCTCTGCAATATTGAAAATAGGTGACATACCAAGTGTCTCTGGTATTTCCACTTCATATGCATTTCAGAATCCAACTTCTTAAGAGTTTTACATGGTCTATGTTAGAGCTTCTAAATTTTTCTAAATTTGAACTAGTCACTACCCTATCATGGTCTTTTGTCTCTATCTCTAAAGGTGAGGTTTTGGGATTTTGGTATCAAAAACCTCGCTTCAAATTTTTTCTTAAACCCTTGGCATTTTAATTCTTCATTGACCTATCACACCCAGTTACTAGTTGTCTGAGTTACAACTTTAGCCATTTTCACCATTGTCTTTACCAACCCCTTAGTCTAGGTCTATTAGTCACTAGGTGCCTTTTAACTAATTTATTTTTTCCAAAGTCAGGCTTAATATTTCTTGTCAAAAGACTTAGGTCTTAATCTTTACTTCATGAGGGTTGTGACCTATTGACCTAGTCAGGTTCCATTTTGAGACTAAATTTGGTGAATGTGTAGATATTACTAGCTGACAAATCAATAGGTTTGATCTAGACCGTTCCCCACCAACCCTATGTGAATAAAATAATGGATAAATAAAATCCACGAGCTTAGTGGGTGTTGGATGCATGTCTCATTATTGATGTGAGGCTCGGTCTCTATTATCATGCTCGACATTGTGAGGCTTTGAATTGATAATTGAAGAGGTATACTGTGAGTAAATATCATTCATTCCCTACCAACCCCATGTGAATAAGATAATGCTTTATTCAAAGCCATGGGGTCAGCAGGCTTGTGACACATGTATCTTTTCTTATGCCTGAAAGATGATGGTGGAGCTCGGGGGCGAATGAGTTGGTATCTTGCTGGTGGGGTTTTCATTGGCTGGGGGATTATTAAGCAATGACAATGGATTTTTAAAATTGATTAACCCAATTTGGGTTGTTTGACGCACCATCTTAGTATGAGATCAATGGTTGACATTCAAAACTAGAAATATGAACACGATAGCCATTTTTCTTCGTGCGAGTGAGAATTAATGGATGAAGAAACATGCCAAATTACTCATTTTGATCCTCATATGCATGAATGATTGCTCTCCTACAATCATCAAAGTTGATAAACAAGTTTCACAACATCTTGGAGATCAAAAGCCAAGATTTGGAATCAGAAGAGGGGTTGTCAGCTCTCTTGTGTGAACTCCCTTGGAAATTTAATACATTCATTCTCTAGTTGATCTATTTAATTAATATTTCTTCCTTGTTATTCTCACTATTTGTTGTCTTCCAGCATTGAGAATCTAAGTGTGAGTGTGTGGAGTTGTTCCTAGTAATTACAAAGTGTGAGGTAGTTTTTCTTAGTGTCTCTACCTTAGGGGAGTTGGTGAAGTTACCTTGCTAAAGATGGATAAGATAAGTTTATCTATCAACCTAGTCCAAAGTTCTTGGAGACTTAATCTTCTTGACTCTCAAAGTGACATTCCTAAGGATGAGAAAGATATGCCTAAAGTTCCTGTAATTCTAAAGAAAAAAGAAACGGATGGTAAGAAATGTTTTTGGAGCATTTTCAAGCGTGCATATCATTTGAAAAGTAGAATTGTTTTGGAGGAATTGGTCAAGGGGAAGGGTAAGAAGTATGATATTGTATACATGGAGAATATACAAATTTCATTTTGGCACACTTGATCCCGATTACTAACAACATTCCTTCTTGAATCATACTCTCAGCATTTCATCATAATTTTGTCTCTTAATCTAATGAATCATTATTCATTTGATTAGGTCTATCACCTCCTTTGATTAAATTAATCAATTTAATTTAATTAACCCTACATTTCTATTTAATTAAATTAATCATTTTATTTGATTAAATCTCTAAAGTCTTCTCATTAAATTAAATAAATTAAACCTTATTTAATTTAATTTAACATATTCCTCTTTAAGTTAAATAAATCAAATCATTTATTTAATAAATCATTTCCTCTCAATTCTGATATAAATTAATTCATCTATTTGAGTCAAATTTGTCAAATCATCTAATTCTTCATTAAATTAATCAAAACCTTGATTAAGTTAATCCCTCTCACTAAAATCCTCTAGAGAATGGAACTTGCACAATAA
This sequence comes from Sequoiadendron giganteum, assembly GCA_007115665.2. Taxonomy (NCBI): domain Eukaryota; kingdom Viridiplantae; phylum Streptophyta; class Pinopsida; order Cupressales; family Cupressaceae; genus Sequoiadendron; species Sequoiadendron giganteum. The sequence goes on along the minus strand of CM021104.1, from coordinate 540,212,256 downwards.
ATCAATTACTTTGATTTATTTTATTCTCTATTTTCCCTCACATGGCATCGAAAGGGAATATTCCCTCATTTGAATTCAAAAAGGCCAAGTGGACTTGGTCCTTCCAACAAGGAATTTAAGGCCTCTTACATGTCCTTGGCCTTGAGCCCATTGACATTAACTTCATTTCACAAATTCAAATTCAAACTAAATGCATTTATTGGCACTTTGGCCAAAATGTGCACAACCATCAACTAGTCACCTCATGACATGTGGCATTCAACCATTGGATTGAGGTTATTCCCACATTGCTCAAATCCCTTCCATTCTTCCAAATTGAAATCTATAAAGTGGAGGCTTCTCTCCTCATTTCTCATCCACAATTACATGCAAAGTTACTCTCTTCACATTGAGAGATAATTTTTCCCATTTCACTCAACCATTCATCATCTTCAAGATTTTTAACAAGGTTATGCTCAAATCTCTTTGGGAGATTTGACCATTTCTCAATCACTCACAATTGCAACTTAGGAGTTGGGAAAGGGCCAATTTCAACATTCAATTGGCACCAATTCCCCATGGGATCACTATTCTATTTGCTTAATTAGGATTAACACTCACTTATTTAAGTTTTGTTCTTCATCATTTCCTAGTCTAAGTTAAATAGATGGATTTTATGGGGAATCTCTCATGCTTTTTTGCATATTGAGCTAACAATTTGACATGTTTGTTTCTCTTGTGCATTTTCTAGTTTAGGGGTTCACATTTTTGCACTAGAAGGAGGGCTGACTCAAGAATTTAATCACGTTTTTCAAAATTTCCATGTTTTTTAACTTTTTATTTGTAGGTCATAGGGAAACAGTTATGCAGTGTTATATTGCTCCACTTTCATTGGCACCATGCAATACTGCACTGCTTTTAGAGGTGCAGTGCTATACTGAACCGCACAAAATTCTAAACTGCACTGCTTCTTCTTTTCCTACATATCAATTTCAAAATTTCTAACCACACCACTTTCATTTCCATGGCGCTATAACACACTGCTCTCAGCACTGCGGCACCATATTGCACCGCATTTTTACAAATCGCGCTGCTTCTACTTTCCCACTAGTAAAATTTAAAATTTCAAACATAACCGCTTCAAAAATAGTGTCGCTTAGCCATATTGTGTTGCATATTCAGTCTCTGTTCCTATAGAGTGCCGCTCATAGTCAAATGTGTGGCACTATTTAATGCCGCTTTTTGTCCAAACTGCGCCATGGAAAATAGTCAAGTCTGAAATTTGGCATGTGCTTTTTAAATTTTGGATTTTCTAATTCTTGACCTTGTTTTCTGTCTTTTTGCTCTCTGGTTTTCTGTCATTTTGCAGGTTGGAGCAAAGAAAAAGCAAAGGAAGAAAGAAGTTCATCATGACATCATGCTCATCATACCCAAAGTGTTTTTTAAACACTAAAGTGTTGATCAACACTCCTTAAGGATTTCAGATTCTTGCTTGAGAGAAATTTGTTAATATCATTTGCCTCAGAAACACTAGATTTATTTTGGGTTTAAAAAGAACAAGCAAATTTCCTTTTCCAAACAAAGTAGGAAATTCATTATGGCACCATGTTCATTATGCACAAAGTGTTTTTAAACACTAAAGTGCTTTTAAACACTAAAGTGTTCTTCAACGCTCTTTAAGGATTTTAGATTCTTGTTTAAGAGAAATTTGTTAATGTCATTTGCCTTAGAAACACTAAACTTCTTTTGGGTTTAAAAAGAACAATCAAATTTCTTTTCAAAAGTTGCAAAAGGGCTAAAAGGAACCTTAGGAACAACATACTATATTTTGTTTAAAGGTTAACAATTGGACAAGGCAATCTCATGTCTCCTTTGGTGCTTAAAAAGAACTCATTATTGCTTTGAGGGATTTAAAATAAATATGTGTTTTTTGTACCTTGTAATCATTTTTGCAAATTAGTGTCATTTAAAAAGGTGTATGCACTTCTCTTGCACTTCACAATGATCTTGAGAATCAAAAAAATTTTTTTGGTGACACTAAGTTGCATAAAAGATTGCCTCCACATTTCAATTTGGGTACCTAACAATTGAACAAAACATGCGAGTGTGAGAATGGCATATTGATTGAACAACGGGATATGCTAGCTTGCTATTATTTATCTTAGTAGGCTTGCCTTATGGGAAAAAGTACTCACCCAAGGGAATGACCCAACTGAGAACACGCTAAAGCCAAGTGACTTCCAACTGGTATATAAGTGTGGATTCTTGAGGAAAGTTTAAGAATCATGAGGATTATTCTGATGAGAAAAGCAGCAATGGTCTCTCACTGTATTGGATAGTCCCCCACAAATGGAATGCCCAAATTAAAACCCTTTGTTTAGAAAAGGCCAAATCCTTATCTATTTTGTTGGTGCAAAAGGTCATGTCCTTTGAAGCCACCCCACATTATACATGCGGTTTGTTGTGGAGATGGAAAGTATGCCATGGGAGATTCATGGGTACTAATGTTTGGCTAACCAAAGAAGTGTGTGCCATGGAGGGGAGCCAGTGTGGTCAAGCATTTAGCCATCCACACAAAATATGCACAGTTGGATTCGTTCCAGTGGGAACCCAAAAAAATATTGTCTCATCATCGTAGGGTTGTAAAAAGTGCTTGGAAGTAAAGAATACATTTCTTGGTCCTCAAAACATTTGAAAACAAACATACACAAGGAACTTTGAATTTCAAACCCCTTGGAGGAAACAAATACCTTGTGATGAATTTAAGTACTCTTGCTTTCCCTAGGGATCATATCCTTAGAGGTTTCTAAGTGCTTGGATTCTATCATAATTTGTTTTCAATAAGGTTAAACATAGGAGACTTTTTCCCTATTTTCCTTGATTTCCACATAATGGACCTTGTGGGATGAAAAATAAAGTGGGACATCAGACATACAGTTTGAGACATAAGCAAGCAAGTGCCTTTGGTAAAAAGAATTCATTAAGCCAAGATAAAAGACAAATTGAATCTTATATGTGTTGTTCCAAATTATTTCCTGAAAGGTCAAGATTCTAAAACCAAGGTTCAAAAGGATAAGCCTAAAAGCCCATGAACAACACCTTGAAATGCTCCTTGAAGTTAGAGAAAGACTAGTTTACAACTTCTATAAAAAGGCTTCAAGGAATAATCCAACTTTGTATGTATTCTACTATCAACAAAATCCCAAACTTTTTGAAAGGTTTGCTTTCCTCACATAGGAAGTCTAGCATATTCTTCAACACTGAGGTTTTGTAAAAGGAGTCATGTCTAGGTCAAGGTCCAAGATCAAATTTATCATCCTCATCCGTCTCTCCATCAATCAAATCTCATTCCATCAACAAAATTCTTGAGAACTTTAGGAAAATCACTCATGCTAAACTTAAAGGGCTAAAACAACATCACCTTATCTTGGCTTAACACACCTATCCAAAATAGTCAAATCTCTTGGATGAATTTAACTCTAGGATAACCCAACTTCTTGAGGTCTACTAGTTCACAATCACCTTGGCTTAACACATTTAGCCAATTCTTCCACTTGTGCAAGTTCCCCTAGGATAACACAACTTCACTACAACCTTGTTTGATTTAATACACTTAGTCAAACCATCACAAATCAATCTAAGTCCTAACAGTTTAGCATAACCCTTCAAAATTTCTTCAAAACGTTTCACTCACTCACTCCATTTGTTTATCCCATCATCATTACCACCCTCTTTGATCTTTGACTTCCCTAGTTCTTCTCTTTTGAGCCTAAAAGGTTAGGATCAAATGATCCCTATTTTTTATGGTCCAAACAAGATCACAATACAAGAAGAAGATGGAAAATATCAGCAAAATATCAAATTTCATTGACATGAGTCAGGTGACCTCCACAATAAACCTTGTGGGATCGATAAATCCCCCAAGTAACTCTCCTCTACCATCACAAAATCCTCAAGAGGAGAGCTATGAAGAGGAATTCACAAATGAAGACCTGGTGATAACACAATCCAAAATGATAAAAATGATTCAAAATCTAGAAAAAACATAAAATTGTCAGTGCCATGTTCAAATACTTAAGCACATTAGCAAAAGGAGGGGTCTAGTTCCCTTCCAACCTTGACACAAGCACTAGTACAAATATACATCTTACAAATGCATCCTCAATGTCAAATGCCAATCAAGAAATTCCTCACACCACCTTCGTCGTCACACCAACCTTGCTGAATGTAAACAAGGGGAGTGCCATGTTTTGAGAATTACAAAAGCATCGCCTTGTAACCAACAAAGAGGTGGCTATCAACACCACACCGGATAATTCTATCCCAGTAAATCCATCACACCCGTATGTCCCACTCACCTTTAATAATCCCTCTGGTGCATCTTCATTCCATGCTACACTAGTATGTCAGTCAAACATACAAACTTCTCTACCACAAGGAGAAGGTGATTTGTTTGGAATAACTGGAGTTGCTGATCCTTTTTCTTTCTAGGGTAGCATACCATCTCTTCCCCCATTTTCATTCACAACCACATCACCTCTCAGATTGGGTTTTCCTCCCCTAAACATCGATATTTTCTCATATCCGGGCAATGTGAACATCACATCAAATTCCCTCTTTTTTCCTACAACATCACAAGAACAAATCATGACCATTGAAACCACTATGACAAATACATCAATCAGTCCTCAAATATCGCAAAGCACACCTTCTCAAGGACTGAGCATCTCAACCACCCCTCCAACAACCCAAATCCCAACCACCACCATAACCCTTCCACATGTCACGATGGTCGAAATTATTCCCATTCCACCACCAATCCCAACAAAAACCAACATGGAAAATTAATTCACCACTCTAATCCAAACCATTCAAAAGGCCAACCAACAAAGGGTACTCAAAGAAAAGGAGCAAGATCAAGCACAAGCACAAGCTCAAGCTCAAGCTCAAGCATAGGCACAAGCTCTAGCCCAAGCTCAAGCCCAAGATCAAGCCTAAGCTTAAGCCCAAGCACAAGCTCAAGCACAAGCCTAGTAATAGGCGCAAGCACAATACCAAGCACAACTACAAGCAATCCATTTGCAAGCATACCAACAAGCCCTACAAGACTTTCAGGCATAGCAACAAGCCAAACAACAAGCCTTGTTGGCACAACAATAGCTCGACCAAAAACAAGCTTTGTTGGCACAACAACAACTAGACCAACAACAAGCTTTGTTAGCACAAAAATAGCTTGACCAACAACAGGATTCATGGGAACAACAACAGATGGACCAACAACAAGCATTGTTGGAGCAACAATAGCAAGATCAACAACAAGCATTATTGACACAAATGCAGACATACCAACAGGCCTTGAATGCACAACAGAGCTTGTAGAAAATTCCCACTAGTACTCCTCCCACTCATCAAACACCTCAAAACATGTTCATTCCACCTCTCAATCCAAACAGAGATGTCAAACACAAATCAAACTGCTCTCGCAGCAAGTGTTTGACTTACAAGAAGGAAAAATGACAAAAACATCAGGCAACTTGTGCCCTTATCCTTTTGACAAAAGTATCACCATGGTACCATTCCCAAAGGGATTCAAGATCCCAAAATTTGACAAGTATAATAAAACAGGTAACCCTGAAAACCACGTTAGGGAATTTTAGGTGCATTGCATGGAGGTCGCATATGATGACACATATCTAATGCGATTATTCCCCTGAAGTCTAACTGGTCCAGCCACAAAATGATTTTCTCACCTACCTATGGGCATTAAAACATTCGAGGAAATCATGGAAGCTTTCCTTAAGAATTATGCTTTCAACATGGGTGCGGATGTTAGTTTGGAAGAACTATCAACACTCAAACAAAGAAAATGAGAGCTATTTGTATCCTTCTTGCAAAGATGGAAATCAAAGGCCAATCCGAGCAAGTGGACCATGCCCAAAGAACAACAATTTTGCACCATCATATCCAATCTAGATGAAAACTTGGCATTCTACTTGAAAATGCAATGCATCACATCATACGATCAACTGATCCCAAAGGCGCTCAACATCGAAAGAGCCCTTATTGCATGAGGAGGTGCATCAACATTCACTCCACCACAGGATAATCGCCCATCCAAGAACTATAATGATAAACCTCAAACATGGTCAAGGAACAAAAATATCACAAACGATGGCATCATCGATGCTAAAGTGGTCATCAGTCCCCCTAAGCAAAACATCCAAACCCATCATCAACCACAAAATCATAATCGCAATAATGCACAGACTAATGTACTGGTAGCACAACAGCAACCACTTCCCACCAATCAAATCAATAACTTGGGTAATCAAGGAGGACCACCTGCCAAGGAAAATATACCCCCAAGTGGAAGCTCACGGCTCTTGGAGAATCTATCGAGTCCATAATGAAGAAGTTGGTCCAAGGAAACCTGATCAAAGTCTCTAATTTTGAGCAATACGTGGAACCCATGACCATACCGCCATGGTATCATGAGAACCTCCTTTGTGAATTTCACAAGGTCAAAGGACATACCACCACTAATTGCATGAGGCTAAAGAAAATCATCCAAGACATCATCGAGGATAAGATTATCAATATCGAGCAGCCAGCCAGAAACCAAGATCTAAAAATATACACAAATCCGATGCCAAACCATAATCAAGGAAACAATTAAGGAAACAATCAAGGGAACAATAAGGGCAAGAAAAAGTATGCTAGTGATAATCTAGTGTATGAGAATATAGTTGGGTGTTTCGATGAAATGGTCACAGTCATTAATGTCAAAGGAGCCAACAACAATTGTGGAGTCACCACACATGGTGGAAAGGTCACCATTGCAGGGGAACCAGCTAAGACCCCCATTTCTAATACAAAATCCATCCCATATGACTACAATGTCATTGACCAGCTGAAGAGAACCCTCGCCCAAATCTCCATCATGGAACTATTGAAAAATTCCACCACCCATAGGAAGATCCTTGATGAAGCATTAGCTACATCCACCATCTCTGCCACCCTTGACACAGAGCAGTTTTAGGCTATGGTTGGTAACATTGTTACCCTAAATCTCCTTACATTCTCTAACCAAGATTTCCCCCAACAACCATCTCATAACCACGCACTTCACCTTCAAGTGCTAGTCCATAAAAAGAAAGTTAAGAGAGTCCTGGTGGATGGAGGTGCAAGCCTTAACATTTGTTCTCTAAAACTCATAAAGAAATTGGGATTTTCCAAGGATTCCATTAATAAGAACAAAAGCATCATAATAAGGGTGTATGACGATCAAGAAAGAGTGTCTCAGGGCACTATCAAAATCCTCATCCAAGTGGGACCAGAAACTATGGAGACCATTTTTCAGGTCCTCAACCTCGACCTACCATATAACATCCTCCTTGGACATCTGTGGATCCATAGAATGAAGGTGGTGGCCTCAACATATCACCAATGTATCAAGTTCTCACATCAAAATGAGGAGGTCACTATATATGAGGATCCCAAACCTTTTTCCTACTGCAAAAACTTGGAAGCCAAGTTTTATAAAATCCCCCAAGTACCAAAAAATGCTGAAGGCCCATCCAGTTCATTCATCGATCCAGCTAACCTCGCTTCCACTTCTGTGATAGAGACACTCGCCATCCCTAAAATATCTGACATCAAGAATATGATCCAGGACAATGGATGTGGTGAATACAAAATGAAAAGGAATGCATTTGTTGTAGGAGAGTTACCACAATCTCCTAGGTCACATGGACAACCTCGATCAACTGAAACACCCATCCTCACCCTTGGGGAAGATCCTTTTTGGATTCTACCATTGGGGAGATCTAAGTCAGGAAAGTGTTGATGAGGAAGATATTGCAAGCTCAATATACCATGATGCAGAACTCACACCCACCTTACCCATGGAGGAAACCAATACAGGGCTACAAATGATGCTTGGTATGGGCTACAATAGAAACGAAATCCTTGGAAGGAATAGTGATGGATGTTTAGAGCCCATCATTGCAGAAAGAAGAATGCGGAACCTTGGCCTCGGCTGTACTCCTTTGAGTATAACCATGCATGACAAAGGTTCTCCTAGTAGGGCAGTCAGGTCCTCTCCTCAAGTCTCTTCAACCAACCTTAGATTACCTGTATCCACAAGCCTACCTCTTGACAACTTCAGGTTTGATATAACCGAGTTTTGTAGTAGTAGTGATGATGATGACACCATAATTGGCCTTCCCACGCTCTTTGAGGATTCCACCTAACTAATGATTAGTGCCTCCCCAGCTGAGCCAAACCAAAAAACTCGCCAAATTACCTTGGTATACCCTCGACTCATCGATCATGACCAACGAGGATTGCTGATTCTAGACTCATTTCAAAATGATGAGGCACTCTCAGAATTCATGGGACTAAGGGATACAATTCCATGTGGGGATCACAAGGTAGGCTTCAACATCACATTAGACACCCAAGCATATTATGGGGAGATGATTGAGTCCTTTAGTCGCAAAAGAAAAATATTAAGAATAAGCTCGGGGTTATTGAGTGAAAACCACATTGTGGCGCTCTCTAACCACAAAATAGTAAAAATAAAGGATGCATCCAATGGTGAAAACCTCTCTGAGGCACTAGAGGATGAAGGATTCAATCTCCCCCCTACTTCTCTACATCAAGAAAAGTTGATAGTCTTGGCAGAGCAGTGCAATCCTATCAATCTAGGAATGGAAATAGAACCACATATCACTTTCTATGCCAAGTCTCTCCTAGTAGAGGAACAAGAACTGCTAGTAACATTCCTAAAAGAAAGGAAGGTAAAATTTTCATGGACCTATGTTGACATGTCAGGTCTAGATCCTGAGGTGGTGGTTCATCATTTGTCTGTTTACCCTAGAGAAAAACTAGTTAGAAAAAACTTAAGGAAAATGCACCCTCAAATAGCCTTGCTATTCAATATTGAGTTATAGAAGCTCTTGGATGTTGGATTCAAATGCTCGATTGACTATCCAGAATGGGTATCCAACCTTGTACCAGTCTCCAAACCAAATGGGGGCATCCACATCTGCATTGAATTCAAAGACCTTAACAAAGCATTTCCTAAGGATGATTTTCCACTACCCAACGTTGACATGATAGTGGACATGACGGTTGGATATGAGATGATGTCCCTAATGGATGGCTTCTCAGGGTACAATCAGATAATGATCGTAAAAGAAGACCAGCATAAAACACCCTTTACATGTCCTTGGGGCATCTACTGCTGGAATGTGATGCCATTTGGGTTAAAGAATGCAAGAGCGACATACCAAAAAGCCATGACACTGATCTTCCATGACATGATTCACAAAACTGTCAAAGACTATGTGGATGACATATTGGCTAAATCAAAGAAGAGACATAATCATATAGCAACTCTAAGTGCAATTTTTGATAGGTTAGAAAAATACAAGGTTAGGCTCAACCCAAAGAAATGTGTCTTTCAGGTGCAATCAGGAAAGCTGCTAGGGTACATAGTTTCAATGAGAGGGATAGAAGTGGATCTCACAAAGGTAAAATCAATCCTTGATATGGGAGCACCAAGAACACTAAAGCAACTTAGAGGATTATAAGGTAGACTCCAGTCCATCCGAAGATTCATAGCACAACTAGCAGATAAGCAAATTGCTTATTCACACCTACTCCACAAGGGAGTAGCATTCAGGTGGGATGAAAAGTGTGAACAAGCATTCAACAAAATAAAAGAATACCTACCTACGCCACTAGTTCTAATGCCACTGATCATAGGAAAACCATTGATTCTATACATCTTAGCAATGACAATCGCCCTTGGTGCCCTTTTATCCCAACATGATGAAAAGGGAACCAAAAGGGCCATTTACTATATCAGCAGAATAATGGTGGGGCACGAGCTCAACTACACAAAAATAGAAAAATCTTTCCTGGCAGTGGTGTTTGCAGCCCAAAAATTCAGACACTACATGCTAGCTCATCAAATTAAGCTAATTGCCAAGATAGACCCCCTCAAGTATCTATTGTCAAAAGAAATTCTTATAGCTAGAATGGCTAAATGGGTTATGATACTATTTGAGTATGATATTGAGTATGTGGAGCAAAAGGAAATAAAAGGAAAAGTCATTGTGGATCACCTAGCAGAGTCTCCAATATATGCAGACAACCCGCTCATATCAGAGTTTCCAGATGAGTCCCTTTTGAATCTTAGTGCAGTTGACCACTAGAAACTATACTTTGATGGCTCCCACATGCAACATGGATCAAGAGTCGGTGTGTTCTTCATCACCCCACAAGGGGATTGCATACCAAGATCTTACAAGTTGGAATTCCCTTGTACAAACAACATTGTAGAATACAAGGTTTTAACCATAGGCCTCAAGATTGCGGCACAATGGCGAATCATGGCATTAAAGGTCTATGGAGATTCATAGCTCATCATTAACCAAGTCAACGGTGAATACAAAACTAAAGATGACAAGCTTGCACCATACAAGAAGGTGGTAGAGAGCCTCAAGGAATCATTTATCGATATCACCTTTGAGCAAATACTGAAGGAAAACAACAAAGTAGCTGATGCAATGGCAACAATCAGATCCTTGCTAGATATCCATTGCAATGTCTCAAAACATGAATTCCTCGTAGAACAGCTTCTCGTACCCACTTTCGAGGTACTAGAATCATAATACGTGTGTGAACTTGTTGGTCCCAGTGATCTTTGGCACCATGAAATTTACTCCTACCTGAGATTAGGAATCCTCTCGGCTGACATTACCCCTAACCTCAAGCGAACCTTTGTCAAAAGGTCCTTACGATTTGTCATCTTAGGAGAAACCCTCTTCTGTAGAGGTATAAATGGAACCTTGTTACATTGCTTAAAACCTAAGGAGGCCTTGACTACTTTGATTGAGGTACACAATGGCACTTGTGGTTCACACTCGACTGGTATGACCTTTTCTAAGAAGTTGCTGAGAACCAAGTACTATTGGCCGACAATGGAAAGAGAGGCACATGACTTTGTCAGAAGGTTTCTACAATGCCAACAACATGGAGACCTCATTCACGCACCAACTTAGGAATTACATCATATCATTACACCTTGGCCCTTTTCCTAATGGGGGCTTGACTCATAGGTAAAATCTCACCCACCTCATCCAATGGCCACAAGTTCATTATCACCGCCACCGAATATTTCACAAAGTGGGTCGAGGCAATCCCCATGACCTACATCACTGGAAAATAGATATCCAAGTTCATCCTGAACTACCTCATCTATCGATACAATGTTCCCCAATCCATCATCTCGAATAATGGGACACCCTTCAAGAATCAGGATGTTCGTGACTTGTGTGAGAAATTCAAAATCCAACACCACTTTTCCACCCCATATTACCCACAAGGAAATTGCCAATTAGAAGCTACCAACAAAACCATTCTGAAGATCCTTAAGAAAATAGTCAATGACTCTAGTTGTGACTGACATCTATAGTTAAATCCCTCCTTATGGGCCTATCGCACTAGCATCCACACACCAACAGGTGCCACCCCATTTTCCCTGGTCTATGGATTAGAAGCCATACTCCCAATAAAGATCGAGCTCCTGTCCCTTAGAATATCTTTGCAAAACCTCATCAGAGATGAGGAATAAAGGGTTACAAGACTAAATGAGCTAGAGTTACTAGATGAATGATGCATGGATGCCCTAAGTCATCTATAGGTTTACCAAAATTGCCTGAAATAGAGCCACAACAAAAAGATTAGGCAATGCACCTTCCAAGTCAGTGACCTTGTGCTAAAAGAGAATCAAAAGAATGTACCAAACCCAGATAGCAAAGAAAAATTTCAACCCAACTGGCTGGGACCTTTCATCATCACCAAAAGCTATAAATCAGGGGCATATTAGTTGTCAACACCAGAGGGTGAGCCTCTATAGAAGCCCATGAATAGCTCTCACCTCAAAAAAATTTATGCCTAAGAACTTGCAAGGTATAAAACTAGAAAATACAAAAATAATTAGAAAAAGTCCTGAAAAATGGTTACCTTGATGAAAACCTGGCAAACAGGCATCTTAGCGACAACAAAAAATCAAAAAATGCAAAAATCCAATAAAATCAGAAAAAGGATTGAAAAAAAAAAAAAAGAAAAGAAAAAATCATCTTCTAGTGAAAACCACTTTGGTGGTGCTTTGGACAAGTACCTTGGTGAAAACCTGGCAAATAGGTGCCAAGCGTAAATAAAGCACTCTCTGTCCACCAAGATCCGCACAACTCACCCATCCATTCCATCACATTTTAATAAATCATCCATCCACCCATCCGCTCACATCCATACCATAGCCTGAGCTGATACCAATATCACATTCTACCATAGTACTACTTGGCACATTCCTAAGGTCAATTTTTCTTGCATATTTTAAGTAGTCTATCACTTAAACACTAGGGGCACGTCCTTGAAACTGGGAGTGGATTGGATTTGTGTATATCTTTTGTACTCTTCCCATAAACCATCAAAAAAATCATCAAAAAACTCAAAAACATTCAAAAAATCATCAAAAAGTCCAAAACATGTCAAAATATTAGAAAATCTTCAAAATTCATCATTGAGTCTCGTCAGTCTTTCATCTTGTCGAACTACATCGTCTCTGAGCTTGAATATAGGAAAGGTTGATCTTTGATCATCACCCAAGATAGTTAGGGTCAATTCTTAGGCGTTCGTTGCAATGGCAATCCATTTTCCCATCTATCTCATCATCAAGTTAGTTTGTCGTTAGTCGAACTACGTGGTCTCTGCACGTATGACATAGGCAAGGCTAATCTATGGATCAACTTCTGAGACTCCTATTATAGGTCTTTAAGTTAGTCTCTTCGTCATAAATCTTGAAAATACCAAAAACATTTGTAAAACATCTCAAAATACCAAAAATAGCCTCAAAATATCTAAAAAGTACAAAATGATGCATCCATTTCATCTCGCTTTCACCCGTGATTTTTCATCACTCATAATAAAATCAATCGTCGCCTTCACCCTTTGGTGAATCAGTCAGAAGCAAGTCTAGCAGGTTCAAAAGTGAACACCTAATCGTCAAAATCTTGGAAGTCTAAGTTATTAAGAAAGGAAGTTGGTCAACTCGGAGTATCAATAGCCTATTATCCAAATCAATCCCATCAAAACCCTGATCACAACATGTCCTATGATGAAGCTTTCCTGCAATGGACATAAGCATCAAGTACCCCTCAGTAGTTTAGTCTTGGCTAGTGGTATGAAGAACATTAGCTTGTTTGGTTTGCTTTATTTGGTCTTTTATTGACTTATCTTATTTAGCACTCATTCCAAGGACCTCTCAATGATGCCTAGAAAAAATAGGTTTAGAGAGAAAGGAATGGTGCAAAGATCATTATCTTTTTATCTTTTGTGCTTGTAGGATACACTTGTAAAATAACTTAGTTATATGCACTTTGTTTAGTATGTGTGGATGATGTTTTAGATATCTTGTTGACCACATAGGAAAGCTTGCTTTCTTGTGTTTTGGCCCGAGATGTTTAGAATGTCTAAACTATATCCTGAATGAAGTATGTATGCTAAGTGTAAACAAAAATAACCCTATTTGATTGTCAAGTCAAAGTCCATCACACTAGGTACCACACCATCATGGTCCTTTATACCTTGATGCATCGTACCTATGTGTGTTATCAAACATAATGTAATTGACCCTTTGAAAATCCCAACTCCTAGCAATGCAAATCCCCATCACCCTAACTAAATCTTTGATTCTAAATTCTTCTATCTTCCTTTCATACTAACATGGTATCATGATAGTAATCAAAACATCAGCAATGCATACACCCTACATCCACATAATCATTAGCATAAAAAGCACATTGCATCATATCATTATCTTAAGTTATGAGGAATAATAAAAATTTGTTATTCTAAGCATCTTAAGAAAGCATTGCATCATACATAATCATTTGCATCCATTACCATTTGCATATCATTACACCATCATTAACATACATTACAAGCATGAAAAATAAACAAAAAGAAATGCATCCATTAGAAACATACATCATATTAAATAAGAACATTTCATAGGATGATAATAAAACTGCATATCATACACTTGCAAAACATATCATAAAAGGTGAACCATCTCATATATATCATCAAAAATACACCGTTATGATACAAATCGGATCAAGTGTACATATAATACATGGTATAATGGGGTAACAATATGGCCCATAAATCAAAAGTGCAAAACTGTACGTGATCAAAAGGGCTAGTCTTGTTGGTTGCTGCCCTCCTCCACCTGCCTGTCACCATGATCCTCTGTCAGTTGCCTCCCTATCTACTAGGAGAAGTCTGACACTCTGCCTATTGATGGAACTGCCTATCAGTAATGTTGCCGATAGTACTTGGCCTCCCTGACAGCCTCTCTGTACTCTCGAATATCAACTGATCAGCCCTGGGATGTGAGACTATGCTCTCTAGCTGTCTCGGCCGACCAATCTCCTGATCCCTCTTGGATCGTGCCTGGTCTCTCTCGGTTGTAACTGCAATAACCTACTATCGGGCCTCATCTCACTTTGCTGTCAAAACCTGTACCTGGTCCTGTAGTTGTTGAATCAATGCATCTCAAGGATCTGGCTATACTACTAGCTGTGCTACTGGTTTATGTTGTGGTACCACCTGGGGCTTCCCATTTGGTCCTATTGTCTGCTATGCCAGGTCTCGTAGAGTTGACTGCTAAGGAGGTGGTACACCTCCTTGACCTCTACCTCCTACCCTACCCCTGGCCCTCCAACGTGGGATCACTGCCCTGAGAACTATCAACCTCAATGGAGGTTGGAACCATAACTTATATATTGGAGTGAATCCTGCATCTGTTGGCCCCTAATCATATGGCCATGGCTAGGCCACTAACTGTCTGAATGAGGAAATTGCCTCAATTGTTGGAATCGTCTGCCCCCATGTTTTCTCCCTCAGGATATAGGTGAAGATCGCCATATACTAATCATTAGGCCTATCCTGCATCTCAGCAAACTGTCTAGCTATGCTGTCAAGAAGGTACATCTCCACCATAGTATGCTCTCGACTCTGCATGAACATGTCCTAGCAAGCAAAGAAGAGCTATTGTGCATCATCGTACCATAGACCTATACCCATCCATGACCTCCATATGAACACTGTCATCTCATCCAGAACTTGCCGCTAGTAGGCCACACCATTTGTACCCATATGGGTAAAGTGGATCTTCACCCCCCATACTACCACACAATGGGATCATCAATATCTATAATAACAGGTGTCACAGCTAGGTGAAGCACTGGGATCCGCTCCCATACCCAAATGTGTAGAAGAGTCACTCCGGCCCTAAGAGCCCGACCATCTAGGTAAGGAAGCTTGTGAAAATCTCTATACAAAGAGGCCAACAATACTGGGCCCCAGGAAAAGCACTCTTGGCGAATGCACATATGCTGCCATGCCAATCCCCAACTTGGACTGAAATATCGGCCACGCTGATCAGGAGCTACAAGACTAGAAATAATAGTGGCCACAATCAACCTATAGGTAGGGGTCATACCCTAGTATCACTCCAAGTCTATCTGACCATCACAAAGGATAAGCTCAGTAATGCCCATAACATCAAAGCAGACATCCCTACCCTCCTCAAAATTGTAGATCACTCAAGCTCCATGAATGGGTAATCAGAGGATGTTCCAGACATCCTCAAGGGTGATGGTGGCCTCGCTAATAGGAAGATGAAAGGATGATGTCTTGTTGTGCCACCACTTAGCTAGGGCAGTCATCATACCCAAATGTGTCGGAATAGGAGGGACATATGCAATGTGCCACAACCTAAGAATCCCAAGCTGCTCCTAGAGATATATTTGCATACCCTGTAATCTCTCAAGTACTGGCCATTAGTGCTCCCTCGAATGAAGTACCTCATGACTCTCCTACACAAGGAAAGGTATCGCGTTAGTTTCCCTAAAGAAAATCTACTACCTGTATCGTATTTCACTTTTGAAATAGCAAAAGCAGTGTTGGTCTCAAAAATGGCGTAGTTTGTAATGTTCCAAACTGCGCCATGCAGTTGAATTTGGTGCACCCTTCGGAAAAAGTGGGTCGCACGATGTTACTTGTGTGCGTGGCCGGGTTTGGGGCCAGAACCCTAAAATTCTTAAACTACACTGCGGGACGCTCTATGTATAAGTGGTTCTATATAGGACCATGCGGCCTCGACTTAGCAGTTTTCGCGGTGCTATATAGCATTGTGCCGCCTCAACCTAACCTAAATCATATTTAATGCACACATAATGAGAAAATTGAAAGTCAGATAAGGGTACATACCATGGGTCCCACGACGATTGGTCACTAATGCAATCATACTTGCTACGACATGTGCCTGGGAAGCTATCATTGTGCCATTTTCTCCAAGACTCAGAGCTCAAGGTGTTAAATTTTTCAGAGGTTTAAGATTGCAAATGCATTGAAAGTGACCCCTTGAGGTCTATTTAAGCCTGAAAATTAGAGTTTTTTGACCTAATTTGACCTTCCAACTAGGGTTCTGGTCCTTTGATCCCATTTTCATCCAACTGAAAGCAATTCTACATCCTTTCTGGCATTTTAATGCATTTTTTCATCATTTCAGAGCATTTCTGGCCTGTCAGGCACCTTATCATCTTTTTTTGCGAGATCACCCAAAAAATCAAAACTTTCATCCAATATCTCAAGAGGGCAATATCCAACAATATCCTTCCACTGAGGCAGCAGTGGGGCATCTGAAAAATTTGAGAAAATCTTGAACTTTTGATCATAACAGTTTATTCTTTGAATCAATGTAATAAGTACATTACTTCAAAGAGGGCCAAAATATAGACATGGAAAATGTACAAATGTTGTTTTGGCATACTTTATCCCAATTACTAACAACATTCCTTCCTGAATCATACTCTCAGCATTTCATCATAATTTTGTCTCTTAGTCTAATGAATCTTTATTTTTTTGATTAGGCCTATCACCTCCTTTGATTAAATTAATCAATTTAATTTAATTAACCTTACATTTATGTTTAATTAAATAAATCATTTTATTTGATTAAATCTCTAAAGTATTCTCATTAAATTAAATAAATTAAACCTTATTTAATTTAATCTAACATATTCCTCTTTAAGTTAAATAAATCAAATCATTTATTTAATAAATCATTTCCTCTCAATTTTGATTTAAATTAATTCATCTATTTGAGTCAAATTTGTCAAATCATCTAATTCTTCATTAAATTAATCAAAACCTTGATTAAGTTAATCCCTCTCACTAAAATCCTCTAGAGAATGCAACTTTCACAATAAATCAATTACTTTTATTTATTTAATTCTCTATTTTCCCTCACATGGCATCAAAAGGGAATATT
Organism: Sequoiadendron giganteum; assembly: GCA_007115665.2. Classification (NCBI taxonomy): domain Eukaryota; kingdom Viridiplantae; phylum Streptophyta; class Pinopsida; order Cupressales; family Cupressaceae; genus Sequoiadendron; species Sequoiadendron giganteum. The sequence goes on along the minus strand of CM021104.1, from coordinate 540,194,864 downwards.
CTCTCATTTGAATTCAAAAAGGCCAAGTACACTTGGTCCTTCCAACAAGGCATTTAAGGCCTGTTACATGTCCTTGGCCTTGAGCCAAGTGACACTAACTTCATTTCGCTTCCCTCTTCAACAAGTCATTTCACAAATTCAAATTTAAACTAAATGCATTTATTGGCACTTTGGCCAAAATGTGCACAACCATCAACCATTCACATCATGACATGTGGCATTCAACTATTGGATTGAAAGTTAGTCCCACATTGCTCAAATCCCTTTCATTCTTCCAAATCAAAATCTATAAAGTGGAGGCTTCTCTCCTCATTTCTCATCCACAATTACATGCAAAATTACTCTCTTCACATTGAGAGCTAATTTTACCCATTTCATTCAACCATTCATCATCTTCAAGATTTGTAACAAGGTTATGCTCAAATCTCTTTGGGAGATTTGACCATTTCTCAATCACTCATAATTGCAGCTTAGGAGTTGGGAAAGGACCAATTTCAACATTCAATTGGCACCAATTCCCCCATGGGATCACTATTCTATTTGCTTAATTAATATTAACACTCACTTATTTAAGTTTTGTTCTTCATCATTTCCTAGTCTAAGTTAAATAGATGGATTTTATGGGGAATCTCTCATGCTTTTTTGCATATTGAGCTAACAATTTGACATGTTTGTTTCTCTTGTGCATTTGCAGGTTTAGGGGTTCATAGATATGCCTAAGAGTGAGGCAACAAGAAGGAATATATACCATCGAGCTTATCTAGGAAAACATCATTCTCCCATTGAAGTCTCTGATGGTCCTATTGATAATGAAGATGAAGTTGATTACGGATACCACCAATATCTTATGGCCATGAATAATGTGCTAGACTCTAATGATGAGGTGGTGGTGGATTTTCCAATTTCTATAAGGACCCCAAGTGAGCATGCTTACCTTGCTGCCAACAAGGCAGGTTAGAACCTCCTTCTCTTCTAGGCTAGTGCTTGGTTTTTGGTCTTTTGTGTTGACTCATTCCTTTTTGGCTGGTCTATTTGCTTTTGCCTTTAGTGTTGATGGTGACTATTCTAGGTTTGGTGTGGACGTGCAATTTTTTGATGTTGTGATGATGAAGCCTTTTGGAACATTGGTGAGTCTTCTTCGACTAATGATTTTTGATTTGGTGTGAAATTTTGTTTTCCCCTACTCTGCAAATGATTTTATGTAACGGCCTAGGGAAATGTCTTATATTCTAATGAAATTAGAAATGAAATGCAATTGAAATTTAAATATAATTCAGCCAATGCTTGTTGCTCGCTTTTTCTATAAAAGGGATTTGAAGGTTGATTATAGGGGTTTGAATTTGGAGTCTCATAATGGTTTGTGTGAGAAGCTAAGCTCGGGAAGAAGCATATTGTAGAAATATTGATGAATATAACAATAAGAAGTATAGGTTATGAGTCATGTATGTAGTGATCTTAAAATAGTTTCATAGAAGCTACAGATATGAAGGAAAATCTTCTAAGTGTATACTCTCTTATGTAATATTCCTATAAATTATGAATGAAAGGGTTAATAATATTATAGTTGATCTTCAATTGTTTTAATTGATTGTGTGGGGTTTTTTGGATTCAATTCAAAGAATTGATTAAATGATAGAATAAGGTCATATGTTTGTAAGGAAGAGCATAGGATTTGGTAAGAAGTTATGTTTTAAACACAATGAGTTGAATGCTGCAATGTTGTATGACAATAGTCCATTAAATTCTAAGTAAATGGCTAATATATTATTGGTTATTACATTATTTGACTCCATTATCCCCATGGATAAAGCATTGGTCTCTTCAATAGGATATTTTGTAGATAAATTATCTAGCAATGCACTTGATTAGGGATTTGGAATGAGAATAATTTTTTTTTAAAATACTTTCAATTACACTGTGTAAATCTGAAATTCTACTTAATTCCTAGCACTAGACAATAATTTGTTGAAAGGTTAGCCAAGTCTTTGATGTCTATTTGCACTAAATAGGAATTTATCTATGTATAGGAGTGCTCTCTAAGAACTAAATATCTCTTGAGCATGATGATGAGTACCCTCCTAGGTTTCACTAAGTCCAAAGAGTAGGAGTGAGGGCTTGAGAATCCTTACTTGTGAGTTGGCCACTAACTTTGAAGATTCTTAAGTATAAGGGTTGGCTACCCTTTAGAGGGTTTCAAGGTTCAGCTAGAAAAAAACACCAACAAAATTGGTGACTCTACTGGGGAGAATCTTGAGAGAAATATCTAATAGAAGATCATATAGCCTTACGAGTCATTGAAATTTCATAATAGTTTGTAACAATAGATTTGAAAATTGTAGAATCATATTTTCCCATCTGAATCACTAATGGATTGGTGACTCTACTGGGGAGAATCTTCAGAGAAATATCCAATAGAAGATCATCTATCCTTAAGAGTCATTGAATTTAATAATAGTTTATAGCTAGAGATTTGAAAAATAAGGAATCATATTTGCACATCCGAGTCACCAACAGATTGGCGACTCTACTAGGGAGAATTTTGAATCTCTAGTTGTATATTTTTATATCATAGAGTCAAGTATTTGGTGAAGTTTGAACGTTTGGTTCAGATTTTAAAAAGTTCTTGGACTTGGAGGGGATTCTCTTGTAGAAAAGTTCAAAAGGATTGTGTGACTCTGTTGTTGGAGAAGACCCAAAATGAGATTTATCTTTGAATTAGCTTCATATTTCTTGAAGTTCAATCCTTTGTGAAGAGAGGTGGTGACTCTATCTAAAGAACCTACTAAAAGATGTGAAGAAAATTTCCAAATCTGAAAAAAAATTCAGTTAAGAAGAAATATTAGTAGCTACTATAGGTTCCAAGTATTCTCATAATTTAGATAAAGTACTATCATGTGTAAAAGGCAATTTATGAGAAATTTTCAAGAATTAAGGTAATGGATGATTCCCTACTAAGTGAAATAGCACTAAGAAAGGGATAGTAGTGATAGTTTTACATATTTCTAAGGTATTGTTATCACAAGGATTTGCACCCACATGTAAGGTTGGAAAGCTCTACAATCCCATGTAACATTGGACTAATTTCAGGTTGTGGGTATCCTATTATGAAACTAGACCTTTGGATTATAGGCCAACTTCCTTTTTGATTCTCCTAGAAACTACTAAATTGGAAGGAAAATGGTGAAAAAGATTTGACTGAAAAATGTAAACTAAACCAATCCTAGGAGGTGATTGCACTGAATGTGATGATCTAATGGTAGATAAATTCATAATTGTAAACTCTCGGAATACCTTACACAACTCATTAATTGTAATCTTATGAAAAAAATATTTCAAATGAAGGCTAATTAACCTTTTCTACAAGGAAAAAAATGTTTCACAACCTGAAATTGATAACTGCATGCACAACCTAGGACCTAGAACTCGATTGCATTAATAATTTGTAATAACGAAATAGATAAAATTTAAAGGATTAAATTAATAAAACACATTAAACTTCATCAAATCAATCATTTACTGCATAAACTCAGTTATAAGAGGGTAAAATTTGTATTCTTAAGTCAACAAAATGAGAAACTACAACAATATAACTGTAAAATCTGCTGATGTATATTAAATTGTCATAAGAGTGAGTTACAAGATCTCTCTACAAATTGCAAAGGAAAAAATCAAGAATTGAGGAAAAGCTAAGTCTTTTCCTCAATATATACAAAAAGGCATGCATAAGCATTCAAGAGGTGAAACTCCATGAGAACTGAAAGTGAGAAAAAGAATCATGCTTCTCACAAGAAAAAATAAAAATCCCTAAAGAAAAGGCTCTCTAATACTGTGAACTGAGCTCCAATAGCAAAAAAATCCACCTCATAACATGTGTAACTAAAGTGTGACTTAAAAAGTCTCCAAAAATCAACAAAATTGCACGGAGGTGGAACTAAAAGTGATTTGACAATGAAAATATCTATCCACGAGAAAAGTTAAAAATCCTTAGGAAAAAGGCTCGTAATTGAAGAAAACTGCATACTAGATGTCACAAACTCCTCTCGATGTGATACATGATCAAAAACATCCAAAAAATTATGTGGGACTATAGTTAAGTCATAGAAACCCACCATTCACTCCATTTTGCATGATTAGTTGACAAATAATAAACTGAAGCTTCCACCTTTGCATGATCTGACCCAAGCATTACTTCAACTATCACCTTTGCATGATCTTTTGGAAAAGGTAACTGCAGGATTAAATATTAAAAAAAAAAATAAAGCAATGATTATCTTAACATTTAATATGTGAATGTTCCTCTTTTCATGCATCGTATGTTAAATACTAAGTTAATTGTTGAAATATCACGATTAATATTTAATTACATTATTTAATTTTTCCCAAAAGACATGCAAAGATCAATTAAGCACTTGACTAAGAATATAAAAACTCTTCAAAACTGATGGGTCACCTCAAGATACTAGGTCGATTGACTATGAAGTCAAGACCACACACCATAGTAATAATAATCTAAATTATTTTGTTTTAAAACAAAGTAAAAAAACCTCGATCAAAATCATCATTATGCGAATTAGGGCTTTTGAAACTCAAAAGTCCTAATCATTTAGTTCACTCCAATCTTTACTTTCTTGAGAAGCTTCGAGTGTGAACTAGTTGCCATGAGCTTGAGCTTCTATCATTAGGGTTTCTGAGGTAAGTTTCAAAAAGAAATTTCTGTATTCTGCAACCTTTTCCTAAATTTCAAGTCACCATGGCATATTTTCATGTACTTATTCCTTTATTTTCTTTGTGGATACTTTCTTTTTCTAAGGCCACCATGAGCTAGGTTTTTAGAAGTTTTAAAGGCACATTGGATGCATCTCTATACTGAAGAAAAAAAAAATCCTCTTGGGTAAGTTCTCAACTCTTTTGAACTTTGTAAAAACTTTTGTTTCTTGCATTTAACTCGAACCCTAAAAGCTACAAGATGGATGGATATTCTACTTTCCTTTTCTATGCCTCTGAACAAATATAGTTGTGTCCTTGAGTTCTTGTGAAGAGGTTTATATCTCTTTGAGTATTTTGCAATGCTAGGACTACCATGGAGGGTTTTTCTCCTTCTGGGTATTCACAACCTCCCTAAAACTCTTTATTTCCTTTTGTGTTAATGAATCTAGGTGAAGCTTTCTTCTAGATTCTAATTCTAAAACTCTCCATCTTCCTTGGCCATTGGTTTTATAAATTTTACAGAAGTTTTCATGAATTTTTTTGGATCCTCCATCACATGCTTGAGGGTTTTTTTGATTGTAACTCTGAGACCTTCCTTTTCTCGGCCTCAACAGATCTATTGGCAGGCTAAGGGTTTGTTTTTCTTTTTATTTGAACTTGGTAGCATCAAGAAAATGTTCACAGTAATAGATGTGCAACTTTATTTCTCTCTCATTAAAACCATGTCTATGATGGCTTACCATAGCTGACAGTTAGCTAAAAATATAGAGTGCTTTCTTTTATTTTTATCTTGCATTCTAACCTTTTCCAGAGACCTTCTATTTTGTGCAAATCCTACCACTATTACACTCTGTGAGATAGAATTTCTCTATCTTTTTATCCATTAATTTTGCTTTCTATTGCCTTGAAGAGATGTAATTTCATAGAATGACATGGTGTGATTGTAAAATGTGCACAAAATGTATTTTTTAAGGAAGCTCTTGTTGGATGTCGTGGTTGTGTTGCTGATATGTGGTTGTCATTGATGTAAACACTATTAGCATTGGTCATTTTGAAGGTTGTATATGTCGAGGAGATTGAGAAAATTGTAATAAATATATTGCAGGTAGACATTGAAGCTGAGAAGGTCAGAGTGATGAAATGTTTTGTATGTTTATGATTAGGAGGCGCACATTAAATGGTTTTTTGATGAGCTTGTCTAGTATGTTGTCCATAAATTTTAGTGGTACAGATCAAGAATTGAGGAAGTTATGAAGCTATGTGTTCCTACAATTATTTAGCTACTATAGCAAGTGTTTCTGGAAGATGAGATTACAATTGTGTTAAAGTAATTTGTTGCATACATTCCTGAGGTGTTTAGTGATGTTTCTATATTGTGCTCTATCAGTGTGGTATGTCCGTGTAGATCGGCATGTCTGTGATTGAATATTTTTCCTTGTGTGCTTAAGGTTTTCATGTTTTTGGCCGACATGATGGTGGTAGCATGTTGTGGATCCTTATGGATTAATCTTGTATTGTTTGGCATGCTTGAGGATATTGATTTAGGTCATCACTATGTTGTGACCAACTTAGGTTGGTGCACATTAATATGTGTTCATGTACTGAGGCCAACATTTATAATTCATTCCTTATTTGTGGATGACATAGTTGTTGATGCAAATCCATGTAGCAGATATATAAGAGAAATTTTTTACTCATTTTAAATGATGCTTGATGAATGTATGTGATGTATATGCAAGATATGTGTGAATAAAGATCAAATCATTTGAGTGCAAAGCAGAATGTGAAGAAGACTGAGTGAAGTGTGAAGAAGTGATTTTGTGCCTAACCAGAACTGTAGTTAAGATTTTGTAGAAGCTAATCTCTCAGTTCAACCTCATCACATGGATTTGATCTGATTGTCTTATGTAAGGTAGTGAGCCTTCCCTTTGAGAAATGAGCTCTAGGTAGTGTGCCTAAATGCATGTGCATTCCCTATTCATTTCTTTCATTATACTTCTAATAGGGTATAATCTTGTGGACTAACATCCACCATGGTTTTTCTCCTAATAAGGTTTCCACATATAAAAATCCTAGTGTTCATGTGTCTCTGATGTGTTGTTGATTCATGCTCTCATTGTTAATTATTAGATCTAATATTATAAGTTGTTTAAGGTTGAATAAGCTTAATTTCTATAACAACTGATTCACCCCCCCTCTCAGTTGTCTATCCTTGTTTTGCCAACAATTCATATCAAAGCTAGATCCTCTAAAGAAGTCTAACAACTTAAGGTGATCTAAGATGGCATCATACAAGAAGGATAATCCTAGATTTGATGGTACAAACTACTCTTTGTGGAAAGTTAGAATGGAGTGTCATTTGAAGTGTATTGGTGATCCTTTTTGGAAGATTACAAAGAATGCATATACAATTCCTTAGAATGGTCCCTCTACTGCTGATGAGATCAAAGAATAAAAAACTAGTACCAGGGCTATAGAAGTATTGCTAAGTGCTTTGACAGATTCAGAGATGAAAAATGTGATAGGTTTGAAGACTACACATGAGATATGGATAAAGTTGGAAACATTGTATGAAGGAGATGCACTAGTGAAATTTTCTTAGCTACAAAGTTTGAAAGGCAAGTGGGAGAACATGAAGATGAGTGAAGATGAAAATATCTTTTCTTTCTCACAAAAGGTAAATGAATTAGTGATGGACATTAGATGTGTTGGTGGAACCTTGGAAGAAGATGATATTGTGGCTAACATACTTAGAGTTGTTCCTACTTCGTACAAAACAAAAGCTCATGCTATTAAAGAGCTCAAGATAGTAAAAAATGTGACAAGAGACATGTTGATTGGAAAAATTTCTACCTTTGAGTTGAGTGAATTTGGTGAATCATTTCCTAAGATAGAGTCTGCATTCAAAGCTACTATATCAGGAAAAATCCAACAATGATATGATCTAGGAGAGAGCTCCAGGAAAACATTCAAGTATGAAGAAGAGATGAAACTGATTGAAGATGAAGAAAGAGAACTAGAAGAACTGGAAGCACTGATTGTGAAAAGAGAAGCCAAAAGACAAGGTAAGTAAAAAGGAAAGATTCCTATTAAATGTTTCTCTTGCAGTAAGATAGGTCATTTTGCATCAAGATTACCTGAAAAGAGTCTCTAAGTATAAACCTGATAAGACTAGATTTCAAAATAAATTTTATTATGTTGAAGAAGGAGTTACTGATGATGAATCTGATAAAGAAACTAGAAATGAAGATGAACGGGTATTCATTGCTATCAAGAAAAATGGCTCGGTGTCCACTGAATCGACTGGAAATCAAAATATTTAAAGAGCTCTTGTAGCCAGAATTGATGAGAAGAATGAATGGGTGATTGAAAGTGGATGCTCACATCATATGACTAGTGATAAAATCAATTTTCTAAGCTTGGAAAAGTATTATGGTGGTGTTGTAAGATTTGGAGATAACAATGTTGGTGTGATTTGTGGTAGAGGAACTATTTGTCTTGGTGGAAAATGCAATACTGATGATGTTCTTTATGTTGAAGGATTGAAGCATAATCTATTGAGTGTTGGACAGATGGTTGACAAAGGTTACAATCTTCAGTTCAAAAATGGTAAGTGTAGGATATTAGGAAGCTCAGGAAATTTGATTGCTTCAGATACAAAGACAAGAGGTAATATTTTTCACTTGAATGCTGCTAGTGAAAGTTGTTTGGTTTCTCAAGTTAATGTAAGTTGGTTATGGCATAGAAAGTTGTGTCTTGTGAACTTTGATAACATTGTCAAAATAAGCTCCACACAAGAAGTCAGAGATCTATCTAAGTTAGTAAAGCCTACTAACACTATATGCAAAGAATGCCAGATGGGAAATCAACCAATAATTTCATTTTGGAGCAAACAACGTCATTCCAATGGAGTATTGGATTTGGTACATACTGATCTATGTGGTCCATCAAGAATTAGAAGTCTACAAGGAGAAAGGTAATTTATGTTTCTTATTGATGATTATTCTAGAATGGTTTGGGTTGCTTTCTTAAGAGAAAAACATGAGGCATTAGAGAAATTCAAAAGCTTCAAAGCTTTGGTAGAAACTAAGACAGGTTTAAAAATCAAATGTCTAAGATTAGACAAAGGTGGTGAATTCACTTCCTAGGAGTTAGATTCATTTTGTGAAGAGCATGGAATAAAAAGATAGTTATATAATCCCCAGACCCCATAATAGAACAAAGTGGTTGATAGAAAGAACAAAACAATCTTAGATGCTTCTAGAACTATGATGTTGGAAGGTAATGTTCCTCATTTCTACAAGAGAGAATCTATAAGCATTTTTATGTATACTATCAACTGGGTGAATGTCAATAGTAATTCAGGTAAGACTCCTTTTGAGCTATGGATTGGTCATAAACCTACTGTTAAGTATTTTAAAATATTTTGAAGTAGATGTTATATTAAAAGAGATGAAGATATAGGAAAGTTTGAAGCTAGAAGTAATGAAGGAATATCTCTGGGATACTCTACTAAGAGTAAATCCTACCGATGTTACACTAAAATATTGAAGAAAATGGTTGAGAGTGTTGTAGACATGGAAAATGTACATTTTCAATCTGGCACACTTGATCCTGATTACTAACAACATTTCATCATATTTTGTCTCTTAATTTAATGGATCATTATTCATCTAATTAAGTCTTCTTCCTCCAGTGATTAAATTAATCAATTTAATTTAATTAATCTTATATTTCTGTTTAATTAAATAAATCATTTTATTTGATTAAAATCTCTAAAGTCCTCTTATTAAATTAAATAAATTAAACCTTATTTGATTTAATCTAACATATTCTTCCTTAGTTAAATAGATCAAATCATTTATTTAATTAATCATTTCCTCTTAGTTTTGATTTAAATTAATTCATCTATTTGAGTCAAAATTGTCAAATCATCTAATTCTTCATTAAATTAATCAAAACCTTGATTAAGTTAATCTCTCTCAGTAAAATCCTCTAGAGAATGCAACTTGCACAATAAATCAATTAATTTGATTTATTTAATTCTCTATTTTCCCTCACATGGCATCAAAAGGGAATATTTCCTTATTTGAATTCAAAAAGGCCAAGTGGTTTTGGTCCTTCCAACAAGGCATTTAAAGCCTCTTAGATGTCCTTGGCCTTGAGCCAAGTGACATTAACTTCATTTCCCTTCCCTCTTCAACAAGTCATTTCACAAATTCAAATTCAAACTAAATGCATTTATTGGCACTTTGGCCAAAATGTGCACAACCATCAACCATTCACATCATGACATATGGCATCCAACCATTGGATTGAAGGTTAGTCCCACATTGCTCAAAGCTTGCTCATTCTTCTAAATTCAAATCTATAAACTAGAGGCTTCTCTCTTCATTTCTCATCCATAATTACATGCAAAGTTTTTGATAAAAGGGTAAAACGGGTTTTACAGGGACCCAGAACCACAACATTTACAAAATAGAAAAGAGGACACCAGAGTCCAACCAAGAAAACCAGCTGCCCAAGAAAATACCAGCAGTACCCAAATGAAAAAGACCAGAAAGGTCAAGTTGAAAGGAACAACAAAATAAGCACCAAGAAAACCCCAACCGTTAATTCAGATTCTTGAGGATAGACTCCGTCTCCGCCTCCAGATTCTGCATGTCATTGACACCCTTTTTAAAAGTTTGAATCATTTTTGAAGTAAGGGGGGCCTTGCGCTTTAGATTGGCTCTGGTTCTTCTGGAAATTCCCGCTTCTGTATCCTGACTTTTATCCTCTATTTCCTCCAGATCCACCACCAGAGAACCCTGCTAGGCTTTATCAAGCTTCTCAATCATCGCATTAATGATAACGGCATTGTGTCTTGTCATACGGTTGTTTTGCTCAGCAACGGTTTTGATGGTGTTCCTTATGTTATCAACCTTGGAATCTATATTTTTGTTACTGTGATCCACATCTTTCTTTTCGATCTCTGCCATCTTTGCGCCCAACTCATCAATCTTGCTTTGCAGAGCCCAGTTTTTTATTTTCAGCTCATTAATTTCAGTGAAAGTCCATTCCAAGAGTTTGAAGTGGGACTCAAAATTGGTTTTGGCTAGGTTCAAAGTTACTCTCTTCACATTGAGAGCTAATTTTTCCCATTACCACTCAAGCATTCATCATCTTCAAAATTTGTAACAAGGTTATGCTCAAATCTCTTTGGGAGATTTGACCATTTCTAAATCACTCACATTTGTAACTTAGGAGTTGGGAAATGGCCAATTTCAACATTCAATTGGGAGAAATTCCCCCATGGGATCACTATTCTATTTGATTAATTAGGATTAACACTCATTTATTTAAGTTTTGTTCTTTATCATTTCCTAGTTTAAGTTTAATAGATGGATTTCATGGAGAATCTCTCATGCTTGTTTGCATATTGAGCTGACAATTTGACATGTGTGTTGTTCTTGTGCATTTGCAAGTTTAGGGGTTCACATTTTGGCGCTAGGAGGGTAGATCTCGAGTTCTAATCATGTTTTTCTTAAAAATTCCATGTTTTTTTCCCTTTTTTGTAGGGCACAGGAAACTGTGCCACTTAACAATTTTGTGGTGCTATATTGCATCGCTTCCAGAGCCACGGCTCAATACTACACCACTTTTAGAGGTGTGGTGCTATACCGAACTGTGCAGATTTCTTAACAGTGCCGCTTCTGCTTTCTCGCCAATAAAATTAAAAAAATTCTAAACGCGTTGCTTTCATCTCCGCAGCTCCATGCTACACCACTTTTAGAGGCGTGGTGCCATACTGTACTGCTTTCAGAGAAGCGGTGCTATACTGAACCGCGTAAAGTTTCCAAACTGTGCCGCTCTGCTTTCCCGCCTGATAATTTTTGAAAATTTCTAAATGTGTTGTGCATAGGTCCACTGCCCCATATCACACCGCTTTTAGAAATGTGGCTCCATACTACACCGCTCATTTCCCAAATTGCGTCGCTCTGTTCCCGCCTTAGAAAATTTTAAAATTTCAAACCTGGCTTCACAAACTATGCCGCTTGACCATATTGCACCGCTTTTTTTGTCTCTATGCCTACAAAGCACCACTCACAGTCAAATGTGTAGCACTATATAGCACCACTTTTGTTCCAAACTATGCCACTTTTGCTAACTGTGCTGCACCTACAAATTTTTGGTTTTTAAACCTTTTTTTTTGTGATGCAGTAACTTCCCGAGGTCATAACTTTTGACTCGAATGTGGGTTTTGGCTGAAATTTTACAGGTGGTTTCTTTATGAGGTGGCATATGGATTGCCAACCAATCAAAGATAGGTTGGTGGCGATTTTGGCACATTTTTAGGGCTTGAAACTTTCATCTTTCCCTTCAAAATGACATTTTAGTATTTATGCCTAGTTTTTTGAAAGTTATTTTTGTTAATAACTCAAAACCCATGTTTCCAATTTCAAATGTTAGTTGGCAATTCATCCTACATTAGTTTTAGAAATTTTTTGGTAAAAAATAGGACTCTCAAAGTTATGCATGCAAAATTACCAAAAATGGAAAAATCTAAAAAATTGTTGAAATCTCATTGTATCAAGTGTTTTTAAACATTTTTGGGAGAACTTATAATCCCTTCCTAAGGATTTGTTTACTTTACGCTTTAGAAAACACTAAATTTTCTTTGGGTTTTAAAAGGAACAAACAAATTCTCTTTCAAAATTTTGCAACAAAGGGCTTAAAAAGAACTTTAGAACAACTTACTAGATTTGGTTTGAGGATAAAAATTGAACAAGGCAAATCTCACATTTCCTTTGGTGCTTAAAAATAATTCATTTTTCTTTGTGGGATTAAAATGAACAAGAGTTATTTTGTCTTGTAATTATTTGTTCATGTTAATATCATCAAAAGGGCGTACGCGCTTCTCTCGTGCCTCATGGCGATCTTGAGAATCAAAATCTTCTTTTGGTGATCTTAGGTTGAATAAAATAATTACCTCCACATTTCAATTTTGGGATTAAAATTGAACCAAACATGTGAGTGTGAGCACAGTATATTGCGAGTGTTCTCCCTTTTTTTTTCAACAAAGGTTGATTGATCTATGGGATATGCTAGCTTGCTATTGTTTATCTTAGCGAGCCTACCTTATGGGAAAAAGTAATCACCCAAGGGAATGACCCAACCGGGAACACGCTAAATCCAAGTGACTTCCAACCAGTATATAAGTCTGCATTCTTGAGGAAATTTAAAGAATCATGAGGATTATTCTGTTGAGAAGGGCAGAAATGGTCTCTCACCGCATGGATAGTCCCCCACAAATAGAATGCCCGAATTAAAACCTCTTGTTTAGAAAAAGCCAAATCCTTATCTATTTGTTGGTGCAAAAGGTCATGTCCTTTGAAGCCGCCCCACGTTATACATGCGGTTTTGTTGTAGAGATGAAGATTATTTCATGGGAAATTCATGGGTACTGATATTTGGCTAACCTGAGAAGTGTGTGTCGTGGAGGGGAGCCAGTGTGGTCAAGCATCTAGTCATCCACACATAATATGTACAATTGGATTTATCCAAGTGGGAACCCGAAAAATACTGTCTTTTCAGCCTAGGGTTGTGCATATTATTGAGACACTTTGCTTGGTTCTATAACATTGAAAAAAAATCATTCACGAAAGCTTTGAAATTTCAAACCCCTTAGAGGAAACAAATATCCTTTGACGAATCTAAGTACTCTTGCTTTCCCTAGGGATGATATCCTTAGAGGTTTCTAAGTTCTTGGATTTTATCATCATTTTTTCACCAAGGTTAAACACTAGGAAACCTTAGCCTTGATTTCCACATAATTCACTTTGTGGGATGAAAGAAAATTAGGACATTGTACATTCAGTTTGAAAAGAATAATCAAGAAAGTGTTTGTGGTAAAAAGAATCGAACCTAAGCAAGATAAAATACAATTGAACCACACATGTGCTTAGTCCCTTTTGAGTCATTTGGTTTCCATGCAAACATTGATCTTTTGGTTTGAACTACTTTTAGGGAAATGCATGTTCTTCAATATCTTGGTCTAGTAAACAAGCTCTCTTAGGTTCATCTAGGATCAAGTCAAATACTTCACCCATCCCTCAAACATCAATCAATTCCCATCTCACCAACAACTTTTGGAACCTTGGGAAACATCACCTTGTTTGGCTTAACACACCTAGCCAAATTATCATCGTGTACATATTTTCTCTAGGATAACACAGCTTCCTAGAGTTTACAAGTGCATAATCATTTTTGTTTGACTTAACACACTTAGTCAAACTATCCGCAATCAAAATCAAATCAAACCAACTCCTAAAGTCTAGCATTGATCCAAAGCTCCTAAAAGTTCAAAAACACTCGTATCATTCACCCCTTTCATCCCTCATCTCATCATTGGTCCTAAACACCTTAGAGGTTCACTTTTGCAACAAGGTCAAAACACAAGAGGAGCATGGAATATAAAATTGATTCATCCATCATGAGTAATCTGATTCAACCAAACTATCCAAGCCTTACAATGCTAATTGATTTTCAAAACTTGCATTTGTACAATCCATACATGGGATCATTATCTTCTACAAACCTCAATGGTACAACAAATGTGAGTTTTCTGAATCTAAATTTTGGAGCACCCTTCCCTTTGGTAGATTTAAATCAAAGTCAAAACTTACAAATCTATCAACCAAACAATCAAGGCATGAGCCTTCCCCCTTTACCAGCCATCAATCAATCAAATCCGAGCAACACTCCAATCATAAACCAAAGTATCATATCAAATCCTCCCATTTTTCCATCGATATCACAACAACAGATGGCAACTGTGATCCTAATAAAGTGTTGCTTCCTAAATGTGAGAGATGTTAGATAAAACTAATAGTGCAATAAAGAAAAACAACAAGATAATAGGGCACCTCAATGATTAGCCTAAGAAGATGAACAATATGAAAGCAAGATAAACAAGTAAATTGCTGTTATACCTTCATGTTGTTGCTTCCTTAGTTGGCCCTTGATGTTGAAGTCTTGTGTGCTCCTTGGATGGCAATGAAAATGAAGTGGGTGCAAGATGAATTGATGCAATGTGGATGCTAAAATAGATGAGAGATTGAATGGCAATTTTGCAAGAGTTTGTTTGCAAAATACTTGATCCCCCCAAAATGAAGGAATTGAAGGGGTATTTATAGGCCAAATTGAATTCTCTAGAGAATTCAACGGTTGGGATTGATTCAACAAAGATCTAGATGAAGGGCTATGGTCAGTTGAAAACTCACAAGCCCTCACATCTTGACATGTGGAAGGTGAGATGTCCTAAGGTGGAGTGATGTGGAGATGAGGTGGATCTTGGGGGATGAGAAGATTCCTTGGAGGAATAAAAGTGAATTTAAAATTCACAATGATTGGAAGAATCTAGTGGATAAGAGAGTGTCTCCAAAAAGCTGGAGATTTGTCACATGTGTGTGATGTGACAAGTCCAAGGTTCTAGAAGCCCTTGGCACATGTGAAGTGACAAGTCAAGGCTTCTAGAATCTTGCATGGGGGATGGGGAAGACCTTGGAAAGATAAAAGTGAATTAAAAATTCACATGGGGAAGAGGGGAACCTTGGTTGAATAAATGTGAATTAAAAATTCACATGGGGAAGGGAGTCCATACCAAAAATGGTAAGTGGGAAGGTTGACCAGAAAAGGTAAGCCAAATGTGGCTAATAATTCTGATTAAGGTTGTGCAAATACAGGATTAAGGTAATTAATGATGGATTAGAGGCAAGTGGGAGATTATGGAGGATGTGACACTTAATCTTGATTAAGTGGTGCACATCCTAATCACAGATTAATTAATTTAATCCGAATTAGGAGAGGGTTATGGAGAATGTGACAAGGAGAGAGAAAAAAGGAATTAAAATTTGATTTTAATCCAAATGGGTTAAATGATTAAATTAAATATTTTGTCATGTTTATTTAATTTAGAGAAGAACAGGGTGTAAGGTAAAGTATTTAATTTATTTAATTAGATACTTTAGGAACCTTAGGCAAAAAATGAAATAATGATTAAATAAATTATTTAATCACTGTTAATGGAATAGATGAATAAAGTAGACAATTTTGATCATATGGAAGTGATCAAATTTGGATGTCTACATTTTTCCCCTCTTCGAAGTATCGTTAGAATAACAGTGATTCGAAGAAAAGAAAGTGCAGATGACTAGAAGAAGTGACTGAAAGAGGATGCCCCAGCATGGGGAAGAGGATTTGAGTCATTCAATTAATGAGGAATGGATGAAGATGCCCCAATCATGGAAGGTGTTGATTATAGTCAGAAAAAATGGTAAATGTGAAGGGTAGGTATGCCCCCTCGAGAGGGCGACGGGGGAAAAGAGAGGGATCCCGGGTGACCTCTCGATAGGAAGAAACAGATGGTATAGTTGGAAAGAGGGCAAAAAATTAAGAAATTTTTCCTTTTGAACGAAGTCAATCGGACAAATGGGGTGCAAATGGCGGCACCGGGAAGGGAAGGGATTAGTCAGAGGAATAAAACGGTAAATAAAAGGTAAAAATACCTTTTAAAAGGGGAGGGAAAAGAGAGGGGTCCCAAAAAAAATCTATCAATAGAAAGAAATGGAGGGTATGGTTGGAAAGAGCTCAAAAAAATAAGCAACTTTGCCTTTTGAACGAAGTTGATCCGACACACGGTTTGCAAATGACGGCCCCGGGAAGAAAAAAGAGAAAAAGTGCTGCAGAGGGGCGAATGTGCCCCACTGCAGAAGGGGCGAGGTCGCCCTGGGAGGGAAGGTACACCCCGGGAAGGGGCGAATTCGCCCCGGGAGGGCGGGTTCACCCCAGGAAGGGGCGTGTCCACCCCGGGAGGGCGGGTACGCCCCAAGATGGGGCGAGTTCGCCCCGGGAAGGGGCGTGTCCGCCCCGGGAGGGTGGGTACGCCCCAAGATGGGGCGAGTTCGCCCCGGGAGGGCGTGTCCACCCCACTACGGGTACGCCCCAGGATGGGGCGGGTTCACCCCAGGAGGGAGGATCTGCCCCGCTGCAGGCTGAGGGCGGGTTCGCCCCGCTGCAAGGGGTGGATCCGCCCAGCTACAGACCGAGGGCGGGTTCGCCCCGGCAGTACGAGGGCGTGTCCACCCCACAGGCGGGAGGAAAGAGGGAGGGGGAAGAGGAAAGAAAGAAAGAGAAGAAGGAAATAAAGAAAGTGGGGGGAGGAGGAAGAAGAAGGAGGAAGAGATGGGGGAAAAGATGAAAGATGAGATGAGGAAAGGGGATATGAAAATGATGATGTAAGTTGATGGATAAGAAATGATGATAAGTGATGAGAGATAAATGCAAGCTGCAGAAGTGCGGATACACCCTTTGGATTGCTGTAGAAGTGCAAATACGCCCTCTGGATTGCTACAGAAGTGCGAATACGCCCTCTAATTGCTGCAGAAGTGTGAATACGCCCTCTGGATTGGTGCAGAAGGGTGGATGAGTGATGAAAGATGAAGGAATGTGGGAAAAGATGAGAGATGAGATGATGAAAGGGGATATGAAGACGATGATGGAATGGAAAATGAAATGCAATCCTAATGCAATTTTCCATCCGTAGAGAACTGATTTTTGCTATAGCATAAGACATCGGGTGTCAGGGTATGTAAACCAAGACGGATTAGTGTTCAATGCATAAAACAAACACAACAGACAAGAAGGCTATTCCAATACCCCAAAATCATGATGACTTTGGTCGGGCCAGGTATTGGAATAACCACAAGCACAAAAGGATGCCCCAGCGTAACACAAGGCCTCAGGGATCTTGGTGGGTACTACATGGGACAACCAAGAAGACAAAAACAAAGAAATGAGCAAGATATGCCCCTATGTTTACTAGTCAAAGCACACCATGATATGATGGATCAAGGCGACCATGACAAGTGATGATAGGGAGTTCAAATGATAAACAAAATGTCAAAAACATCAACAGATCACAATCAAGTTTGACATGTCCTTTGCCATAGGATCAAGATGATGGATGGGGTTGATGAGGTCTGTTAGGAAGGATACATCCTGTTGAGACTGATGATGGATAGTAAACTAAAAGATCAATATGACGTAGGATACCAGAAACCGATTG